>OZ005740.1:32834720-33324828 GCA_963930735.1 Dioctria linearis | reverse complement strand
TAAATTTCTTAACCTAACCTACAAGAGAACAAAAATAATGTCTATGTCTATGTATTTGTAACGCATAGAAATAATTATGGTAGAGCAAAATGGAGTGGACACCCACGTATAATATTAAAAGTTATTTTGATTTTTGCATGTCCGTTCGCACAAGGACTGAAAATTTAGACACGACCTTTTAAAAAAAAAAGTAATTTGACAGTCGAAAAGGGGCCGAATCGGGCAACTCCGTTGTAGGGTTTCCATACACACAAAAATTTAATTTTTCATTATATATTTGAACAATTCCCGAGAACGCGTTGACGTAGAGAGTTTAAATTTTATCTCTCGGCCAAAATCCAGTCGATTTTCAAAATTCTTTTTTCTAAATTCATTGTGAGTTTTTTATAATTTTTTGAAAATATTACGAGATTCGTGCGGCAGCGAGTTACAGAGTAGTAACCCACCACCATATATTATTATAATAAAGAAAAAGAATTATTATTTCGTGGGTGGGGGTATTTATTTTATATTCCATTATTTGAATATTTGTACAAAATCTCATCAAAATTGGATGATAAATTCAATGTCAAAAGGTCATTTATATATACCAATAGGAAAAAGTTTCTCGTTTACCCAATTCAGGTGTTCTGAGAGAGGTGGGGTAAATATTATCCGTGTTGAAAAATTCCTTTTGCTAGTTTTTTTGTATTTTTATTTTCGAATTTTTTAATATATTTTCCCTCTCCTTCTGATTATGTTGCGAAATTTAATCTTCGCCGGCCAAAATTCTGTGCTGAAAAATTCATTTCGAAATATTTTTCTACAACTTATCGATCAATCCATTTTTTTGTTTTTTTATGGATGTGCTTTTAGTAAGAGATTATCTGTAGAAAATTTCAGGAAGTTCGGATGTCATTTAGCAAAACAATTAAATCTATTAAAATGTTGCATACCCACTTTTCGCCATCTATCGGCGATTTTTAAAAACGTACGGAAGTGCCACTTACAGAATCGAAAATCTACATACCTACTCTATGGTTGGCATTTTACCCGAATGAATTTGGCACTTTCATTCAAATTCTGTTGCAATTTAACCACGACAACTCCCGCAAAAATTTGCAAATTTGAACATTTTCCTACAAAACCTACAAAATCCCGGGCTCCCATACATTATCCATTATTTTGGTTATGTTTGGTCATCTGGAGCTCCCACTTGCGTCACTTTCATTTCTAGTCAAGCCCTACTTACACTGTGAATTTGGACGAAATCGGTGATGACGATTAGACCAATTCTAGCTTTCTTAATTGTTAAATCTTACATCATTAGTTTTTGAGGCTATCTCCTTTGGTTTCTTATTTCCATTTCTTTTTCCTTAAAAAGGTCCTTAGTAATTTTCTGGCCTTTATAATTCTGTTTTTCTTCTTGGCTTCTTCTTACTAAAAGCATACTTAGGTGTCGGAAATAGCCTTTGAAAGGGAGATTTATTGGTTTCAAAATTAGTCATTGGTATGCTATCATCTGGATCAGACACTAACCCTGTTTTCTTTTCGAAAGAATATATAATCCCTTGGTAGGAGAACTGAGTTATCTGTTGATCAATATTATTCTCCGTAGCTGTCTCTGAATCTGAGGTATAAATTAATGGACGTTTACTGGCAACTGTATAAGAAGTGGACGGTTTTGATGATAATATGGGAGTGGCGTCGTTTCTATGCACAATTTGCAACACCACCAAGGTATGTTTCGATAACTAAGTTTGTTAAAATATACTCATAATTAACGCAGTCTGCATCATATGAGAGATTTTCAGAAGTTAAGATGATGGAATAATTTCTGCAGATTTTGCCACCGTTCTTGAGGAGTATTAATTAAGCAGTGTGGCCTAACATAGTACCAACATATCTTACAAAGGCTGAGTCGGGCACATTATCTAAAACTAATTGCGAATTGTATTGTTACATTACTGCAAGATTGACTAGGGGTTTCTTCATCAAAACAGTCTGTATCGAAGCGAACTGGTAGTTACGGGAGCAACATTTCTGATTAGAAAGAAGGCGCAAATGTTTGATCAGGTAAAATATCTGGATTTAATGGATACAAGCCTGTGGCCCTGAATCCATTAACTATGTTTTTATAGGTCAAACATTTTGACCAAACTTTGGTAAGAATTATTCAAAAACTTGTTTTCGTCAAGCATCTACCAGGCCTTTGGTACATGTATCTCAAAACTTCTTGATTCCAGTTATGGTCAAATTATCGGGAAACTTATTTCATTAGGGGTTGAAGGTCATGGGTGGTATTGCTTGGTAGGGCAGTCAAGGTCTAAGTCATGTTTTTCAGGTTCTTCAACAATGGTGTAATCTAAGCGAAATCGAAGATTAATAAAGTTTTCCCTGGGGCCGGATTCACTAACTTGGAGAATTGTGGAAATGAGAATTCTTTTGACACTTAACTCTCCACTCGGAATTCTGTAAGTCGGGAAATTGGGATTGAGAATTACCAAACTCTCTATTCCACTCGACAAAACTCTCGGCTGTTTTAGTTGTGGAGATGTAGGAAGAATATATCTCAACTAACAGTATTGTCTGTTCTTGTTGTGTTTTGTGAAGGTACCTAGGTATTTAGGATTTTCAAATTGAAGTATGGATTCACTTCATATCCTGACTATGTTTCCAAAAACAAACTATGAAAATCCTTGCAATACTTACAGAGAAATAAGGATTTTGGTGTCTCAAGGTACCCGCTAAAAATTATAAATTACGCGAAAATGGCCAATTTGTTCGTCTTCCAATACAAAAGAGCTGCTATAAAAATATGCACGTTAAAGCTAGTATGTAGGATGAAATCGCATCTACATTTTGTGTCATAGTTTGAGATGTAATTAGCATTTCAGTCCAATAAATGGTTTTGGAGATAACTGCAAAAGAAGTGAATCAGTCCTTCTTAAGATGAAAAAATGGCCGTTTTTTGGTACAATAATGGACATATTTTCAAATCATCATTGTGAAGAACTGGTAAGTCGGGGAAATTCACTATCCATGAGAAAAAATGTTCATATCAGAGTACTAATGGATGTGAAATAAATAACGGTAGAAATATATGTATAGGAATTGGGGTGTATATGACCCTAATGCAAAAAATCCATCTTTCAGCGCTTAAAAGTCAGATATGAAGTTCATATCAAAAACCAATACACCACTCGATTACCCGCTTCCCCCTCTTTAATTTGATACTAAACATGACGTATTTTGGACAACCCCCAATGGAGAGTGGTAGGACCCCCCAAAGCCCCCTCCCTTAGAATTTGTCCGCTTATATGTTTGTACTCTAAATCCGTAGCAAAAAACCCCAATGTTCTACGACCCTCCCACACAGAGTTAGCCGTCCATTAATATTTCGACCCTTCTCACGTCTTCCTTAACTCCCCAAGTAAGAAGAGAATCTCGAATGGACGGGGAAAATGAAAATTCTCATCTCCCAAACTCTCCGTGTTACAGAATCCGGTCCCGATGTCTTAAATTTTAACAAATGCTTGATAAACTCTATAAATAAATCGGTGGTCATACTACTCTTCAAGGCATTTTCACTAGACTTTCAGGTGGCAGGTTGTCATTAAACTCAGGTTTTTGCCATTGTCCTTTAAATATTATCATCGGTGCAATAGCAGCTCTGATGGCATTTACACACATATCGATAGTGACATATTCGGCGTACTCTGGCGCAATTAAATGAACACGTCAAGACCCTTTTTGCGCCTATACAGTTTTCTGGTTGTGAACGGTCAAGAAACATCCCATTATACAGGCGTTCTGGGTAATTTACAATACCAAGCTCATCGTGCACCTTTTGCACTTCTTCAAAATGCTGATTAACGATTGGTCTATTTAATTTTTGAGCTCTTGCGGTACTCATAAATTGTGCTTTCCTCTTTGAAATTTAGGGATTTCGCTTCAACAACATCCTAAGCCAGGCCTTACCTGCAAGGCCAACATCTTTATTAAAATTGTGTTTGATGTTGAATTTTTCGCAGAAAATAAATGCTTGTCTACGAATAAGTTTAGTTTAGGTTGATTTTTTTTAGAGAAACATTGCATCATAACCCCGTTCATAAACACAATCAGCTGTAATTCGCATTAGCTGTAAACCATAGAATAAGTTTAGGTGCAAGAGACATCCAAAACATTTGCGAATCTTATTATCCTGCTGACAAGATCATTTTCCACTTCTTTATTCATTATTGAACTGTGGCCTAAACTCTTTGTGGTTTCGCCAATTTTTAAGTGGTTTCTAAGCGTTGTTCTTGGATTACTATAACGCGATCTACTGCAGCACGCTGCGTTAATTGTCCCCGTTCTACTGCTGCCATAACTGCACGTAAGCTTTCTTCTGATCACTTAGCTCGCTGTAGAGGCATTTTAATCGAATCTGTTGGTAGAACAGAAAAAAACAGACTAAAACACTTCCTGTCGGATAATAAGGCCCATAATCTACTCCACTGGGCCTTATTATACCTATGACAGTATGAATTAAGGGGTTACTGTGATTAATTTGAGTGGGACTTTATAAATGTGGGCCTTATTGCTTTTCGAGCCTCATTTGCCGTAGGTACTATAATTTTCTGGTGTGAGAAAAGTGATTTGAATACTCTTGGAATTTGGTAAAAATAATTTAGGGGGTTAATATTTATAGGGTAGCTAGGAGGTAAGCAAAAAAAACTAATTTATGGGGGTATTTAATCGGGCAAAACCAGTTTCACCATTTTCAGTATGCAAGAAAGAGTTTTAGTTAGCTCTTGATTTAACGGGTATATATGCTGTCATTATAAGTAAGATACTCATCCAAGAGGTTATTAAGGGAATAACACTGGATTTTGATTAACACTTTAACGTCGATGTGCATTACCGGTGGGTTGCACTTGACTGTCCTATCAGGCGGGGTTCATTACCGGTGGGTCACGCACGACTGTCCCACCGTGTTGGGGGGTTGTACTACCTCCCATAGCGTTTGTCCTAAATGGGGTGTGTGCGGTATCAAATTAAAGGGGGAAGATCGAGTGTTGGCGTTCATTTTTTCTCATATAAATTTTATACGGACTTTTTTACCTTAAAAAAAGGCGTTTTTGGCACTTGGGTCATATACACACCTTTCCTTCATTTTGGTTCTTTCTTTCGTATTTATTAGATATCTGTTGTGAACGTTTTTTGTTTGAGTAGCAAATTTCGGTGACGCAATGGTTCTTCGAAAATACGAGATTAAAGCAAAGTCATTATTTCACTCAAAAAATGACCATTTTCCACTTTAAAAAGGACTGGTTTCCTTTCTTTTCGAGTTATCTCTGAAACTGTTTATCGAATTTACGAGCTAATAAGGTATGTGATTAGCGGGCAAGATACGTATGTGATTTCATTCTACAAACAAACTTTAACATTTATATTTAAAAAATCTATATAAAGTTTCTTCTGTGCTGGAAGACGACCAAATCGAGCTTTTTTTGCATAACCTCTTGATACACCAAAATCGATATTTCGATGCAAATATTCGATAGATTTGAATATTTTTTTTTTCACAATATAGCTAAGATATACCGTAATACTAGGGATATAAAATTAAAGGGTTGACCTGGCAATTACAACCCCTCTATTTATCATAAAAATAATTAATTTTCACTTAACTTCGATCGAATTCTTTCATTGGTCATGGTCTTTTTTCTCTTAAATTTATCTATAATCTGTCGTCACAAGTCATTATTACCAGTCGTTTAGGAATACTGACGATATAAAGTATGTCTAATTTTATGGAATTCCACACAAAATTAACAATATGATGAAAATTAATAAAATTATGCATCAAAAAAACAAATTTATATCAAATACTTTGGCATTTAGGGAGATACATCTGCACAGGCAAATTTAAGGTAACATTCCGAGGTTTCTAAATCTTGTAAAAAAATGTATATTTATTATGCATTTTGGCGGAAAAATCGTTAAAATTTGAAACAATTAAGATTTTCTTTCCCAATTTTTTTAATTTGACATCCTACAACTTCCAACGGATGGTGACAGGAAGGATGGAGCATTCATTGAAAACCTTAGACGATTCGCTATCATCTAAAATTAATCCTACCATGAGAGAGTGCATATCAAAAAAGATACAAAGTGTAAAGTGGAAAACATACTAAATATATTAATCCATCCTACCGCCGAAACGATGCGTCTTACTCCCGCCCCCCTCCCCTTCGCCATAACATTTTTTGCCTGTCTCCATCTCAGCTATCAAACTCTTGAGTTATACGGACCGATAGTGAAGCATCCTGTATAAGTAGGTATAGATATTGACTTTATGTGTAGCACTAGGTAATTTATTTATACCTATATAAGGTGAACAGCAGCGATCCTAGTACAGACCCCTAAGGAACTCCAAATATTACGTACAATAAATAATAGAATTTACGATTTTTACTCAAAAATTAATCATTAATGACGAAGCATATTCTGCATATCTGTCTGGACATGTTAATTTTAAAATTTTTTGGAGTCTGTATCCAAAGGGTGCCAACGGGACCCTATTACTAAGTCTCCGTTGTCCGTCGGTCTGTCTGTCAGCGGGCTGTATCTCATGAGATGCAACAGGTATACAGTTGAAATTTTCATAGAGTGTGTATTTCTAATGCCGGCAAACTCAGGTGATATACCTTATGTTAAATCTGTATTTAAAAAATAGCCATAATTAATTTCTTGTAATTACATACTCATAAACTGGTAGAATTTTACAACTCGACTAGGGCAATTCATTCCGCCTAATCTTTATGTTAATTTATTAATTATTATGCGTATTATAGTTATTTTTGATTTTAGTCTATTTATTTTTTAGTTCAATTCAATTTTCGATCGGATTAGAAAGTTGAAATAAAGCCCATAAGTAACAAATAATCTCAGCAATTTTATTGTAAATAGATAAGTCAATGTATCAATTTTTAAAAAAAAAAATCTGAAGCTCTGATAATTTCCTACTTTTTGCTAATGTATCAGATGATCACACGATTTGACAGCTCCATATTTCTTACTTTCTGATTATTTCAAATAATTTCTGTATGTTAACGGATTCAATTCAATTCAATTCAATTTATTTTCAGTTAATTGTACAAAGAAGTCTTAACTTAAAAATGTACGTAGTATGACTTAATTGTAGTAGTGATCGCAGAATTTTAACAAAAATAGAATTAAGGAAAATATATAATTAGATACTAATAAAATAATTCTTATGCAACCATAGGAGACCAGGGAGAAAAAAGACACTAATTCTAATTCAATCAAATAATAAAAAAGAAAGAGAAAAATAATAAAAAAAAAAACAAAATACAAAACTTCTCAAATAGCAAAAAAATATAGAGACAGGAAGAATTTAAGGAAAGGGAATTTTATATCAAATGTTTTTTTGTGAAGATAAATATTTTATAACACCTCCATGAGTTTATTTTTGAGTACTTGCCTACTCACCGGAACATGACGCTTTAGTTCTTAAGGTAAAGAATTCCAGAGTGTGACAACGTGAACGAAAAATAATCGTTGGCTCTAAAGATAATTATATCTAGGTACCAGCAAGTTGTTGCACCTTATTAATTAAATAACTAGGTAATCCAGTCCAAATTAGATTAAAAAGAAATATACAATTTCGTACCTTTAGATAAGTCGCGAGAGAGCATCCCAGCACATTGTTAACTACATGTGAGACGTGGTCAAAGCGTCGCAGGTTATATGCATATTTTACAGCAGCGTTAAATGCCACGTTCAGACGATACGCCGACGAAGAGTCCAGTTTGTAGTAAACAACATCGCCATAAGTTATTATAGGAATGATCAAGGATCTTACAAGTGATAGTCGTATGTCAAGGGGTGTAAAGTGGCTGGAGTAATACAATCGCTTCAGCGTACCATACACTCGTCCGGAGACATCTTTTATGTGTTCATTCCATGTCAGAGTTTGATTGAAAATAACGCCAAGATTTCTTACCGTCTTTTCATATTGTAACGTTGAGCTCCCTAAATTGATACGAGGAAATTATGATGTATCCAAGATGTTCTTGTGAATAACCAAACACTTGCACTTCTCAATACTCAAATCCAATTTATTAGATACGCACCAAGAGAGTATTGCCTGAAGATGAGCATTCAAGCAGCAGGCATCATCTTCTATAAGTCCTAGAGGCCGAGAGATATAAACTTATACGTCGTCAGCATACAGATTTATATTAATGTGACCGGTAACTTTTATTATATCATTAATATACATAGAAAATAGTAGAGGTGAGAGTATGGAACCCTGAGGGACGTCTCATTTAAGGCATAAAAACTCTTAAAAGCGTTCACCAATATTAACTCTTTGAGATCGATGTACTTTAAAAATTTTAATAAATTTAACCGATCTACAACTAAACCCTAATTTCAATCTTAATTTGCGACAGAGATTTCCATGACCTACCTTATCAAAGGCTTTTGAAAAATCTAGTAATGTTAGAAAAGATACCTCATCATTATCAAGGTTACACCGAAGATCATCAGTTATCTTGAGCAGCGCAGTGATACAGCTGTGTTTGGTTCGAAATCCGGATTGTGAAGCAGAAAGAATTCTGTGAGACTCAAGAAAAACTGCCATTTGGTCAGCCATGATTCTCTCCAAGCCCTTAGATAAACAAGGTAATATACTGATTGGACGGAGGTCCTCAACCTGACAAACTTTTGCTTTCTTGGGTATGGGGATAACATTCGCTTGCTTCCATCTAGGTGGGAATTGAGATCTCATAAGACAGGCGTTATAGCTGGTAATGCAAAATAAATAATTATTTTCAAAAATTTCAATGAGATCCCATCCACCCCGGTCGCATAGGATTTGATGCTTCTCAAAGCCTTAAGAGTTTCCAATTCGTTGACACAACTAAAATCGAACTGCGGATAAACAGTCCTATAACTAGTTCCAATCGACTCGAAGGACATTGAAGTGATAGTGTCAGGAACGTTGCAGCTTGAGGACTGGACAAAATAGTCATTGCATTCATTTGGATCAAAATTTATATATTATATATATATTATTTACCGGATGACAGATGACTTAAATAACATGATTACTATAATTTATTGCTGGGTAAATCTTATACTTGTTTAATAGGACATTTTTTAATTTTCAGATGCAGCGCAGCAAAAGCAAAAAACATTTTTATTTGTTTTTTCATCACAAAACTTATTGGTGGCAAGTTTCAAATATTAGTTTTGACTCATCAACAGGTCACAAATAGCGCAATAACGAGCGACTTAAAAAAAACCAAGAAATAATAAAATGGAAAAGTTGATAAAACCAGATTAATTCGAAACGTATTAAAACTGTGTAAGCCTACAGTGAGCTGAAAAAGAAAAAAAAAGAAAAATAAGCGTTTTGTATGGCAGTAATCTTCAGTATGGTTTGTTGTCTGCCTGCCATATACGTTTGAAAAAGATAAAATTTATCTCATCTCATATTTATCAGGTTCTATCAACTTTTTCCAAAAAATATTTTTTCTATTTTTCTCAATTATTCCACTAATTATTATTTTTCTATTTTCATTTATTTTTTCAACTCACTCAATTTCGCTATTCTATTTGAGATCTTTTGATAAATCAAAACCATGACTTGAAACTTGCCACCCAAAATCAATAAATCGCGTAATGAAACTACAAATAAAAATATAATTTCGCTTTTGCTGTTGTACCAGAGAATCCAAAAATAACTTTCGTTAAATAACATCGAAATCGGCATTTTATAGTCACAAATTATAGGTGCAAAAAAAATCGGATAATGATATTTTTTTTTTAGCCCACCTGTTACTTGTTAGATCCTCCTCTTTCGTACATATATACTTAGTATATACATACATATATTTAGGTCTCAGTTATTTAAAATTTAATTGGACAATTATAAGATAAAAAATTCTTCAAATCATTTGTATTATGGATCACATTTCAAGAAAAAAAAAAAACAAAAACATAAAATTCCTTTCTAAATTATCGTAATAGCGTAGACAATGGGGGACATGAATCATTGGTTCACTAAAATTGAGGAAAACAGGAAAAGAAAAAAAACCAACGCAAGACTTACAAAATACGCGCGCGAATAATATCTCTGAAATCGAAAAATTGAATCCAGTAGTGGTTCATAAATAAATCAGCTGAAGGCGAAGACTATGAAAAATTTCATTCCATTTGAATAATTTAGAAAGCTCATGAAAGAAAGACCTTGCCCAGAAGCATGTTGAGAATTTTTTCGTACACTCTCTAAATTTTTTTTTATGGTTTTCTGTTTTTATTCGGTTTTTTTTGTTTTTTTTCTGTTTTTTTTTGTTTTTTTTTTTGTTTTTTTTCGGTTTTTTGTTTTCTATTTAAGGATAAATATTAATTAATCTGATAACGAGGCCAATGTCCATAATCAAATTAAATTATTCAAGAAAGAACAACATTCTGTTTTATTTTCATTTGAAACGAAAATACACCTTTTATGATTTTTTGGGGGTCAATAGAAAACATCAGTTGCTTTCCCTTAATTTTTTATATGCAAAAGTGTGTCGTCTCAACATATTTTTTATTTGATTTTATTAGTTAAATATTTTAGATAAAAGTTTCAATACTAAGTGGTTAGTGAAGCAAAAAAACATTTTTTTTATTTACTTATAAAAATAAAACTACAGTTCAGTTCATAGCATCAGATAAGAGTAATACTCACGTGTAAAATTCAGTTTCCTATAGAAGAAATTTTTAATGATGTCCTGATAACTATAGCATCATCTCGCTATTGTTATTGTTGTTGATTTTCTATTATTGGTCTTGCTGTTATTATCACTTAAGCTAAACACAAGTTTAAGATTAACTAGTATATAGAATCTAGATAGGTCTACAGCACTAAAAACCACTATAAGCACTTACAATAATAATTTGGCTACTAATATTTTTGTACATATATACTAGTACGTATGGATTTTTGTATATCCTATTAGTTAGATCTATTTAACAGCAAGCACAAATATTCTGGATTTACTATAAATCGAAATGTATTGAATTTAAAGAACAAAAAAAAAACAAAAAAACATCATCTCCGCCCAAGAGATAACTTTAACACAACAACAAAAAAAACAGGACTTTTTATCCACCGACATCCATCCTTTGGGTGGAGAGAACTTTCTATACTTAGGTTTATTTGGACAACCGCGACGACCCTGCTGGACCAACCAAACCGTGAATTTAATTTAATTTTTATACATTGCGTGCCGGTCGCTTTCACACTTCAAACTACACATAC
Source organism: Dioctria linearis (assembly GCA_963930735.1). NCBI lineage: Eukaryota > Metazoa > Arthropoda > Insecta > Diptera > Asilidae > Dioctria > Dioctria linearis. The sequence continues at coordinate 33,313,526 of OZ005740.1, read as the reverse complement.
AGCCGCCCGTAGCACCGCACCGTGTAAATGCACTTAAAATTGAGTTCAGGATTTCTACTTGGAAATTTTCAATTAAGTTTTCGAACCTTTTGTCACGCAATGAACTTTAAGCGAAAACAATTTTCACAATGATTTTCCCTCCCCCACCAGCAGCACTCATCTTCTTCTTCGTCTTCTATACTTTACTTTCAGTAGGTATAGTAGTTAGAACAAAATCAACCCAACACGTTACGCTTACGATGAGCGAGAATTGTATACAACACTTGAGGGAACAAAAAAAAAATCAAAACAAAAAAATTTCTTTTCTTTTCTATAGTAAACTTGACTTCCTTACCAAAGTTCCCAGAAGCAACTAAACACTACCACGGGAAGCTTCGAAGGCGAACTGAAGTTTTGAAAATTTTGTCGTCGATATTTCCCAAGCAAATGAACCTCTGCTTCTGCTTCTACTCTATACTTCACTACTGTATGTTGTGTGTTGGATTGAACTTGGTTGGAGTTGGATGGACTTGGATAGGACAACTTTTATGGAATAGCAGCAGCAGCAGCAGCAGCAGCAATAATTATAAAGCTTCATTCACACATACCAGGATATAATAGGATATGGGATAGGTTAGGTTAGGTGGTACTATATCATCATTGAATATCGCAGCTTCAGAGCTTCACTTCAGTCAGCCAAGCCAAAGCTAAGCCAACCCCATCCAGCAAGTGGTGCTCTTTCTGGTGGAGCTCAGATATTCCATCAGCAGTAGACATGCGTACTTTAATGACGTCATAAGTTTTGATGCTCATTTTAATATATCTCCTGGTCTGATGTGGTCTGATCTGTTTTTGTTAGCGCTGAATATATAGGGAAGGTCGTAGTAGTTCGCTGTTCTTAGGAAAGTGAAGAGTGTACCATGTACCAGGTTGGAGCAGCAAAAAAAAATCAACACTATCAATGTGCATTGCTCGCAGGTAGGTATATAATCTAAGAACCACTTTACTTTAGTAGCGTAAGATTGAAATTTTTTTTTTTCGCTCTTTTTTTTTATTTCATCTCCGAAGAAGCGTCTAATAGAAGCTACTAGAAAGAAAAAGGTCAAATGATGATGATTTTCATGAGGAGAAAAATTTTTACAACAGGATATGTCAGCCTTCTCTTTATAGAAAACCGAGCTATACCCTTATTATAGTTGTCGGTAGCTACTCTTGTTGTGTCGGTGAATTTCCGCTACAGCTAAATTTAATGTTCGCTCATTTATTCCATTACAGCGAACGCAATCAATGTTTGTGGTTCGCATCGGTTTCATACCCTCATTACCCCACTCCCATGAAATTTCATTTGTGTTTCATTATTATACTATATTTTAATGTTATCATTTCCTGCAGAATTAATACCTTTTCGGGAATAGAAAAAGGACATTAAGTGCAATTTCATGTAAGTATATATGTCCATGGAATGTAGTTGATGAAGTTGAGGTAGTTCTGTAGTTTTGTCTATTATAATTTTACCTATCTATTCTCGTATAATTATAATAGACTGGTACTATAATTACAGTTATATTGGGTCAAGTTATATAGACGAATGTCAGTCAATTCAACAAAGTAAATTTGTACGAACTTATTCCAGTAGATTAGTTATGGTCATTTAAATAATTTATGAATGCGCTTGGATAAGATTTTCTTCGTTCTATATCATTTCCCAGTTGAGTAACTCAAAAAGTTAATCCTTTGCCAATATCCGGAGAGATATATAAAGAGTGAGAATGAGAGAGAGAGAGAGAGAGAGAGAGAGAGAGAGAGAGAGAGATAATTCTCAAGGTCATATCTCTCTTATCTTTTTAATATATAAAAAAAAAAGTGTCACTGTGTTTGTACCCGCTATTCTCCGAAACAGACCAACCGAATGAAATATAACGAATGTGTTTGGTTGGTTCCAGCTTGAAAGATATGCTAGTTTTGGACACGTAAGATGGCGCTGTTGTCGAGATCTAAAAAACTGCCTCAGAACGCTTCGATGTGAAAAGCTACAATTTTGTACACGGCGTGTTCATGAAAATTGCAAAGACAAGTTCAACAAGTAAAAAATCTACAATTGATCAAAAGATCAATCCTTATGATACCCTAGATAAATGCCCGTATAAAATTTCATATGGTCAGCGATCTATGCAAGTTGTATTTTTGAAGTGGGTTTTTGCATATATTTCTAGGACGGTTCGCCGGACAGAAGAAACGGTTATAACCAATTTTATAGGATTTCGTATTCTGAAGAAGTTTTAGTCCAATAAAAATGTCTAGGACTGATCGTTTTAACAGTATATGTAAAAAACCTGAATTGTGTTTGCCCGATTTAGTCCATTTTTTAAATTTTATTTGCTATAACGCGTTCTTGAGTTACCGTGCGCACAGACTGACGGACGGACGGCCAAGAAAAAATCAAAATAACTTTTAATATTATGCGTGGGTGTTCAATCCATTTTGCTTAGTATACTTAGTATACCCTATAGATTTCATCTAGGGTATAAAAATGGACCAAATCGGGCAACCTCTGTATTGTGTTGCCATACAAAACTTTTGTTTTTTACTATATATTTGGAAACTGTCTCAGAACGCGTCGACGTGGAGAGAGAAATGTAAATTTAAGTTCAAAAATAAGTAAAAAACGAGTTTTCAAACAAAACTGAGGCCAAGCCGCATGAAAAGTAGAAAATAAACTTTTCTTCACAAACAGAGGTGGACTCAGATTTTTTGATTGGGACATTTCTCTTGAATATTCTTTCTCTTCATGAATCAAATCACTTATTACCTCTGATTGATCATACTGAAATATATCGGTGATTATCAGCGAATAAAATCTGAGTCCATCTCTGTGTGTGAAGAAAAGTTTATTTTCTACTTTTTCATGCGGCTTTGCCTCAGTTTTCTTTGAAAACTCCTTTTTTTAATTATTTTATTTTCTGCCTTTTTCACGTTAACTAAAATGTTATTACGTTCTGCATGGAGATATTTTAAAACAATTTTATGACGGCTGAAAAGACACTGGTTTACTGAATTTTCCCTATTTTCGATGTTTTCCACAGACTTTTCCTATTACTATGAAATTTTTTTCAAAAATTACATTAATTTTCCTCGATTTTTCATGCAAGTTTTCATGATGGTTGAAGAGAAAGTATTGATGCCAATTGGACGGAAAAAAAATGATTCCGCATAGCTTATAAAACTTTATTGTCGGAAAGTTTTCCGGAAAAGTTGGAAAATTCCGGAAATTCCAGAAAAATTGGAAAATTCTGCACTTTTCGTGAAACAGATTTATCACTAATCATATGATGAAAACTTTTCCGATGAATTTTCCGCTTTTCCGGGTTTTCCATGGAATTTTCCACAAAATCAACTTTATGCAACTCATTTCGCTCTACAACTTTGTCTTAGGTTGCAAAACGCTCAAACGCTTCCTTGGTGGGAAGAACTCCTGATAAACGTTTTACATGAATTTTCCTCGATTTTTTCTGCAAGTTTTCACCATTGTCGGAGAGAAAGTAATGATGCCAGTTGATAGGGAAGTTGATCCTGCATAATTTAGAAATCTTTTTTACCGGAAAATTTTCCGGAAAAGTCGGAAAATTCCGGAAAAAATTTTCGGAAAAATCGGAAAACTGCATTTTTCCTGAAACGGATTTATCACTAATCAAATTTGTACAAAAATTTCAAATGATTTTTCCCGATTTTCCGGGTTTTCATTGGAAATTTCCGGTTCAAATTTTTATAGATTCAATTGTCACGCGACATGAACTTGTGTGCCAAATTTCAGCTGGCTGTGATGACGAAAAGTGGGTCTACGAGAGTGTTAAAAATATTAAAAAAGAAATATACAGACAGACAAATTCGTGTACGAGTTAAAGGGACGGGCTGGCCTCAAAAATAAGACAAGTCGGTTACCTCTTTCGTAGGGTTGCCATACAAAAATTTCGTTCTTAACTATATATACTTGGGCACTGTCAGAAAACGCGCCGGGGCGTGGAGAACTAAAATTTTCGCACATGGTATTTTCATAGCAGTAGTAAATAAAATTACAAAAATAGTCTGAATCGGGCAACCCCTTCTTGATGTTGCCATACAAAACTTTTGTTTTTCACTATATATTTTTTGGAAACTGTCTGAGAACGCATCGACGTGGAGAGTTCAAATTTTGTGCACGGCGTTTTTATGAAAATTGCAAAATACAAGTTCAATAATGGACGAAATCGGGCGCCCTAATTTTGTTGTTGCCATGCAAAACTTTAAGTTTTCACTGCCTCATACGTCGACGTAGAGAGCGGACCTTTAGTAAAAACAATGTAAATTAAGTTTAAAAATGGGAGCAATCGGGTAACTCCATCGTAGCATTGCGATACAAAAAATTTGGTACGTGTTGTTTTCATAACAATGGTAAATAAAATTTCAAAAATGGACTAAATGGTGTTAAGATACAAAACTTTTGTTTTTCACTATAAATTTAGTAGCTGCCTGAGAAGGCGTCGAGATGAAGATCTCAAATTTTGTACACACTGTTTTCATAAAAATTGCAAATATAGTTCGAAAATTGGACCAATCGGGCAACTCCTTCATTGGGTTGCCATACATAAATTTCATGTTTCACTATATGTTTAGGCACTGCCTAAGAGCGCGTCTACGTACACATGCATCTACATTCTCCCATGCATATGAATATATGCACGCATAATCATACACGCACACACACATACACACACATACAGACATAGAGTGAAACCCTAGAATATGGAATCGCGCGATCGAGTTAGATAATAGCTTAGATATAATTCATCAACCACTTCACACCCACCTCCATCCATCTTGGTGTGTCCCAAACTGCAATCAGACTGGGAAGGTTCAGGCAGGGTCATAACACGCCTCAATGACGTGCTCTACAGGCTTGAATCTCCAGGAAACAGGACAAATCTATATTACCGCCGAGCAACGCCGACGGACTCCCACTATATAAAAAATCATTTTTAATTGCAACCATTAAGAACTTTATGTGAGAAACTAGTAATCGCACCACTATCGCTGTGCCATGAATCCAGATTTTAATGGAAAATTTTTATAATTTATTACCAGCAGTAAGCAGTTGGATGCGCGATTATCTTTGTGATTTTAATATGAGAATTTCAATGAAATTCAGAATTTGCATTGAATTAAGGTGTGCTACTTCATCTAGAGTCTTGTTTGTATGTTTTCTAATTTATGATTTTCTTTTATTCCCCCCCCCCCCTCCTTCTGTCGTATAGTAGGAAAACAGATTTTGTTAAAGGGATTCAAATTTCTGTTGATGCAAATTACCTACTAATTAGACGAACTGTACAGAGGAGGAATTGTGTTATTATCTCGTTAAACTAAAATCTCATGTTAAGTATTTTACGAAAAACCCAAAAAAGTTTTCTTTTAAAATTTCAGTATAATTTTTTGCTGAATAATTTAAATTGTAATGCCGAAGAAGAAAGTTAAATGTATTTTTTCCAAATATACAGTTCCCATGAAATCTTGTTTCATTAAAATGCGTCTCTCTGACGTAACAGTCATTTTTGTCAAACAGAATCTTGGTACTATACGGATAAATATACCCAGGCCGGTACCATATAGTATGAATTTCGTAGACTTGGCATTATCGGAATCTGACGGAGATTATGGGCGCTATTCATAGATAATTTAAAATTAACTTTAAGTCGACTTCATCTTAAAGTTGATTTTATTTTATTCATAAAGCACATACAGTTTGATTCTAGCGCTTAAAGTTAACTTTGACTTTCAAACAGACTCTTGTCATCTTTAAGTATACTTTAGCTTCAGAATGTTGTGTTAAATTTTTTTGTTTTTTTTTTTAAGAAACACTTATCAAGAGGACACAGGTAGGAAATTAGAGCTTAGATATACAAACTCACTTTATTACAATACGTATTTGTTTTAATAGCATCTCTTCATGGAATATCTCAAGCTACTGTTAGTAGGTTATCAAAATATGTAAGTCGAGCAGCGGTAGTGCTTTTACCACAATTCATAAAATTTAATGAAAATGTTGAGAAAAAAGCATAAGCCAAAAATAATTTTTATTTCGTAACTTCCTTCTAAAATGTTATTGATGAAATCGATTGTACACATGTGCGGATAAAATATCCTTTAAACATGTTGAGAACAGGACTCGCTGGACATTACAAGAAAATTAAAAGCAAATCAAATATACTGGACATGACATCAGACAGAATGGTCATTAAACACAACCTTTTGCAGCTTCTCAAAATAAAGATACCAAATAGGGAGAAAATATAGATACAAATCTAGAAAATGTAGCTCCAATCTGGTACACCGAAGGTTCTAAGACTGAGAAAGGAGTACGAGCAGGAATATATGTACAGTGTAAAGCCAAGATTTTATATCTACTAAAGCCTAAGAAAATACGCCTCGATATTCCGGACAGAAGTTTATGCCATCACTAGATGTACATGCGAAAACCTCAGCCGATTCTATACACCACTAACAAAAATATATAAGTGTCTTATCTATACAGATATCCAAGCAACATTAAAAGTCATCTCATCACCAAACAAAGTTAATGTGGAAATGTATTCAAGCATTAACAAACCTTGGCACAAAGAACTACCTAACAATTAAATGGGTGCCAGAACACTCAAGAATTAATGCGAATGATAACGCAGATGTATTGGCTAAAAAAGGAATATCCATGTCCTTCATAGGACCGGAACCATTTACAGTATCTCTTACAGCACCGTAAAACTTACCATTCAAAAATGAATCCAAAAACGAATGGACCAACGATGATTTTCAATAATAGGCTCGAGATAAGCCAAAAGATTTATTGAAGGACCTTCTTCACCTAATATGAGCCTGGATCTTTTGAGGCAATCTAAATAGGAATAAACTCAGAATCATTACAAGAATCCTAGCTGGACACTGCAAACTAAACAAACACACTCATCGGATAGTATATGACCTACTGTAGGCTATATCTGTATATCTGGAAGAGGATCAAATATCGGGATACGTCCTGTGCGAATGCCAGACCATTGCACATTGTAGATTCCGAGCTTTTGGCTGAAACGTCTTAAATAAAGCCTGTCGACTTCGCAGAAATTTTACCCAAAAAAATACTGCTGTTCCAAGGAAGTGTGAGATTTATGGATGAACTATAAAGAAAGCGGTGCACAATAAGCCAATGAATGGCTACAATGCAAAGGCTACTCACCTCGTTTAATTCTCTAATCTAATCACTAATCTACAAGATATTGAAATTGCCGTTAATTTAGTTTTTTGATTGTGTTTGATTCAAATTACGAGATAATAGAGGCTCTATCTGTACATATGATTCCAGAAAAAGGAGATTTTGTGCATTAAAAACAAAATTGCAAAGAAGTGAAATTGGTCTTTTATTTTGGGAATTTTTTATTTCCCCAATGGGATATTTTTATTTCCCCAATGGGATATTTTTATTTCCCCAATGGGATATTTTTATTTCCCCAATGGGATATTTTTATTTCCCCAATTCGTTACTATGTGTATTTTAAAGTATACTTTAGTTAAAACATACTTCAAATTCATCTATGAATATGCATTATCTTAATGTTGACTTCAATTAGCTTACTTTTACTAAAGTCGATTTTGGTGTTTGTCTAATTGTAAGTTTTACCATAGTTTTTAGCAAGACAATTCTCACCATAATTACGTAGAAGAACTGTATATTGTATAAGAAGTTCAGCCTGTAAAGGTTTAAAGTAGAGCGGATGCACGAGTAATCGCTTCAAAACTCTAGAAATGGAAAGTATGAAAACGAAGAAGTGGTAATGCACTGATTTCTGTTCAATTCAAAGTATTTTCGAGCGGTTGATATTTGAGCGTTAAGCATGTACATGTCAAAATCAATACGGGTTTTTATATATGAAAATTCACTTTTTAAAGTTAAAAGTTTTTAATAAAAAAAAAAATAAAAAGTAAAAGAATAACAATTTTCGATGAATTTCATCATTTTTTCAGTGAACTCAAACAACACCCTGAGAGATGTTTTGCGTATTTTCGCGAGACAAGTGTTACTTTTGAGTACATTTTTTACTTCTATTGCAACTACATCCCATAATTTTGTTGTTTGATGTCGGTTAGAATAATTACACTCACCACAATGAATAAGCAGTTTCATGGGATTGAAATCAAAAATTTTGATCTCTCATTTAATCGCTAAATAATATTATTTCGTTTTTTAGTCTAAAATTATTCACAAAAAATTTAATTATACGAAGAAATTTCTATGTAGTACAAGAAAAATTATAAAAATTATAATTATATATACAGAATTTGTCTGTCTGTATATTTCTTTTATACTATTTTCGACACTCTCGTAGACCCACTTTTCGTCATCACAGCGAGCTGAAATTTGGCACACAGGTTTATGTCGCGTGACAATTGAATCTATCAAAATTTGAGCCGGAAATTTCCATGGAAAACCCGGAAAATCTGGAAAAGTCATTTCACAATTTGGTACAAATTTGATTAGTGATAAATCCGTTTCAGGAAAAATGCAGAGTTTTCCGATTTTTCCGAAAAATTTTCTGGAATTTTCTGACTTTTCCGGAATATTTTTCAACTTTTCTTTTCAAAATTATGCAGGGTCAAGTTACCTATCAACTGGCATCATTACTTTCTCTCCGACAATGGTGAAAACTTCCAGAAAAAATCGAGAAAATTCATGTAAAACGCTTTTCCGGAGTTTTTCAGAGTAGCTTTGCAACGCAGTATATAAGGATTCACTTGAAGGTAAACACAGTTGGCATTCCAACTGTATATCAATTGTTTACATCTGTTAATAAGCATTGGAATTATGAATGCCTACTGCAACTTCTCTCATTTCTCGATATTACCGAGTTTTTCATCCCGGATAATAGAGTCTTTCCCGTATAATAGAGAGAAATAAAAATATCGTCGGAAATATTATTCATCCTGGATAATAGAGTCTCCGGTTAATCGATACACGGATAATCGAGTTTCGACTGTAATTGAAAGTATTCAGTTCATTTCATTTTTCTTGACCATAACCTAATAGATAAAAGCTGAATCCATCAATCATGTTATCAAATACTATCTGAAATGCAACTTACTCTCAAACCTTGTCTAGACATTAAATTATGTATACACACACATGCATATATCTATCAATCCTCATCACTTTCACATAATTTATAAACAGCATCTAAATAAAATTTAAATTGGACGCAACACAACGAAATCTACAATCTCAGCATTTTTGCATTTTCTTCATGAATAGGATTTTGAATCAATTCCAATACTGCAAATGCATCATCAAAGATTTGTTTATTGGATCAGCAGGAGAAAAAAGAAAATGATATCGAAAAAAAAACAAATCAAATAAATTGAAAGTAAATTTACTTTTTATACTTTTATTTTACAAAATTTAATTTAATATTTAATCGCGACCAATGATGGGAAGATAAAGAGAATGAATTTTTTTTTTTATTCAAATACTGCTGGTAAGCATCACACGTAGGTGCATAGGTATTCAAAATGTAAACGAAATAATATGGGAGAAGAAAAACCTTGTGCTGTCTGAATCGTGTCTACGTTGCTATTTCAAAAGAATATCTTTTTTCCATTTGCCAATTGCAGATGATTTGAAAAAAAAATGTGCCTTCAGGTGATGTCTGTTGGTAGACAGACATTTGAGATTTTAATAATATTAATTTATTTGCTGTTTCTATACACAGCTATTGAAAATTCTCCTACTCTTTAATTCTGTACTTTTTGATATTCTTTAAATATCCAAAAAGAAATCGAAATCAAGGGTCAAATGGATTTGAATAGATAAGCAAAAAGCGTTCCTCCACTAACGTAATTGAATTTGGGTACAAAGTATAATATTTCACTGTCTACATGTAGATGGGGCCACCCAGAATAAAAATTATTTTTTTCTTTATTTTTTTTTTACACACATTTTTTTGCTTATTTTACAATTTACATTCCTTTAGGTAATTCTCTTTTTTCGAAACAATATTTATAGTTTTCATACGATCTCTCCTCCACTCTCTTCATATCCCCCTTTAATTTACACGTTTATGATTTATTTATTTTTTTGCGATTTTCTGAATATTTTGTTGATTCAATTAAATTGTACGCACGATTTTTCTCTAGATTATACTTTTAAATTATTTTTTTATTTTAGGGTAATCTTCAAAGTTACTACTGTCAATTACTATCATTGAATTACCGAAAATCTGGAATGAAGTTAAAACTACGGATAATGTAAAAATAACTGGTTTTGACACAATTTTAGGTTTTGCAATAAAAGAATTTCAGAAACTTGGTAGAATCAGTCTATCCGTTCTCGGAGTAGCAATCCCGGTTAATGCAATGATACCGGAGAGTTTCAATAACGTCAGATTCAAGATCCGTCGCAATAAAACCAAAAACATTCGATACGTACGATAGGGGCGAAAGAGCTTAGCATTCGAAGTATCCTTCAAAACACCTCCTGTACGAGTTGCATGAACCCAGCTAGGATGGCTGGGGGCATATACTTAGCTTTGTAAGAACGCCCGGTTATTACCTATGAGCGATTGCTAATGGGTTCCGGTGGGTCTTTTTTTGGTCTACGTTCGACGAACCACTTGGGTGTCCTCTTTTCAAACTAACTAACTAACTAATACCGACCGCATATATTTCCTTAGCGATACGATGAAACTAGAGGGAAGGCATCTGCGCCATCTATGGGCAGTGGAGCACTTTGATAAGAAAGTCTACATATATGCCTGAGCAAAAAACTGGAATCAAGACCATTCGGCCCAATTAATAATCGCAAAATACAGAAAGCTGCTTCCGGGACCTTACGGCAAGTATGTATAGCCGGCAAATTCTCCAGCTCCGGAATTCGATTAACTATTCCGTATGGTACATCTTGGAGCAAAGGATACAACATGGCAGATATGGTCTCGTGTGGAACGAAATAACTAACGATGAAAGAGTGTCCGATTATTGTCGGAAATTTTCGAAAACGCCACCGTAAAAGCCAAAAGGATGAGTCACAGTGGGCGTATACGTAAGTACAGTTATTTACGTATGCCGTACGCGCCCTTTATATTAAACAGACGTACCCAAAATAACTTTAATGCCGAATTCACAACGCACATGAGTTTTGAGTCTAGAACGAAGGTGTTCACAATGCAGCGCAGAGTGAAATTCGAACTTTGAAATTAACATAACAGAACCCGATTACAACACCGTGTGTGTGTGTGTGTGTGTGTGTGTGTGTGTGTGTGTGTGTGTGTGTGTGTGTGTATATGTGTGTGTGTGTGTGTGTGTGTGTGTGTGTGTGCGTGTGTGTGTGTGTGTGTGTGTGTGTGTGTGTGTGTGTGTGTGTATGTGTGTGTGTGTGTGTGTGTGTGCGTGTGTGTGTGCGTGTGTGCGTGTGTGTGTGTGTGTGTGTGTGTGTGTGTGTGTGTGTGCGTGTGTGCGTTATTGTATGGGTATGTGACACTCCCCTCCCCTCCTTCTCCATCACCTATTGCGTATACATACTGTATGTATAAATAGCCACATCCTTAATTTTATTCCCCAATTGGTGCGCTTATCCGCACCAATTGATGAATATCTGGCAATCTTTGAAGGGTCTATGAACTATATTTTAGATAAATATACACCTGTGAGAACTATGCTTAAGATCCACCAGTAATACCTGGTGAGCCAGAGAAATTCACTCTCTGATCGAGGAGAGGGAGTATTTTATTTTTATCATATTTATACGAGATCACATGACCCATTTATGCGGAATATGTATCAAAGAGTACGAAATAGGGTAACGTCTGCTAGCTGCGAGTACCTTAAAAAGTACTGGCTATGTAATAATGAGAGGGCTTGCTGCAATCTTCATCCTGACGAACTAAATGGATATTTTACTTCTAGCATAGTTCCTGCGAGGCCACAATCATTGGCAGGAGCCACAGTCGATACTTTGGCACACTCATTAGTAAACTCTACGGCAGCAGAGTTACCAAACTCGCTTTCTTTCACCTGCGTCGATTGTAATGAATTGTCCACGTCCATTTTATACCCTAGATGAAATCTATAGGGTATACTAAGTTTATCATTCCATTTGTAACGTACAGAAATAATGATGGTGAGCAAAATGGATTGGACACCCATGGATAAAATTAAAAGTTATTTTGATTTTTGCATGTCCGTCCGTCTGTCCATCCGTACGATAAATCGAGGGCTGAAATTTTGCACACGAGTATTTTTAAAAAACAAAAGTAAATTTAAGTTGGAAAACGGACAGAATCGGGTAACTCTTTCGTGAGGTTGTCATACAAAAAAATTTTTTTTTCACTATATATTTGAGCACTGCCTGAGAACGCCTGGACGTAGAGAGGTGAAATTTGGTACATGGAATTTTCGTAGCAATAGTAAATAAAGTTTCAAAAATGGACTACTATATAAGAAGTTACACGATAGTGTTGGCATATAAAAATTTTGGTTTATTACATATACTACTGTGAAAACCATCAGTCCTAGACGTCTGTATTGTATTCAAAAGTTCTTCGGAATATGAAATCCTATGAAATTCGGCATAATCATTTTGACTGTCCGACGAACCGTTCTAGACATATATGTGAAGGATGACTTCAAAAACCAAACTTCCACAGATGGTGGACCATACGCAATTAAAAACAAGCTAAGGTATCATACTTAGACCAATTCTAGCTTTTTTACTTGATTCTAAAAAATCTGATCACAGGTCTGATGCGGTTGGAACTGATGCCTTACCTTACCATGCTTTATTAAAAGTATTCTTCCAAGCATCCAAACTGCAATCCTGCTCCTATTCAATGCATGTCTTATACCATATATAGATTTCCATCCACATGTAATGTGGTCACTGTCATCTCAATAGGCAAAAATAAATCCCAGTTCATGCAGGCGCGTATTCAGACCTGCACCTTGAGGGGGGGGGGGGGGGGGGGGGTCACAACTAAAATGTTCGAGGTGGGAGGAAAAAGTCGGAAGTAGTCGCCTTAAAAAAAATTTTTTTATCATATTTAAGTTAGATATCACAAAATTCAATTTTTGGTTTGATTTGGAAAATGTCGATCTCAGAGTGGACAGACATTACGGACTCATATCCAGATACTCTTTCTCGTGCAAAGATTGTAGACATTGATGTGATGCAACCGATTCTGTCAAGGCTGAAGTAAATGACAGAGACGGAGAGCTTGCACCTTCATTCACATTCAGAGGAATAGGAGTAGAAGTGCATGATATGTCATGACTATATCTTTTGACGGAAACTTAACTGATCTTGCTTTATTCTGAAAATAGTTATCAATGGTCTTATCAGTCTTTTGCTTTCCACTTTCGCAACTATTTCTACATCCATCGCTAACTATAAATTAAAAGTAAACGTGAAGTTAAGTTAAACAACACTACTTGAATTCATACGAAAGTATAAGCAAAAGCAACGACAGCAGGCAGAGGAAAGCGAATGGTTTTTATTTTTATAGTCTTGCCGTAAAAATTGTGAAGAAAAATTGTAGAATTAATTTTAGTGGCATCAATCCAACTGATCGTTTTCAACAACCAATAGTGTATAAAAATTCGAAAGAAAAACGTTCAATAAAATTTTTAAGAACAAAATGTATGGTTGCCAATGCTCATAAATATCTTTACCGACCCAGATCAGCCAAGACACCTGAATCAATATAACTCTTTGGAACCATTGTCCGCCGCCATGAAAAATCTAAAGAAAAATGTTCAGATCTTTCTAAGAAAACTGAATGCTTGTTCCCCTGTCGAAAGAGAGGACCACCAGAATCAATACACCAATTCGTTTGGACTTTTGTCGGTGAATAGTTAATCATTCAAATTCTTAAGAACAATTTGCAACTATATTTCTAAAGGTACGTGCACAACATGGCGAAGTGTGGCGAGGCTATATCAAGAGTTAAAGAAATAAAATGATTGCACGATGTACTATGAGAGAATTCATAAAAATGCTGTGGTAGCGTGCAATGTGCCGAGACACCTCGAGGTAAATCGCTCGAGAATTTTTTCGCGAGGTGCAGCGCACTAATTTTGATAGATGGCATATTTTTATAGGTTTTTTTCTTTGATATAATCGAAATGGTCTTTATTCATTCTCATATATTGGAAGAATCTATCAGGATCAGTCAGCTGCACTACTTGACAAACACAAAATTTCTACTTCTGAATCTGATGACATAATTTATACGCTCACTTCACGATTTACTAAGAAGCTGAACGCCTTGTTGTAAACAATACACCTCGAGATATATCTTCACCTCGCCTCGCCAAACTGCCTAGCCACGCATCGCCTCGCCTCGCCTTGTTGTACACGAACCCCAAGAAAAATTTAATGCTTCCCTACGAATGTAAATATTTTGAACAACTCAGGCTTGAATCAGTGTCGCTATGAAAAATCAACGGGTGGCAAGACGTTGATTCCATAGCTCGGGTTCTACTGGAAGAACCGTAAAACAAAAATTTGTTAAGTCAAGCCTAAAATACAATTGCGACGGGCAACGGCAAATGACGAAAAAATGCTGCTGTCGAACTTCTAAAAGCATATCGTCTTATGCGAATGCCCAAATTACGACAGGCGATGGTCAGCGGTCGACGAAGTTGCCGTCGGGATTCATCAATTTCTAATTTTTCCGTCGTCGCTGCAGTACTACCAACAAAATCAAACGAATGAACTTGTTGTGGCATTTATTTTTGTCAAGGTTGTAGGATATCGCGGCAACTTTAAAATAATGAATTTTGATGAAAAATTGATTGAGGAATTGTGAAGTCATAAAATAATTTATGATATACAAGACAACCAGTATAGACGAGTTGACAAAAAAGACATGGTATGGATGGATATTTCGAGGCGCTTAAATAGAAATGGTAAAATTGTGATAATTTTGGCATTTAGTTTGATTTAATTTAGTTAATTTCTGTATTTTAAATTTTTCCTTTCCGCACTTTGGTCCATTGCAATTCTTTCAAAATAATATAAAATATTTTCGTTAAAATTTGTTTCAAAACGCTCAAAACTAATAATAAATGACATTTCAGTATCTTCTTCTTTCACAATCGCCGCTCACTGCCTGTCATTGCGATTGTACTCCCAATTTTTCGTCTACCTTTTTTGATAGCGAATTTCCCGCTGCTGTACACCATCGGAAAATCAGATAGGTAAAAAAAAATTATGATCTCTAACCAATTTTGTAGAAACAATAACACTTTCTAAACTTTTTAATTGGCGCAACAAAAATATAAAAGCATCTTCATAGGTGGTCTGCTAAGCATTACGTGCCATTTTCTAAAAAATCAAATACTAAAATAAATATGCATTCCAAAAGTACTTTACTATCCTGTGCTAGTTACGATAGATGACTTTTCGACACTAGATATATTAAAACGCAAGAAAATTCTAAAAAATTTGTACACCTTTAAAAGACGAAGAGCTACGAGAGAATGACTATTATACCCAATCCACTATTACTATTTATAAGAAGACAAACAAAGCGTATCATACTAAAATCTTCCTGTTAAACTTTAACAGCTCGCTCTACAGTCCAGCGCCACATTGAATTCACCGCGAAGGTTAGGTAGCGCTTTGGGGAGGGTGGGGGGGGGGGGCATGACCCCTGTGACCCCCCCCCCCCCCCCTGTATACGCGCCTGAGTTCATGAGCAAACAATTACAAGTTTAAATTTTTATGCTGATACCGATACCGATTTTCGATTCCCGGCAAGTGATTTTAGCCGTCACAGACTTCAAGCTGTACCTGGATAGTCTTAAGAACGGGAAATCCCCTATGGGCGCCAAATATAAGGTACTCGTCAGTCCACTGGGCAGCATCTTCGTCAAAAAGTTTTCCTGCCGCAATCAGCAGAACAGTCTACTGAGCAGACGACGTCACAATTGAGTTTCCGCGAAGTACGTGGTAGCCACCGTATGGCGACTATTGGAACTGTGGTGTTTTCTGCATCCTCCTTCCTTATTGAAACCTGCCGAGTATTAATTCGATCGGATACAGCAGATACTGAATGACGATATTTCTATAACACGATGATGCGCTTATGCTATTTACATAAGGAATATCAATTTGTTTCAAGCTGCCGGCACTGTGCCACTAGGTCGCAATTACGCTTGTCGACGAAAATGTCGTTATAGTTACCAGTATTACTTTTTCTTGCAGCTTGCAGATTTCCACATAAAACGTATGGCCGGAAGATTAATGAATGCCTAAAGTTGGGCATATAAATTTTTACTACTATGATTAGAAAACTTTCCATGAGTCTATGAAAGACGCCTGTTTCCCGCCTTCGTCTCCTTCTTTGAGGAAAAACTTCTCCCCCTCTGGCAGCTAGCAAAGCAAGAGCGATCTTCTTCTTCTTCCCTCTCAGTTTTTGTTCACCCACCAGATCCTCTTACTCGTGCAGTCGTGTAACAAGTGGCAGCATATTCACCGTATGGATTTGACCTAGTTCTCGCTAGAGGACAGAGTCACACGATGCAGCATACTGCCTCGTGTGATCCTGCGACCATAACAATTTTATTTAAGCGATAAATTTTATTTTGTGCGTACATACTCGTACATGCAAATTTTCTTTATATATAACGAAAGATAAAATTGCTCGGTCGTTATAGAAAGTTTTCACTGTATATTTATTTTTAATACTGATTTATTGATGGTGTTTTGTTGCACATAAGGATAGTGCATCGTTGACCATCCCCTCCGAGCTTTAGCTCGATTGAAAATAAAAACTGTCAGCAAACTTTCATTGCAAATCTCTGTTCTGGCGCAACTTAATGTAAAACAATTTGTGCCATAGTCATCAATGCCTCAATCTAACGAAAATGACATACATCCTCTACCCAGCTTAGGAAGGTTAATCTTGAACGGCTACAAATATTCTGTGTTCGGGGTATAGGTAAAGAGTCCAATAAAAATTTCTTTCCTAACTTCCATTCCATCCAAAACAGACACACCCTAGTCCATAAAAGAATAAATGATTGGTTGTTTTACGAAATTCACCTTTCATTGCCTCATTTTTTATCTCTTTGCACAAAAATTTTATTTTCCAAACTAATGAAGATTATCCTTGACTCAAAGTAAGCAGCAATTTTTTTCACATTTTTCTTATTACAGCGAGGGGATAACCTATGTACACAACAAGGCCGCCCTTTTAGACGATCCTCATTATTATCATTCTCATTAACCATGAATCACCAGATTTGCGCGCCAAATAATCAACTTTAAAAATTCCCCGTCGAACTTTTTAAAAATTCACTATGAGACTTAAGTCATTAGGAATTTATTGGAGAGGAACACGGGAGAGAACTTAATTCACAACTGTTACAGCTCGTCGCTGCGTTAATTGCCTTCATAAAGTGAACCTGTATATCCTGTATGTAACTTGGGCTTTATAATTGTCCTCCGTAAAATTTTAATGTTCACAGAAGTAAACATATGTGCGTACGTGTTTTCGAAATACCTTATCGGAATAAGTACCTACGTTACGTATGTAGGTAAGTACAATCTCGTGTATTTATTTTATGATTTGTTAACGTATTGAATAAGAATGTCTCCTGCGATTCTGTTATATTTACGTCTATATACACCTGTGCATAATTATGACGGGAAAGCGGAAATTTACCCGCAAATTTTCATTACAATTTAGCAGCACATCTCATGGATTTTATTTGCTGCGTAAACAAAACGTATATTAACCTTCCGTTCATGTGCGGTTTTATTTGACTCCACGTAATTTATTATCGAAGCTTTGTCAGATAGTTTATGGTCTGTTGGTGTGTTCAAGTTTGCGTCATACAAACTTAAGTAATTCTGTTTTTATTCCTATTTCCGGGTTTGTTACACGTGTCACGCTTAGTTTTTACAAAAACAAAAAAAAACAAGTATAAATTATTTCCGGAATTTTTTATTTCAATTATCATGGATACCGCCCTATCAATTGAATATAGGATTGGAATAGTTCTTACTCCATGTTTAGTGTCTGATTTTCTCGAAACCGAAATAAGAAAAAATTACGCGAGATTTTGCATTTTCTTGAAAAAAAGAAATTCCAATCTATTCATCAATAATTATAAGATCCGGATACCC
Organism: Dioctria linearis; assembly: GCA_963930735.1. Classification (NCBI taxonomy): domain Eukaryota; kingdom Metazoa; phylum Arthropoda; class Insecta; order Diptera; family Asilidae; genus Dioctria; species Dioctria linearis. The sequence continues at coordinate 33,295,348 of OZ005740.1, read as the reverse complement.
GGATTTGAGGAATCGGATCTTAATTATTACTGATAATCCGGATATCAAATTATCCGGATACTTTCAGCTCTATGTAATGCATCTTCATATTGTAAGTTCAAAACCCCAGTTTAATTATAATAAAATAAGTAAAAAACGAGTTTTCAAACAAAACTGAGGCCAAGCCGTATGAAAAAGTAGAAAATAAACTTTTGTTCACACACAGAGGTGGACTCAGATTTTATTCGCTGATAATCACCGATATATTTCAGTATGATCAATCAGAGATAATAAGTGATTTGATTCATGAAGAGAAAGAATATTCAAGAGAAATGTCCCAATCAAAAAATCTGAGTCCACTTTTATGTGTGAAGAAAAGTTTATTTTCTACTTTTTCATGCGGCTTGGCCTCAGTTTTGTTTGAAAACTCGTTTTTTACTTATTTTATTTTCTGCCTTTTTCACGTTAACTAAATTGTTCTAATATCAATTTAACCGAACTTAATTATATTTTTACTTAATTCTAATTTAATTTTAGTTTCTTACTTTTTTTTTAATTCTCCGTTTTCCGTTTAATTTTCCGTTTTCCTTTAATTTTTCTTATATTTATCCTTATATTTCTTTCTTTCTTCTTTATTTTGAATCAATTTTTGAATATTCGCAGTGAAATTTGTTTGCGTCCATACGACTCGAGAGTTTCCAATCGACTGACCGTACTTCGAACACAATCCGAACAGTTTCGATAACTTGGACTACGGTTTACCGAGGTTTCGAAAAATTTGAAATTTTGAAGGCAGTTACGATGAGATTATTGGAAGTCAGCACAGCACCATGGTTGCCTGGAAGTTTTTGTTCAGCTTCTCATTACCGACATTTTAAGTCATGTTTGGTGCCGATCCGAAAACAAAAATTTTTCGAGTATCAAATCGTTGAAGTACTGCAACGGTTTTCTGAAATTCAAATTATGTTTTAAACAGCGCTTTTTAGCTGTATTCCAACTTGATCCCATATAACATGAATTTTCCCGATTTTCCATGTTTTCCACAGACTTTTCCTATTACAATGAATTTTTTTTAAAAATTTACATGAATTTTCCTCGATTTTTCATGCAAGTTTTCATGATTGTTGAAGAGAGAGTACTGATGCCAGTAGGACGGAAAAAAATGATTCCGCATAGATTATAAAACTTTTTTGTCGGAAAAATTTCTGGAAAAGTCGGAAATTTTCGGAAAATTTTCCCGAAAAATTGGAAAATTCTGCATTTTTCCTGAAACACATTTATCACTAATCATATCAATAAAAATTTGTCCGATGATTTTCCCGCTTTTCCAGGTTTTCCACAGAGTTTTCCGCAAAAGCAACTTTATGCAACTCATTTCGTTCTACAACTTTGTCTTAGGTTGCAAAACGCTCGAACATTTCCTTGGTCGAAAAAACTCCGGAAAAGCGTTTTACATGAATTTTCGTCGATTTTTTCTGCAAGTTTTCACTATTGTCGGAGAGAAAGTAATGATGCCAGTTTATAGGGAGCTTGATCCTGCATAATTTAGAAAACTTTTTTACCGGAAAATTTTCCGGAAAAGTCGGAAAATTCCGGAAAAAAATTTCGGAAAAATCGGAAAACTCTGCATTTTTCCTGAAAGGTATTTATCACTAATCAAATTTGTACCAAATTTTCAAATGATTTTTCCCGATTTTCCGGGCTTTCCATGGAAATTTCCGGTTCAAAAAATTCGTGTACGAGTTAAAGGGGGTCAGCCCGTCCCTAGTCTCCTCTTCGTTGTGTTTAAATGTACAAATATGTTTTTTATTTTTTCTTGTTTGCTGCGTGTCTTAAGACCAAAACACAATGAGAGCGACACAACAATGTTGGCAACTTAGTTGGCGACAATGTCGCATTTAAAACACAGTGAACGCGACTCGACGAATGTTTTTGGCGGCGGTCACTGCTTTATTTATTTAAAAAAAAATGGCAACAAGGAAAAAATTTAGAAAAAATCTTTAGTATAGCTTATGCGGCTTACTTAAAATTGCAAAGCGTAAAAAGAAAACTGAAAAGAGGACTAAGAGATTCCTATACATGGGATGACGCTTATCGCACAGCATAAATTTTTCCCTCATTTTCTCTATAAATTGCTCAAACTAATTAAAGAAATTATTTTTTTTTTAATTTTTAACAACTATTCTTTATAAATATAACCAAATCCACATAACATGAATGTCAGTTGTTCACTGTCCACATAGAAATGTCAATCATGTTGGCGACTAATTTAGAAATTTTCCCAAACTTTTTGTTGGTAACTTGTCGCGTCGCCTTTATTGTGTTAAGTATGTATATGGGACTCCCATACTATATTCGAATATTTGACAGCAACCAATTTACGGCGACTTTGTTGTGTCGTTCTCACTGTGTTTTGGCCTTTACAATTATCGGCGGCCGCTTCTAACTACGTACTATCTATAACAAATTTTGAAATTAAAGCTTTACTTAACTTCAATTTTTTGCACATCACTTTTCCATCATTCTCCTTCTTCTTCATTTATCCCTGGTTTCTTCCTTTTGGAATGCTCTGCTATTACAATATCCAGTTAGGTATTCAGCTTCTTCTAACATCCAGCTAGATATTCCTTTATACTTTTCTCTATCATTAGTCCGAGTTTAGCAGTCCTCAAAGACCCTTTTGTGCTGCTCGCTTCTCCGGAATAAATCGCAGGTGCTATCAACTGGCAGAACCTTTTTGCAGCAGTCATGTGAAAAATGCCCACTTGTCCAATTTATCAACTCTAACATCCACAAAAATAAAAAACCTCTTACTTTCTGTCCGGACTCAACAGCTCTGTCCCGACTCCTCGCCTCCTCCCGTTTTCTACAAAACTCCACTCCTCTCTCGCTTTCGTGCCAAATTTTGGATGAGTTTTACACGAAGAAAAGTGTGCAACAACAGCAGAGCTTCGGGCCTTAGATTCTAATCGGTGCAGATCTCTATCAGCTTCCATGGACTATTATAAGTTTAGATATCGCCATTTATGATTCTACAGAATTTTGGCTAATACATTAGTGCATTGAGTTGCTAGTGCTGTTACAATATCATCACTATTCTCTGGCACTAAAAACTACAGGATTACGTCATCTTTCAATTCAAACACCTAACAGACTTTTCTCGGCATAGATGTGGGGGTACAAAGTGAGCGAAAAAATACCACTTAGAAAATCAATGATTTTCCGTCAAGCATATCGTGACTGGCCACAGGATCTAATCTCAACGATTCAGACCTGGGGCAGAATCAGGCCAGCATTTCACCTTAAGTGGAATGCTCTACGGTATATGCAATTTGCGCCGATTGCAATCAGGTTTAATCCTGAATTAATAAATTCAATTTTCAATAGTGCTCGAGGTTTTGAAGCTGACACGCATACACTGACAATTCTCGTAGATATTATTGATATCTATGGAAATTGTTCAATAAACACTAACACTTCACAAAAAAAAACGACCTGGTTACTTCTGCGCAGGAGAGATTTCGCCAACTTGGGACCAGTGACCCTCGCACTAAGTTGGAAGATGCCTTTATATTCTGAACAGACCACTTCACACACCTTTCAGCACACTTACAACACGTGTGCTTCGTGACGTGCATATATCCATAAGACCGCCGCAGTATACAGGATACAACAGATGGCGAACACACCTCGGGATGAATATGTGCGTGATGGGATGGATAACTTGCAGAGTAGCCTACAGTTATCCTTCTAATTACAATGATGCTGATGTAGCATTCAAATTGCTGCATCACAGTCTTATGCATCCTAATCAGTTGTCACATATTGACCGGCGAGTTCAGAGGATTTGCACAGTTTGTACTGGTGTCTGGCTTTGCAAAATCTAATAAAACTCGTGCGCGCTATGTGTCAGTTGATCCACCCGAATTTCGGCATTACTAGAACATCGTTTCTATGGGGACCAAAGGTTTGTAGTCGAGTGAACTGTTCGATTAGTTTTGTGTCGACACCACGCTTAAGCACTTAAGCGCCACTTCGTTGACAGATTAAAGAGACGTTTACGTCTTGAATATCTGGCAACGAAGGCAGGCACATTCAACTGCACATGGCAACCACTATCGTCGGTGCAGGACAGCGCTCTTGTCTTTCGCTTTTGATGGCAGGCCACAGCATTTGCAACACTAGTCCACGAGGCTTCTCCCTGCTTTGGAACCGTTGCAAGTGCTGTGGGAAAGACAAGCACTCTCTTAGAGATGCTAAGGTGGAGGGATGATGAGGGCAGTTTGTAGAGGTCTATAATACTACAGCCTGCTCTCGCAGGACTCTATAACGGTATCGTCTAAATTTTTTCGTTCGTTCGATTTCTTATTTTTAATTCGGTCTCGGTTCTAAATTGCAAAAATTTTTGTTAAAAATTCGCTCGTTTAGGGACATTTTTGAGGCCATTCCCTTTAACTTGTACACGAATTTGTCTGTCTATTTATTTAAATATTTCTTTTTTACTATTTTCGACACTCTCGTAGCCCCACTTTTCGTCATCACAGGTTCATGTCACGTGACAATTCAATCTGTCAAAATTTGAACCGGAAATTTCCATGGAAAACCCGGAAAATCGGGAAAAATCATTTGAAAATTTGGTACAAATATGATAAGTGATAAATACCTTTCAGGAAAAATGCAGAGTTTTCCGATTTTTCCGGAAAAATTCATGTAAAACGCTTTTCCGGAGTTTTTCAGACCAAGGAAGCGTTTGAGCGTTTTGCAACCTAATACAAAGTTGTAGAACAAAATGAGTTGCATAAAGTTGCTTTTGTGGAAAACTCCGTGGAAAACCCGGAAAAGCGGTTCCATCGATATGATTAGTGATAAATCTGTTTCCGGAAAAATGCAGAATTTTCGCATTTTTCGGGAAAATTTCCGGAATTTTCCGACTTTTCCGGAAAATTTTCCGACAAACAGTTTTTATAAGCTATGCGGAATCATTGTTTCCGTCCTACTGGCATCAATACTTTCTCTTCAACAATCATGAAAACTTGCATGAAAAATCGAGGAAAATTCATGTAAATTTTTAAAAAAAAATCATAGTATTAGGAAAAGTCTGTGGAAAACACGGAAAATCGGGAAAATTCATGTTATATAGGATCAAGTTGGAATACAGCTAAAAAGCGCTGGTTAAAACATAATTTGAATTTCAGAAAACCGTTGCAGTACTTCAAACAATTTTTGTTTTCGGATCGGCACCAAACATGACTTAAAAATTGTTTTAAAATATCTCCATGCAGCGCGTAATAACAATTTAGTTAACGTGAAAAAGGCAGAAAATAAGATAATTAAAAAAAGGAGTTTTCAAACAAAACTGAGGCCAAGCCGCATGAGAAAGTAGAAAATAAACTTTTGTTCACACACAGAGGTGGACTCAGATTTTATTCGCTGATAATCACCGATATATTTCAGTATGATCAATCAGAGGTAATAAGTGATTTGATTCATGAAGAGAAAGAATATTCAAGAGAAATGTCCCAATCAAAAAATCTGAGTCCACCTCTGTGTGTGAAGAAAAGTTTATTTTCTACTTTTTCATGCGGCTTGGCCTCAGTTTTGTTTGAAAACTCGTTTTTTACTTATTTGATTATTAGATTATTTTGAAAATTTGGAACTTCTTGGAACTGCCACTTACCCAATTGTCAAAATTGGGACTATTAAACTTTTTTTCTATCTTTTAGATCCTTTTCAAAATTCTTGTATCCGTTTTTATTCTCTCTTTAGAATTTTGTGTAATTTGTTTTTACATTTCTGTGTCATTTTTGCCTTTTTTTTTGTATATTGGTTTTTTTTTTTAAATTGTTTTATTTGTTTTAACTGTCCCTATTTTTATAACTTTTAGTTTGCGTCTTTATTTTACACTTTGTAGAGACTTTTACCACCTATTATTAAGGAATTTTGAAAAGAACCAAAGAGCCAACAATAAAATATACATAAAAAAAAATTATTATTTTGTTTCCTGCGACTTTATTTTCAGAGAATAAATTTCGTAAATACTATAAACCCAAAAGTGCAATTTTATGTCTTTTACCCACCCAATTAGATTTTATTTGTACTTTAAAAAAAAAATGTTGGTAAAGTCTTAAAAATCCAAAATCTGCTCAAGAAATTTTTCTGGGCACCTCTGTTCAATCTGTTTTTGGATACAGCTCTCCCTGACCGTTTGACAGAGTGGCTAATGGTCATATCTCACCCTTACACTGTCTGCACAGGGCGAAGACCTATCAATATTTAACCAGTTGGCCAATTACACCACTCCAACAAGTTCACCTGCATATTATTATTTCCTGGGTGGGAGAGTTTCGCTTCAGGGTGCTAGACTGTATACAGACTATTTATACTTATGTGCATAATACACAAACAATGAAATTACTTGAAAACAAAAATCTTTAGCATATTTGGCAAAAACAAAGCTCTAGAAACACAAACAACTAAATACCAACAATTCTGCTAAGGTCCATGATGAATTCGTATAAATGTTAGGTCTGAAAACTTTTGATAGCTCATGCTTAAGCAAAAGTTACAATTTCGACAATTTTGCTGAAACTTTGCTGAAACGTTTATGCAAGTTCTTGCGAATCCCCAGGCAATTTCATAATTTTCTTATTTTTCACCTAAATTTCAAACAAAGCTCTCATGAAAATTTGTACGTTTTGATCAAAACACCAAATACATCACTTTCTGACGTAGGTATGTACGCACATACATAAATAACTGAAAACGTACATCTGTTTTTGTAAATTATTTGAAAACTGGGCGAAGAGATGAGGACCACCTGGCGAAATTTGAAATGTTTGTCCACAAACAAATATGAAGCTGCGGTGACTTCATAGAAAACTTTTGAACAATAATGACTTGCACCTGGCCGAGCCAATGATATGATTACCGGACGACGGACGGTGATTTTTCGATTTTTCATTATAAATCCTTTTTGATATGATGCGAATAGACGTGGCGTTTATTTGTGTATTCCTACGAGAAAAGGAACGCAATAACTATTTCAATGTCAAAGGTATTCTATTCAGGGTTAATCGAGTTTATTGCTTTTAGCTTTTAGTAGCTTTGTACTATGAAACTTGGAAGTATGTAGATGGCCTGAATGGAAGGAGAATTTTTACCCAGAATAGATAAATCTTCAGAGAAATATACTCATGTGATGCATAACTAACGGAAGTGGAAATGTGGGTGTTTATTAAAGTTCAATTTAACATGAAAATGGCATATTCACCGGGAAGGTATAGAGGTATAAGCAAAAAGCCTATACAATTACAATGGCAGCAAAATAATTTTGTAGGTGACTATAAGCTGGTTTAACCAACAAATGGACTATAGACTAGATTTTCATGAAAAAGATAGGTGGCGGTGAATGTATAATATTTGTTGGCACTTGAATCTGTTAATCATTTTAGGGTCGAAAAAAGGAAATTTAAAGCGATAATTGCTGACCAGAAATTCAGTGTACAGAGGCTTAATACAAAAACGCCGAAAAATCACGTTTCTTTTATGGGGGCCCCCCTTTAATTTTTAACTTTATTTTATTATACCCCAGATGAAATCTAAAGGGCATACTAAGTTTATCATTCCGCTTGTAACACCTCGAAATAATGATAGTAGAGCAAAATGGATTGAAGACCCACGCATAATATTAAAAGTTATTTTGATTTTTGCATGTCCGTCCGTCTGTCCGTCCTTCCATCTGTACGCACGATAACTCGAGAACGCGTTCACTTAGAAAGCTGAAATTTTGTACACGGACCTCAAAAAATAAAAGTAAAATTAAGTTCCAAATTGAGATAAATCGGGCAACTCCTTCTTGGGGCTTCGATTCAAAAATTTTATTTTCCACTTTATATTTGGACAGTGCCTGGAAACGCGTCGACATAGAGAGCTGAAATTTGGTGCATGGTCTTTTTATAGTAATCAAAAATAAAATTTTAAAAATGAAATAAGTCGGGCAACTCCTTCTTGGTGTTGCCATATAAAAATTTAAGTTTTTTACATACATATACTGTGAAAACGATCAGTCCAAGACATTTTTATTGTAACTACTAAAAGCTTCTTCAGAATATGAAATCCTATAAAATTGGTTATTATAATTATTTCTGTCCGACGAACAGTTCTAGATGTAAAAAACAACTTCAAAAATCAAACTTGCCTAGATCAGTGAGCATTCGAAATTTTACATGGGCATTCATCTAGGGTAACATAAGAATTGGTCTTACAAGGAGAGGGTCCCTACTCGTCATCACCCATTTCGTCCAAACTCACACTATATGCTGGACTTGACTACAAATGAAAGTGGGAACTCCAGGTGACTAAGCGAAATACATAATGTAGGTGAATCCGGGGTTAAAATTAACACTTTCGCAGAACTTTGATAATTATCATCTTGCGGGTATATTCACAATATTTAAGGCGATTTCTTATCGTATAATTATCTATAGTATATTATCTGTCATATATAGAAAACCAGAAGTCATTACTCCAATTAGTTTAGGAGCATTTTCCAAAATAAAATTGCGAGGTTTGCTAAATTGCTTTCGACTTACATTAATTAACTGAATATATAGCATTCTCAGATTTATTTAAACCATTAACAAATGAGTTTAAACTTTAAGTAAATAAATTTAAACCTTGAACAACTCGCAGCTTAATCAGTAGTAGTGGGAAAATATATTAAAAAAATCGAAAAGTAAACACAAAAAAACTAGCAAAAGGAATTTTTCAAATCGGATAATATTTACTCCATCTTCCTTAGAACACCCGACTTCGCGTAATGAGAAACTTTTTTCCATTGGTGTATATATGAATGACCTTAAGACATTGAATTTATCATCTGAATATTCTACAGAGATGGTAGAATATAAAATAAATACCCCCACCCCTGGACAAATAATTTATTTTTTTTATTTATATTTTTATTATAATAATATATAAGTAACCCGCAACGGATTGCCACTCTGTAATCCGATGCCGTACAAGTCTCGTAATAGTTTCAAAAAATCATAAAAAACTCACAATGAACTAAGCAAAGAGAACTTTGAAAATCCGTAGGAATTTGGCTGAGAGATAAGGGTGGTAGCTTTACAGTATAAGTATAGCATTCAAAGATTTATTTAAACCATTAAGAAATGAGTTTAAACTTTAAGCAAATAAATTTAAACCTTGAACAAATGATTTTAAACCCTTAACAAATAAAATTAAACCTTGAACACATCATTTTAAACCCTTAACGAATGAGTTACAACTGTTAACAAAAAGACTGAACCCTTAACAAATAAATTTAAACCTTGAACAAATGATTTTAAACTATTAACAAATAAATTTAAACCTTAAACAAATGATTTTAAACCCTTAACAAATAAAATTAAACCTTGAACAAATCATTTTAAACCCTTAACGATTGAGTTTCAACTGTTAACAAAAAGACTTACTTAAACCTTTAGGAAATATATTTAAGCTCTTAACAAATTTAATTTCATTTCTCAAATTTTGGGTGCATATATAATCTGCAATACTTCTGACTTTTTAGTGCAACGGTTGACCAGGGGTAAGTAAGTAAACCAAATCCATTATATAGTTGGAACAGTTATTAGGTGTGATATGTTGCAGGCTATTTTCGATCACTGAAAGAAGATTATGTTCTCTACTCATGTCACCTAAAACTGAAAAGGATTTTTCGATAGGGCTTAGCATAGGCAAATAAGGAGGTAAAACTTTTAGTGTCAAATTCTTCTGAGATAACACATCACGAGCTTGTTGTATTTTGTGTATTCTTACATTATCCATAATTTAAAATGCGTCACTAAACGAGGGATTTATTTCCAATTTTTCAACAAGTTCATGCATAGATAAAACCTATCGGTCAATTCCTTGGATACTTATCGCAGCAATAAGGACGTCGTTTCTGCCACGTTCTGCTGGAATTTTAACTCGAGTACGGGTACCCCTTTTTGAGCGGGCTTGAGATCTTCTGAGATGAAGTTTAAAACCACGAATGTATCACTAAAATTTTTGCCTCTTTACTCTACTCGCCTATGTTAAACCCTATCGAAAAATCGTATTCTTTCAGTTGTAAGTGACATGAGTAGAGAACATAATCTTCTCTCAGTGATCGAAGATAGCCTGCAACATATCACACCTAATAACAGTTCCAACTATATAATGGATTTGGTTTACTTACCCTTAAGGCAGTAGATGGTCAACCGTTGCACTAAAAAGTGCTTACTTAAGTGGAAATAAAATATTTTAAATATACATAAATTTATTAAGAGTTTAAATATATTTGCTAAAGGTTGAAGTCTTTTTGTTAAAAGTTAAAACTCGTTCGTTAAGGGTTTAAAATGATTTGTTCAAGGTTTAATTTTATTTGTTTAATGTTATTTGTTCAAGGTTTAAATTTATTTGCTTAAAGTTTAAACTCATTTCTTAATGGTTTAAATAAATCTTTGAATGCTATACTTATACTGTAAAGCTACCACCCTTATCTGTCAGCCAAATTCCTACTGATTTTCAAAGTTCTCTTTGCTTAGTTCATTGTGAGTTTTTTATGATTTTTTGAAACTATTACGAGACTTGTACGGCATCGGGTTACAGAGTGGCAATCCGTTGCGGGTTACTTATATATTATTATAATAAAAATATAAATAAAAAAAATAAATTATTTTTCCAGGGGTGGGGGTATTTATTTTATATTCTACCATCTCTGTAGAATATTCAGATGATAAATTCAATGTCTTAAGGTCATTCATATATACACCAATGGAAAAAAGTTTCTCATTACGCGAAGTCGGGTGTTCTAAGAAAAATGGAGTAAATATTATGCGATTTGAAAAATTCCTTTTTGCTAGTTTTTTTGTATTATTTTTCGATTTTTTAATATATTTTCCCTCCACTTCTGACTAAGTTGCGAAATTTAATTTTTGACGGCCAAAATTCCGTCTGAATAATTCATTTCGATATGTTTTTCCACAACATATCGATTAATCCAATTTTTGTTCTTGTATGAATGGGCTTTTCAGCGCGATTATCTCTACAAAATTTCAGGAAGATCGAATGTCATTTACCTATTTAAAAAGAATTAAATCTAGAAATATTTTGCATACCCACTTTTTGCCATCTAGCGGCGATCTTTGAAAATGCACGGAAATGCCACTTCCAGGGTGGAAAATCTACATACCTTCTCTGTGGTTGGCATTTAACCCGAATGAATTTGGCACTTTCCTTCAAATTCTGTTGCAATTTAACCGCGACAACTCCCGCTAAAATATGCAAATTTGACCATTTTCCAAGGGTAAGCCTACAAAACCCTGGGCTTCCCAACATTATACATTATTTCAGTTATGTTTGGTCATCTGGAGCTCCCACTTGCGTCACATTCATTTCTAGTCAAGCCCTACTTATGCTATGAATTTGGACGAAATCGGTGATGACGATTAGGGACCCTCTCCTTGTTAGACCAATTCTATTTTTTAACCTCTTTTTAATATTTTTTGTTATATCGGCAATAGAAATACACAGTCTGTGAAAATTTTGACTATCTACCTATTACGGTTCATGAGATACAGCCCGGTGACGCACGGAAGGACATTAGAGTCTTAGTAATAGAGTTCCCGTTCTTATTACCCTTTGGGTACGAAACCCTAAAAACGAAGAAAATATTGTTTTTTTTTTTACTTTAAGCCGACATATATGAAGAAATTCTGCATCTTAAAAATAGGTTTTTCTCAAAAACGGTTGCATATAACATCCTGAGGTTTCCAAATTTTGTAATAAAATGTAAATTCTATTAGGCATTTTGGCGGGAAACTCCCTAGAATATAACAGAATTAGGATTTTTTTTCCCAATTTTTTTACTTTGCCATCCTATACCTAGCAACATAAGGGAATTGTGTGATTGCATAGCATTCATTGAAACCTTAGATGGTTTTCTATTATCTATTCCAAAAACCACTTTCATAGGGTGTACAATAAGGAAGTTACTGAATGTTTTGTGAAAAACTAAGATATTTTCTTGATCACCCTGTATTCACAGGGGCTGCAGTGTACTGCAGAGGCTACCAGTGGCATGAGTCTTAAAGACTGCTGCGCAAATGTAGCGTCTTTCAGACGGAGCACGCAGCGACTTATCAAGGGGCAATACTGGTATCATCAATGTGCAGAGAGAGTGCGCACGGCACATCTGCATATACAGGTTGTTTCCAGCTGGCTCATAGAGCAGAAGGTGATAGTTTTCACCTAGACAAATAAAACTTGTATGGCAGGGGTCGTGGGGGAGGAGGTCCATGTCAACCGTTTCGGAGTTACAGGGTGATTAAGAAAAAAAATCTAATTTTTTCACAAAACATCCTCTATCTTAAAATCTACAGGATATACGGTCATTGTCCAAAGTTTATTATTAGGCAACATCTTTTTTCACATATAATATGAAGAACTTCATGGGCTTCCTAATGACTGCTCAACCAGCTCCATACTCCTCTCTTCTCAGGAGTTATTGTGGTCTGAACTAAAAATTGCGGATTTTCTTACATTTTTCTTTGACCTTTATTTTTATTGCAAAAAGTTCGCTAACATAACTTTTTTTTATATAAAAAGGAGTTATTAGCTCACCAAACTATTCAAGTCATAGAAAATTAGACGGTTTTTTTTTAAATGACGCGATTTAAGGCAACAAATTAGCTTTGAGAATGGGTTTGAGTATAGGTTAAGAGATAATAACTCTTTAACAGCTACAGATAGGACATAGGATGTAAAGGTCAAATTAACGAGGAGAGTCTACAGTTAACATTTTTTATAAAAAAAAACAAATTATGTTAACGACCTCTTTACAAAAAAAGAAAAAATAGGTTGAATTACGAAAAAAAATATAATAATAAGAAAATCCGACATTTTTAGTTTAGACTACCAGAACTCCGCAGAGGACAGGAGTAGGGGGCTGACTGAGCAGACATTAGAAAGGCCATGAAGTTCTACATACAATGAACTGTTGATAACGACTATGACTTTTTAAGATACAGGATTTTTGGTAAAAAACTAGCATAATTTCTTAATCACCCTGTATCTCCCTCACGATTAATGTAGACCCGCGATACAATTTTTATTTGTCTAGGTGTTTACTATCATCTCCTGCTCTATGGACCACCTAGGTGGAAACATCCTGTATATTAACAGCCAGGCAGCCATCAAGGCGCTGGATGCTATGCTGGTCAAATCAAAATTTATACAGCTATGCAAGACCAGGAACCTTGAGGAATTGACTACACACCAAAAGCTAACCCTATGTTGGGTACTTGGACGCAGGGATATCCCTGACAATGAGATGGCTGATGAGTTAATCAAAAAGGGCTCTGAAATGAATAACTCTGCAGTAATAGCTTGTATGAAGATCCCGACCTGAAGTTTAAAAGAGGAAATCATAAGGGGTGCCTATCAAAAGGTAAGCCTCCGATGGATAAACAGGAAACCGGCCGTATTTCGAGTCAATTATGGCGTGCATATGACAGGAAGAGGACAAGAGATCTCTTTAATGGCAGTAGAACAATTACCAGTTATCTAGTAGAGGTCATTACATATCACTGGACTATAGGAGGCCATGGAAATAGCAGCGCACGCTTTCTGAAGGAACTTTAAGGATTCGAAGAAAATCGAATTCGTCCACGTGCGTACTTTGCCAGTGTCCCGCTCAAATGAATAAAAGAGGTAGGTATCTACTTCTTTTCAAGCCAGGGTGCCGCAAAGTAAAGAGTTCAGACATGTACTAAGATTTCTAAGGGAAGCAAGATGGACCTAGAACGGTTTTAAAGGTTATTCCATGAGGTCTAGGGGCACTATAAACCAACTGTAGGTCTAAGTAAACCAGACTAAACAATAATTCAATAATTTCTTTAATTTCTTTAGAACCGCTTTTTCTAAGATTAATTTTAACCAGTTGACGAATTTCCATCTACTTCTCACAAGCTGAAAAATCTTGTAATTATAACAACGAAAAAATTCTTAAGTTCATTTCGAACTTGTCAAAGAGTTCTTCTAGTTGTCCAGTTTAAAAAAAAAAGGACAATTATATCTAGTCTAGTGTCCTAGTCTCTTGTTTTTTTATTTAATTTATCTATTTTTAGTTAGGTATTGCTTAGATTATAGAAACTTTCTGTTATCATTTCCTTATAAAACAAGGAAAGCAGAAGCGATTTTCTAATTATCGGTCAATCGTCGATTAATCATGCAAACCATTTGAAACATTATTCTTACAAAACCTTAAGTCGTTTGGACACTTACTACTAATAGTTACTAACCGGAGCAATTCTTCAATAAACTATAATCCTTTCATTGGCGCTGGGAAACAGGCTTTCTATCTACATTGATTTCAGTAATACTATTGATAGAATTAATCGCCGTGATTTGGTTCTGGAGCTCACCAAACTAACCTCTTTCCTCCTTGTCTGACCATACATAGCATGTTTTCTTTTGATAGAGGAGCTGTTGTTTTTTACTAAAATCAACAACAGATTTTAGTGTTTTAATGTAATCAACACCTGTTTCGGTTGGCACTTGGTGTAACCTAATTTTCAAAGATAAAAACTCAAACACTTGTTATGTTTCACAAAAATTTAAAGTAATTTGTTCAAACAAAATTTAAACTAAACCTAACGCGTTTCTATCTACTAGAGATCATCATCAGAGGACTAACCAATATGAAAAGCTTTTGAAGCCATCCAATCAAACACTAGCCAGTACATACTAAAATAAATGACACATGAATTTAATTAAGATAAAAAATGTTAATACAACAAAAGCGGACTTAAGAGAGGGCTCGAATTTTTGAAGACAGTCTGTTCATTTAACATGACACTGCCTTTATCTTTTACTGGTCGGATTTCTTTAATCTCATATTTATCCAACAATCCCAGCCGATAGATAAGAGTTTACTATTATTTCCCGCAATTTTATGCTTATTACATATTAAATTCTGGCTAGTGCACATTAGAGGTCTTAGAATTAATGTGTTCCTTCAACCTATTAGGTTATCGCACCCCTGCGATCAGCCTCACTTAAACCATTTTGCGGTCCTTGGTGATCCTTCAACCTAACTTTAAGTTTTCGTCTTGTTTTTCCCACATAAATGGCGTCGCAGTTGTTACAAGAAATTTTATAGACCACACTTTTTTCCAAGTCATCAACCCCAGGACATATTGTTAACCAATAATTTTCTAACCATTAACTTGTTGGAAAAAGCAGCCAATACCTTATTATGTTTTAACTGTTTTATTAATTTATGTGTAGTCCAGTCAATAGGAGTTTTTGCCCTAGAAAAAGTGGGGTAGTTGTGATTTTTATATATGCTTTTTAATTCTGGGCCCCGATGGAAAATCCAAGTTTTCACCCCTGCGGGGGATTTGAGCGGTCCGCCATCTTAAGGGTACAAAATTGGATTTTTTTTTTCTCAAAATAATTCATCAAGGGTCCATAGAAAGAGGAGGTGATAGTATAGTCACATAGTCACACGAAAAATTGTATGGCAAGGGGTAACCGGCATATCAACCGTTTCGGAATTACAGAGTGATTGAAAAAATCTAGTTTTTCACAAAACAGTTGATTGCCATTCATGGCCTTTCGAACTCCTTAACGGCTGCAGATAGCACATAGGATGTAGTAGGTCAAATTAAAGAGGAGAATCTGCAGTTTCCAAATTTAATATAAAAAAAACGGTACCAGCACGTACTCCTTTCACCTCAGGAGTTATGATGATCCTAACTAAAGATAATTTTTTTCCCTTAGTGACTGAAAACACGTCATTTTAAAAAAAAATCGTCTAATTTCGGTCTGACCTAAATAAGTTATGAGCTAACTGACTGTTTAACGGCTACAGTAAGCACACGGGTGTAATTGGTCAAATTAAAGAGGAGAGTCCAGAGTTTACAGATTTTCTATAAAAAAATTACGTTAACCACCTTTTTGTAAAAAAAAAAAGTTCAAAATCAATACAAAGGTAAGAAAGTTCCAAATTTTTAGTGTAGACCAGTTTGAGGGGAGAGGAATACGGAACTGGTTGAGCAGTCATTGGAAAGATCTTAAAGTTCTGCATACAATGAGCTTTGTAAGTAACCATACACCCTGTACTTTTTAAGATACAGGGTATGCAGGGTTGTGAAAGACGGGTATATTTTCTTAATCACCCTCCGAAATGGTTGAGATGCCATACAATTTTTCGTTTGTCTAGTTGACTCCTATCACTTCCTGTCCTATGGACCTCCATGGGCGGAACACCCTGTATAAGGAGATAAATATGTTTGGTTACACATCAGACTTACAAAGAAACTGTTTATGGTACAAAAATGTAGGGAATTTTGTAAGAATACTATTTGTATTAGACATTTTTGTCGTAGGATCAATCGTTGAGGAATTATTTTGAAAACAAAAAACAATTTATTGTGCCTTTAATCTAAGATGGCGGACCGTGCACACCAGCCATAAGGGTGAAAACTTTGATTTTTCATCAGGGCCCGGAACTAAATAACATACATATATAAATATTACATATTGACTGGACTAATGACACATCTTTAATAGATGGGATTTTCTTGCGTTTCATGTGACAATTTTTGTTTTCTTGAGAGGTGGGATAGATCAAAGAAAAGTTTTTAATTTTTACCTTGTCAGTTAGTAACTTATCTATTCAGCTATTAGACTCTAATGATTCCCAAAATGGGCGCTACCGCCCCCTGGTGGGCACTGCAGCGATCCAGAGGGGGGGGGGGGGGTGCAGGTGCAGGTGCATTTGGGACGATGAATAATTGTAAGGGGGCAGTGAAAGTATAAAGGGAAGAAGAGAAGATTTAGTTAACTTGATTTATTTATGTATTCATTTCTTCCTTGGAATTATTATGGATTGGTCGCGAACGACAGCAATGCCTCGTTCCAATATAAAATCAACGACTCGACCCATTGCCTTCTTTATGAACATAAAGACCTTCCCTACATCAGGTCGAGCCATCGTTGATTTTATATTGGAGCGAAGCATTGCTTACGATTGCAGCAGTAGCGCAGATTTTGGAGCACGCTATGAATCAGTAATTATTACGGGAAAATTACGGCGTAATATAACTAACTCTAAATTAGATTGTGGTGATATTGTGACAAGTTAACTAACAAATAGTGCGACTATAATTAGTAATATTATTTATGTATCTTGTAATAATTATATACGCTTTACAATTAATAATATCATGTTTATTGTTTTTTATAAAAATAAAAACAAACATATTAATTAAAAATGCCTCCATAAAAATTATATTTTTTCTACAGATTATAATGGCTCAAACAAAGAAAAAATATAGACAATATAATATCGAATATTTGAAATATGGCTTTATTGAGTCGCCTTTAAACAATACATTACCAATGTGCCTGATTTGCAAAAAATTTTATTAACCGAAGCTGTGAAGCCTTCTAGTCTACAAGAACATTTGACTAAAATTCATGGCGATAAAAAATATGAACACTAAAAGAAAAATTTATCAAACAACCGACATTTGCAAAACTCTTTTCAACCGCAACCACACAAAATGGCGATGGCTTACTTTCTTCTTACAATATTTCGTTAATGATTGCCAAATCGGGAAAACCTCATACTATTGGTGAAGAACTAATTATACCGGCTATAAGTGAAGTACTGTGCTACACAAGCCAGCATCTGATATTATCAAGAAAATTGCGTTGAGCAATAATACAGTTCAAAGAAGAATTGATGAATGTGTGACTATTTAAAAACAACTCGGTTTTCTATTCAACTTGATGAGTCAACTTTGTTAGGAAATGAAGATTTTTCTTTTAGCATACATTCATAAAGGAAGAACAAATTTGCCAAGAATTATTGTTTGCTAAATATTTGCAAACTAGTACCACAGTAATTTATACAGTAGCTCAGTTTAGACCAAACTACTGAAAAGTGAGTTTTAGAATTTTATTTACAAAAAAAACCTCAAATTTTCTCCCATACGGAAATAAATGAACGAACAGTAGCTAGCTGCACAATGGTTGGGAGAAGTATTAGTTTTATGTAAGTACACATCTCAGCACCAGTCTGCAAATGTATTGTTCAATTACCAAACAGCTGTTTGATTGCAAAGTGGTGTTCGACAGTGTAACAGGCAAAATGGCTGTAATAATGTTTGTGACAGCTTGTTAGTTATACCCTTAGAATATAGAGCAAACAGGAATGGTGATAAGCCAGATTTTGCGTAATGAATTCTTGGTTGTGTTGGTAGTCCATTTTTACATGTATTTACACGCCATCCCTATTCTAAACAGCTTGTCAATTTGCAAAAAGTAAACAAAGGTTTTGTGCGGAGCATCTGTGGAAAAAAATGTTCTTAGTCTACTTTATTCTGCAACAACTCACATAATTAATTTACATAAATCTTTGCTTCTAATAACAAAAAAGATAATTTAGGTAGTGCAGTTGCCTCAAACAGGATTCCCTAGTTAATAATCCAATTTGTATTTGCAAGCACTGACCGAACACTTCATTTCTGTTTTTTTAATTGATATGATGATTTTAACAGGCACTAGTGGCACTATAAAACTTTGCACTAAATAAAGTTCAAAGATAAATAGTTTTGAAAAGAATTGATTCGGTATTTTTGTTAAATTTCACAAAAGAATTTTAAGCTGACCAAATCTGCTCACAAAACAACAGCACATTTGATAATTAATCTACAGCTTTGACAATTTCTCTATTCAGCACCTCACTTACTCCTATGTATAGTCTCCTGCTCTTGACAAATTACGCTCATGTACACGAATTTTACACGATTCAACCATTCCTGTTTGCTATATATTCTAAGGTTATACCAAGCCGAATTTCATTGGAAGTGGAACAAATTGTTTGTAGCTTTTGTTTTTTTTTTTGCAGAAATAGTTTTGATTGTCATTTTGTCCCTCTTCCTGTAGTACAAGTTTGTGCATGTTGTAAGTTCTGTTTCTTTCACTCTAGATTTACATAGGAACCTTTGTATTAGAAATTGACTAGTGTGTCAGTTAAAACTGTTGAAAGAGAAAGTATAGTCTCTTTATAGAAGCATCCTACTCGCTTAACAGTTTTGACAGAGCTGGGCTACTGTATGAATATACTGTGCTGGTACTAAAGGAGAATCAATATTTCATGCATTGGATGACTTTTTTAAAGAAAAAGAAATACCTCTGATTAATATCTTATCAGTAGAGTAGCCACAGATGGTGCTCCAGCAATGGTAGGGCGCTATAGGGGTTTTCTTGTATATTTACAGAAGGAGGTGCCCAATGTATTCACAGTACATTGTATCCATCGTCAACATCTAGTTGCCAAAAATTTAAGTGCTCGCCCACATAATTCATTACAATATGTAATTAAAGCTATCAACACAATCCGAAGCAAATCATTGAATGACAGATTATTTAAACAGCTTTGTATTGAAAATGATGAAGAATTTAATCGTTTGCTGCTTCATACAGACGTTCGTTGGTTGTCAAAAGTTGCGTGTTTAGATAGGTTTTATAAGCTGTTTAACTCAGTGTTGGAGTTCTTGAAAGATCAAAATGATTCTTTACAATCCAATTTAATTCAATCCAAAAGTGACATAGCTTACTTGACCGACTCGTTTCAAAAATTTAATGAAAGCAATCTTCAGCTTCAAGGTGATGAACTGAATTTGATAAAAACAAAATCTATTATTTCTGCATTTGTACTTCTTCTGTACAAACGAAATTTTGGACGAGGGGAATTCAGCTAGTTCCCAAAGTTATCAGCAGCAGAAAAAAAAGATGAATACATAGTTTCTTATTGTGAGCACTTGAATGCCGTCCATTCAGATTTTAATCAACTATTTGATGATATTTTGAAAATGAATATACCTGATTGGATTTTGGATCCTTTTTCAAGTGCAAACACAGAAGAATCTCTACAGTTATAAGAAGAACTGATGGAAGTAACTACAAATCATGAATTGAAATTTAAATTCAAAATCGACTACCAACAATTCTGGCTGCAAAAGAAGATCCCTACGGCTTATCCTGAAATATGGGCTGTAATTCAAAAGTTCTTAATTGCATTTTCGTCATCATATTTAGTGGAGCATGGATTCAGTGCGGTAACCAATTTATTAACAAAAAAAAAACTGATTGCAAATAGTCAATCGCGGTGATTTAAGATTACTGCTGACAAATATAGAGCCGAGGATTACTAAATTGGTAGCAGCATACCAGGTTCATCCTTCTCATTAAGATGATTTCGAATGTTTTAACTTTTTTGTATTACCTTTCTATTCTGAGTTCAATAAATAGTTTCATATTTTCAAACTTCAATGCTTCTAATTTACACCTATCTTTACTATATTTTACGAAAAAGTAGAAACATGAATACATATATCTTTCTGCTTAATTGCTATTAAAATTTAAAAAAAAAAAAATTTACTGTGGGCGCTGAATAATATTTTTTTCTGGAAAGGGGGCGGTAGACCAAATAAGTTTGGGAGCCACTGATTAGAGTATCCATTATATTTCGCAATAAGTTTAATCGTTTTTATTTCTTGTTTAAAATTATCTGGTGATAATGGGATAGATATCAATCAATGTATATCATAGAATGAAAGGATGACATCTTAGTGGATCATGGATGTACTGACTATTCAGGGATAACAATATCACAAAACGTCTCTTTTCTAAAAATTTTAAAAGATAATGAATTGTCAGATCTAAAATATTTATGGTTTTATTACCGAACTCTAATATAAATTTTATATTATCGTCAAGTTTATTTAATATATTATTCAAAAATCTGTCGCTCAGTACCCATCCATATATGTACATAAGACAAAAGACACCGGTCTACATACCTGTACCAGGTATGTACATGTGCCAAGAAAAAACAAAAATTGTTACAAATGGTGTAGGTAAAGCCGCAATTATTTCTTAAAAATTTACTGGAAGTGTTTTCCTTAGAATTGTTATGCATTGGATTGAAGGCCGACACATTTTCTGTAAATTTCAAAGAAGAAATGAATTCTATTTGCTCATGTACGAGTCTATGCTCATAAAAATTGTTAGTGGCCCAAGCAACCGTTGTCGGTCTCAAATAATGCATAACAATTCTAAGGAAAAAAATTCCAGTAATTTCTAAGCAAAAATTGCGGCCTTTCCTGCATCAGGTCCAGCCATCGTGGATTTTATATTCTATCGAGGCGATGTTTAGTTTTTTAAAGACGAATTGCCCACACTCAAAAGAGGCATGTTCGCTTCTGTATATAAGACATGTCTTAACCAACTTTGGCTTTTATTGTGTTTTATGTCAAAACTAGATGGCGCTGACTAAGTATTCACTAAACATTTGTCTTCATAAATGTCTTTAAGAGGAGTCAGTACCAAGTTTTGCAAGTTTCATACATTTTTCAATGCAAATTTCTGGCAAACTATTTGTAGCAGAATAATGATTTATATCTTAAATTAAAGATAACGAAAAGGGCTGGTAAATAACGTCGGAAAAAATAAAAAAAAATGGCATTCAAACGGAGATATTAGCTTGGAAACTTGGAAAAATGGAAAAAATTGAAGTTTTTCAAATCAATTTCTCATTTCTTTAGATTGTGACTATTTTAGAAAGATAAAGCCTAGATCTAAAAAATAACGTCGAGTTTTTTCATTTTTAGTAGCGCTTTTTATAATTATTTGACTCTAATAGTACTTGTTTTTTGTGATGACATTTCACCGACTAGAAATTGCAATATTTATTTGAAATTTGTTTAAATACTAAGCAAAGTAGTATATTTAACAATTATGGGCAAAACAGATTTAGGAGAGTTAATTCTCGTTAAAAATTTTCAATTTATATGAACTGCAAATTTTCATTTTTCGTCTTAAATTGTATGGTTTTGTCGGATGTTGGGTTTCTGTCTTTTGCGGAAGATGTCTCTAATTGCTATGTGGTCTAGGTCTAGGCTAATTTTATATGGATTTTCTCACTATTAGGACACAAACCTACGTATAGTAAATTTTATTACCTACAGGCTCGCTGGTATCTAACTTGAAACCTTTGCTAAGTACTGACCTTAAGACAAGTCTTCATAAAAGTCTTCACGACAAGTCTTCAAATGAGTTTTTAAAAAAGGTTTCAGATATGGTATTTAAAATTATAATTATACAGTGAAATCAGCACACGCAACGGTACAGCTTCGTTCCCATGATTTTGCTTTTGTTTTCTGTTTCTAACAACAGAAATGTACAGCGATGAATGCGCAACGTTCACTGTAAAATTACACTTAAAGGCCTGAGTTCCAGATATTCCGTTAAATAATTTAAGTTTTAATAAGCGCAAGCATCTAAAACTGTAAATTGTGGGTTCACATTATTGTGAGTAACTTCGGAATTACTTCTACAAGATGAGTCACGCTTTCTTCATATAAAAGTAAAACATGACTGTAGTGGTTTCCCTTAAAATACACCGAAAATTCAAGCAAACAAGGCACAACTAAAGACACGTCTTCAATATTTTACATATTGGACGATTTTTATTTACTAATAAATGTCGCCAAGCCAGAAATTGTTTCTCTTTCTTTCGCATGTGTATTTTATATAATTGTCTCGTTGAAGACACCGTGCAGACATGTTTCTGCAGACGTTTCCTTCACTGGGCAGCTTTGTTTTTAGCGAAGCGTGGGCAAAACTGTTCAAACTGGAACAAGTGGTGCCATCTGGCATTGCAACAAGTAAGCATTTCCGCAAGGGTAATACCATAGATGGCACAAGAACTAGATGTCGCATGCAGTACCAAAAAAGTATACAAAATTTATATGGTTAGGTGGTCCATTCCGGAATGGACCACAACATTTGAAATCATGAAATCATATTTTTTGTATCTGAAGTGTTGAGGATGTCGATCAAATGTATACAAAACTGCTAAAAACAATTGCTTTCGGCACGCTCTAAACATGTTATGGTCTATTCCCGAATGTTATGGTTATGTTCCATCTATGGTATTACTTATTTGTGCTGTACTGTGTTATAGCAAAGAATATCTAACAGAAAGTATACGCATCTCTTATATTGAAAAGTTTTACATGGCAGGTCGTAATATTACGACCCATTCTCACAAATTTTACGAAAACTCTCTGCTTTTTGACGACTCGCCACTCACCACCTAGTCACCTGTGGTGATATTACGACCAGCTCTCACAAATTTTACGAAAATTCTCTGCTTTTTCACGACCCGCTACTAACCGCGGTGGTGAATGGCGGGTCGTCAAAGCACCAGCACCAGTACCAGCCTCTGCACTCCGCATCATACCCATGCTTTGCATTGCGTGTTCTCTTTGCTTCTCTTACCTCTTCCATTGGAAACCGGTTTCATCAAGAAAACTTTGTTTGAGAGAATTTTCATTTACATTGCATTGCAGTAGAACAGAGAGAGAATAGTAAGATGAGCGGATGGGATATGAATTGGTGGCCTACAAGTAGTCAGGCAGCAAAGTGAAACATGAAACTATGTACATGGCTGGCATTGGCGTGTGTATATGTAAAGGTATGAGGTGACGGAGACAGAGAGAACAGAAAAGTATTCTCTCAGTCACAAATCTTTGCTTCTTCCCGTCTGTTACCTTCCGACCGCATCAACAATTAAGCATACAACTTGCGCATTTTTAGAAGTCAGATGAAGCTTCTTGGTAAGTTATATGTTCTTTAGTTAAAAGTTTCCATTAGGATTCGATTTATGAACAATTCACGACACCTATGAACTTGTACGGACGGGAATAAACTGGACACACATCAAACTACACTAATTTAGCATTTTGTGGGATCTTCAATATCTTCAATTTTGTTAATTACATAATTCAATAGCATTTTTGACAGAGTATTTCGGATTAAAACCAATTACGTTAGATAATGTATTGCCATAGATGACACAAGAGCTAGATATCGCATGGCATACTAGAGCAGAGTATACCGATTGTGAAATGGGTAGTGCATTCTGGAATGGGCCACAACTCGGTTTAGAGTATGCCGAGAGCAAATATTTCTTTAACAGCAGTTTTGTATTAGTTTGATCAACCTCCTCAACACTTCAGATATGAAAAGATATGAATCACTCGACGTATACATCATTTCAAATGTTGTGGTCAATTCCGGAATGGACCATCCAGCCATATAAATTGTGTATACTTTTTTGGTACTGCATGCGACATCTAGTTCTTGTGCCATCTATGGTATTGCACAACCACTTTCAATGGGAAGGTGAGTTGAAGGAGGCAGCTACTGATCTTACAAGTATATTGTCTTTATGAATTTTAGGTAAGCCATATAAAATTGAAATCGAAGGGTTACAATTTCTTAATTGAAATTTTAATCTGTTATCCAACGTTAAACTACATCTATTTAAGATAAGATAGGTCTAGCTTAATTTCCCTAACCTACATGGTCTCTATACATTTTTCTAGATATTCGGCCTTACATAGTTAAAATCATAACCGATGTCGACTTGTCCACCCTTGTTAAAAGTAATTTTTTTAAATTTTGGTGTTCCGAAAGGCAGCCATCTAAGCCCTATTTTCTTCATCACTTACAATATGCTACAACGCACTTATGAGTAGTAAGTACATGGACTTCTGTATAAATTGTGTGTCTTTCAGCATTAGTTATATGAATGGCTTGAGCTCCTCACAAATAAACCTCAGAAGGTGGTTCTATTGTCACCCAAATAATAATACAGCACTCATCAAGAACGATTGGATGAATATATATGTAGTATTTAGTTTATTAGCTAATCTTAAAAAAACTGTTGAAATCTACTGACATTTACAAATACTTTAATCAACAACATTGAATGGTATAATTTTACTTTGTTCTGTGTTTTCTATTAAAACGAATACCTCAATTAAAATCTTTTATACATAACTGATGTAAGCTGCCATTAATAAAACAAAAACAAGAGAGAAAAACTGTTTGCGTGACTTCTATACCCAAACAAGTGGGAAATTCTTTCGCACGTATAAATCCCATAAATTCAAAAAAAAAACTCACACGCGACTATAACAATCATTCCGCGTTCGTCGCGTCGTGTCTAAATCCCATAAACCACTAAAGTGGTCTCATTTCTCATATAGCTCCTACCCCAGAGAATTAAGTAGGTATAGTATGTACATACTTACATACATATGTGCCTACATACTATATATGTACATAAAAAAAATAATAATAAAAAACAAAAAAAAAACGGCAGAAGGTATCCGATTGTAATAGGCCTCAGATGTTTCAATTTTGAGTGTCCAATAAAACCTTGACATGTGGCGGATATTTGCGTAACTCTGACAGGCCATCTACCTTTTTCGTAATGTGAGCTGGAATTCCTCCTCATGTCTAGGAAACATATAAATTACCGTTATATGTCCAACTACTTATACCAATGTACTATATGCTACTCTTTTAATATTTTTTTATTTATGGCCTCCACCCGCTCATTTAACCTTTGACACAAAAAGATCGTATCCTTCGTGTCACGTCTGCTTAGCGCTGTGTGGCCTGTTATTTTGGAACGCGTCTTAATGCCTGCCTAATAAGGCACACTGCTGTGCTGTGTTCATGTACGCAGAATATTTTGTTGCTATGAAATTAGGGGGTAAAATTTCCAAAAAGCACTTAACACCTGTTATATCCAATATACCGTTAATGAAGGGTTCTAGCCTATATGGATTGATATCAAGATGAGGAGGAAGGTCAAGGTGAGAAGGTTGTGAAAATTGTTGGGAACTGTAATATAAGAAATTTAATATAAAATTAATTTTTTATCGTTGAGAAGGAGGGAAAAAAATAATTTATTGAAAGCGGAGGATTAAAGAGGGGAGGTCCTTGTTTTGCCAGTAGGAGGAACACAAATATTACCTTTACATTTTATGAATCACCCTATTATGCCCTGATTATACTTAATTTTTTTTTTTTTTATCAATAATTGTTGGAGCTATCCAATGGTGGTTATAATTTTTTCTTCTTTCTTTCGAAGTTTTTGGCTGAAATTTTGCACATGGGCATTAAAAATAAAGTAAGTCTGGGACAAATCGGGTAACTCTTTCGTAGGGTTGCCATACAAAAATTTCGTATTTGAGCATATATTTTTACATTGCCTGAGAACACGTTAACATAGAGAGTTGAAATTTTGTACACGGCATTTTCATCAAAATAGTAAATATATATTTAAAAATGGGCTATATCAGGCAACCCCTTCTTGGTGTTGCCATATAAAAATTTAGGTTTTCTTTACGTATACTGTAAAAACGATCAGGCCTAAACATTTTTATTGTACGGAAAAGTTCTTCAGAAATGAAGAAATCCAATGAAATTGTTTATAATCATTTTTATTGTCCGACGAACCGTTTTAGAAATATATGCGAAAATCCACTTCAACAATCAAACTTGCAGAGAGAGGTGACCTTACGAATACTATCGTAAAAATTACGTAGAAAATTGTTTACTTGTTTAATCCTCCAAAACTAAAAAGATTAGGAACTAAGAAAGAAAAAAGCTAAAATTGCTCTAAGATCAATTCTTACGATACCTTAGATGAATGTTCGCCCGTATGTAATTTCGTCTGGTAACCCCTCTGTGCAAATTTGATTGTTGAAATAGTTTTTTGCATATATTTCTTGAACGGTACGTCGGACAGTAAAAATTATTAATACTCTGAAGAACTTCTTATTACAAATTAAACATCTAGGATTGATCATTTTAACAGTACATGTACGTAAAAAAACTCAATTTTTGTATAGTAACAGCAAGAATGTGTTGCCCGATTTGGTCCATTATATTTACTATTTCTATAAAAACGTCGTATGCAATATTTCAGATCCCTCCTAAGTCAAGGCGTGTTCAAATATATAGTAAAAAATAAAATTACTGTATGGCAACCCTACGGCTTATAGTGTAAATTGAAGCGGGATATATAATAAGACTATGACACACATTTCTATAAATATTGATGTATCCATGTGTATGGATAGATTGACACGAGGTTGAGGCGCCGATGGCGACAACAGGGTCTCTGGAACGTAAACCACAACAAGGGCCATTGCTCACCATCCAGACTTATCAGCAATTGCTCATAGGTCCCAACAAGATGTTCTTACAAAATTCAATATTGGCCCCAACCCTCCTGACCGGCTTCATGTAGCTCATCCAGGAGGTGTGACCCAAGAAATCTGTATATTTTTCCTGAGAAGGTCAGACAGTGATAAAGAAAGTCAGTCACCGTTTCGGGTTCCTCTCCGTATCCTCTGCATACAGGATCATCAACAAACCCCATCCTGTATATTTGACCCCTAAGAAAAGAGTTCCCAGTGAGAGTTGACACCAGAGCTCTCGGGATCCTTTGTAGATCTGCCCGAAAAGTCATCTAACTTAAACTTACGGTGTTGGCGGTCGACCCAAACCGATATATTAGAGGCAAGGTGTTTTGGTGCAATCCCGATTGTGAAGGAAGATGCCTCCGAGGCCACACCAAGACGAGCAAGCTCGTTCATCTTTTCGTTCCGGCTGATATCGTTGTGCTTTAGAATCCAAAGCACGAGTACCCTGTTATTCCCAGAGAGGGAATTCAGGGTATCTCACACTCCAATACCAATTTGAAGGTTGTAAAGGGTTTTAACAAAGCCTTGACAGCTTCATGGCTGTCTGAGAAGATGACAGTCTCATTCTTCTCAGTGGCTTTCAAGGTGTATGGCAATTTCCATATGAGGCTCCTCGCAGAAAACCCCTGCTCCGGTCTTTTCTTTAGATTTTGGGCCGTCTGTATAGATAATTGGGCTTGTTAACGGCTGTAGCACAGAATATGTGTTCCATTCTACCCGACTGGCAGATTGACTTGAGAGCTCCACTTACACTGAGGAGGCACAGTCTTTGAATCTTTTCCAATATCTTACAATGATTGGCGAAATCTATTGCTTTTCACCACACCATACAACCGTAGCTAAACACATGTCGAATGAGGCTAGTGTATATCCATAAAATCATCCTTGGTTTGAGTCCCCATTTTTTCCCTAAAGTTCTGGTAGACATTGCGAACGCTCTAGGAGCCTTGTTCGCTCTCACCTCCGGGTGTGGTTTAGTTTTTTATCTAGGTATTTTACCCTGTCCTTTAATTTCAGACACGTGAAGCCATTAAAGGGCAGGTTCAATCTGGCAATATTTCTTTTCTTAGTAAAAAGACATAGGTAAGTTTTCAGTCGATTGATATACAGTCCTAAATCTGTAACCCAGTCTATGGCTACTTGGATCGCGTTTTGAACCAGTCCGCAGAGTTCGAGCTGCCAGTGGTTAAGATAACCAAGTCGTCTGCGTAACATATTGCTTTGTACCCCATAAACGAATCCCAGTAAGTACAACCTTGATCAAATTCACTACAAATGATTTACAAATGATAAGCTATAACCAGCGGAGCGGAGTGAAAAGGAAAGGCAGCCTAGACCCTATATTAGAACAGCCAACCTTCCAGCATCAATTCGAATATATTTGACTACCTAAAGTTCAATCCCGCAACAAAAATCCGATCCATGAAGTAGCGCCGCAGGGAAAAAACGTGGTAACTCATCATGGATCGGACAAAGCTTCGATATAAGCTATACTCTCTACCAGACCCACATGGAATGTTTCTGACGAGAGACAGAAGTGATGGTCGTCAACTTGACTATGAGTATTGCACCTACTGGTCCCTAGCTTGAATTACTCCTTGAGTTAGCTGACAATCGTCATGGTAGTTTACCTTGGAGTGGAGGGCTAAAATTATAGTCCTGTCAGGATTTAAAAGAAATATTGTTCCTTCGCGTAATCAATCTCGCCGGGGAGTTAAGTTCACAATTTCGGTGGCGCAAAATGAAATACTCGAAGTGTTATTACAAATGCGGCATTTTCATGTGTTTACTAAAGTGGTAACAGATCGCCAGGATATATTCACGATTATGAGTGTGAAGAATTCGGGATCGGGGACCCTCCTCTTGATAGCCCATGTACTTGATTCGGGTTGTCGGGATAGTTTTCCCAGAAACTCTTCTTAACGTCTCCTTCTTGTAGCTAGACTCGGTTAATCGTTGTATGATAGAGTAGATTCGGTATGTATCTTTCTAAGATATACCTTGCGCTAGGCGTGCCATCACCGGCGGAACTTTAGTAGATAATGTAGATGAAATCTTGAACTGGGTCGAACCAGGAGATCGTTCCTTTTGCTCTTTGGAAGTACAATTCGAGGGGTACCAAACGTCACGCCCGGGACTTCACACTTTTCTGTTTAGTTTATTTGTTTTCGTCCGTTCGGAATATTGGTCTTATAGACATCTGCACTTTTCTGACGGGACTACGCGCTCCTTAATAAAGGAAATGAGTTGTCAACGACTGAAGACTCCTCAAGGCATTCTATAGTTCAGCAACAAAAACACTCTACACGTAGGGTATTACCTACTTATCTATGTAGAAAAGGCTGGACAGATTATTTCACAAGTAGGACCGATGCACTGGAGACTAAAATTGAATCGAAGCTACCTGAATTTTAAAGAACTTAAGAGGAGTTTGACTCGTAACAAGTTTGAGAGGGAGTATGTCGCCATCTCTTACGATATTCGGTGATCCCCATGCTTACGTGCTACCCTAATTGTCTTCTTGTATTCAGCAGAAGATTGGGAGCCCATTTCTTCATTGTGGGAGCAAATCTAATTCGCCACAATATGAAAATTCAACTCACAATAACAGTATTATTTATATGTATTTATAGGCACTCTAAAGAATACCATACACAATATCAATATTGAATTTAAAATAGTATAAATATTAATGAAATCAAAATTAATTAATGATTTTCGAATATTCGAATTTTATAAAGGAAATTTTCCAAACTAAATAATCCGATGGATACTGGCAAACTCTCTTTAGTTATTCTATTCCAATTCAATAAATTTAAAAAAAAATAATGAAAAACTACTCTACCCCCTTCTCTCCTGATCTAAGTAAATGTAAAACAATAAAAAAAATATCATTACCATGCCGATAAGATAAAAATAAACGTAAGTTCTTACGTTGAGTTTTTTTTTTGTCAATTTTAATATATTTATGTTCGAAAATTTTCGAAATTCGAATTTCGAAAACAATTTTAGCGACTGTATTTAATATTTAATTCATCGAGAATCAGTCGTCCAATCAACAATCAGAATACATCAGACCCAAGAATTTCCTATCGAAAATCATCATGCAAATTCAAGAATACATAATTTCCATTGCTCTGTAAAATTGAGTGTGATTTTAAAGGTACTTACTAATTATTTATTAGTCCAACATATTTTACCAGCCATTTTAAACGTTTGAATCACAAACCTTTTTTTTTTATACCACTAATAATGTATTAACTTTCTACAAAAAGCATGTTGCTAACATTGAAAATTGTTCAATCCAAACCTTTAACATTCAACAATCTGTAAAACAAATCCATTTGTAATAATCATATCCATCTTTCCATACACAGAAATAACTGTAATTTTCTAAATTCCTACAAATGCATTTCAATGGGGCATGCAATTCTAACATAAAAATCTCCTGCTATGCAAGTAGTACATACTTTTTTTTTATTTTCAATTTACAATTTCCATTTAAAACACGAGCGAACAATGGTAAAAAAAAACACATTTTCCATCAACTGAACAATTTCCGAGTCGATATGAGCTGAAAAGGGACTTATTAAAATCAATAAATTCACGCCATGAAAATTGGAATAGCCACAGGAGGTTTCTACTTTTAGCACTGCAATATCCCCATAGTTTCCTGTTTCCGTTTTTCCATTACTATTACACAGGCTCTATAGGGACAATTGTCATGAACACTTTAACAGTTGCTAATGACCCGATGGGGATTTATTATTTTCTCCTAATTATAATGACGCCAATGAAGACTTGTTGAATTAGATGAATCTTAATTGTATTTCATTGATAGTTTAACATTAGCATGGATCATAGCATGTCGGGTGAAAGCTTTTCATATGTGATTAGGAGAGAGAGAGAGAGTAGGAAAACAACCGTTTAGATCTAGCGAAACTATGGACTGGTCACTGTATTTTTGTTTTTAATTGCCTCATTTAGATTAAAGTCCTTTTCCGTCCCTCTTAATAACAGAAGAACAGTGATATGCGCATTCGTATTGTAGTCCTAGTGCACATCATAAAGAAGATTCATATCAGATAGGCAAAATTATTAGAAACAGAGCATTGGAAATCATTAATGCGTAAAATTAGTAAAAAGGTACCTAGAATCGAGCCTTGCGGAACATCATTTAAAGGTAGGGAGAAAATGAAATGCATCTGCACTGTACGAATCAATATATTGACGACTTTCAGTATGGCTCTAAAAAAAATTTCAGGAATAACTAGAGGCGAAGGCAAATCATTAATTTGTTTGAAAATTGGGCCTCCCATGTTAAATAATGTGTAGCAAATTTGAAATTATAGCTGGCAGATTTTTTTTTCCTTTTTATTATTTGACAAATTCTAAACTAATCTAGAATAGTTGGATGAGTAAACATTGTAGTTAGCTGTAAATAAAGTTCCGTTTTGATTATATGATGGTAAAAAAAAAACTTCTTTTAGAGAGCTAAATGCACTACATCTTGATGACTATAATCAACAAATCATCTAAATCCCAAGATACCAATTTGACATTTGATATGAAATTGAAATGTTGTCACGTGGTTGGACTGGGTTGCGGGTCAATGGTTGTTTATTGATTGCATTAAAACCCTACTACATCTGACTTAGTTTTGTCTACTTAACTAATACTTAACTTAAGGAATTCCTTGCATTTCTAATCTATGTATATACTCGTCTTGGTGTAGCCTCGGAGGAACCTACCTCTACAGTCGGGATTGCACCAAAACACCTTGTCTCAATTATGTCAAGCTGGGCTGACCGCCAACACAGTCGCGTTTGGTTAGAAGATCCCTTGGGTAGAACACCAAAGGAACTGTGGGATAAGCCAAACCCAAATCAAACGAATAACCTCCTAGGACTTAAAAAGCCAAACCTGAGATCTCTGGTGTCCATTCTCACTGGGCACTCCCCTTTCAGGGGTCACCTTCACAGGATGAGACTTGTTGATGACCCTATATGGAGGGGTTGCGGAGAGGAGTCCAAAACAGTGACGCACTTTCTTTTTCACTGTCCGGCACTCTAAGGAATACGTTACAGATTCCTAGGCTCACACCTCCTGGACGAGCTACACGATGTCGACAAGGAGGGCTGGGGGCCAATACTGAAATTTATAGGATTGTCCGATTGGGACCTATGAACGACCACTCATGGGTCTGGAAGGTGAACAATGGACCTTGATTTGGCCTACATTCTGAAATATTTAAGTCACGTCTTTACTAATATCTATGGTTAGTAGTAAATTTCAAATAACGGCACACGGATGTTCTCTATCTTTGTTCGCAGTTATGCACTTGAATCTCTGACCGGAATACGGATGGTCTCGTATTTACTAAAGCAGGCGTGGATGTGCACACGTCTCGGTAGTAGAGTACGGATGGTCTCGTATTCACAAACTTAGGCGGGGGTCTAACTCCACCAATCTCGGTTAATAGAATACGCGGTGTCGTAGTCTCTGGAAGTAGATGGGGATGTACACACGGCTCGGTGAATAGAATACGGGCGGTTTTGTACTGGCTAGATCGAGCATTTCATACTATAGAGCACGGATGCTCTCGTGCTTCACTGAAATAGACATGTACAAACACACATCTCAGCGGATAGAATACGGATGATATCGTCTTCATTAGAGGAGAAGTGGATATACATATCTCAAAAATATAGAGAACGGATTTTCTGGTGTTTACTAGAATCAATCGTATTAGATAGATGGTCTCACCTAACTAGACTGGCGTATGATTGGGAGCATGTCCATTCTCAACAAACTTGATCTAGCTTAGCAATCGCACTGCAAAGATCTTGTCTGGTTGACAGGTCAATATCAACTGCCTTCTATGGTCTGACGGCTCGCCTTTTATATCACTGAGTGCCACCGGCAGGCTAACAACCCAACACTAATTGCCACCGACGGGGGATGGCTATCAATGCAGTTGACTGATTTAGCCAACTATTATAGCACTCGGTGTTCAGGCGTACGAAGACGTTTGTAATGAAGACCGTATTGGCAAAAATGGACTCCGTTACAATGTTTTACATTATGTCTACCCTAAATGCATTAAATTATTTCTAATTCTAATTACGCTTTTATCTACTTCTACACTTTCAATTCTTGCTGCAACACCTGCGTAAAATAGCACTTGGTGTTAAGAGGTTCTATCTATGCTACAAAAATCACATTATAGCGGACTACATCTGTGTGTGTATGGATGAATTGTTTGGGCGCTTCCAGATCCAATGAAAGCTTAAAATTTATACTAGCTAAGATTAACCTTAAGAACCTCCAAAAAAAATTATGAAAATTGAAACATTCAAAGTGCCGGCTACAATTTTGAAAATGTACTAAATTAATTTTAACAACATCCTGCGGCCATGAAGTTTGAAGTTTTCTAGCTTTTGTTTTTTAACTGCATCTCTAGGACAATGGATCTTCGTTTTATACATTTTTCTACAAAAAAAAAAATTTACTAGAGTTTTTCGACATACGTCATAGCTTAGTGGTGCTATTCAGGGTGTCTTGTATAGAGTCGAAAGTACAGCCTATTTCCGATCGAAAATGTCATATAACATTCTTTCGAGTTCGAACTATTTTCGAAGTTATGCCGATTTCGATTTTTTCGAAATTTTGAACCTTAAGTCACCTTATTGACTATAACTCAGTACAGAATAATCACAGGACGACAATTTGTCTTCTGTGTTATTCGTATCATTACAGGTTCTCATTCGGTGTAACTCGGTTTTGAAAACGTTCACACATAATGGAAAAATTGTCGATATGTGGTCGAAACATTTTTTTCGTCAGAAAATTCATCTATTGTCAAAGTCATAAATTTCGAAAAGTAGCCATGCCAACAGATGATCCAGTTCTCAAAGAAAATATCCTTCATTTATTACCTTTTATAAAAGTGCAACATCATTAGTCCATCCTACCAGAGTTACAGTAACAACTTGACTGCAACATACCTCTCGTAACTTGAGCTAAATTAATTCAAATTGCAAGAAATCTTTTAAGGATGGAAGAAACAAAAGTGAACTTATTTTGACTTTAAGAAATCTAGTTAATACATTCAAAGTAAAAACTCCACCATACGGTAGAGAAGCAAATTAATTTTAAAAGCTGTTCAAAATTTGCTCCATTTTGATTGATACACATTTGTACCCTCCGAATTAAAGATTTTTTAATTTTCGTAATCCTCAGATCTCTTCTAACAATTTTCGCAGTGTAGTAGATTTTTTTCCAGTAGCATTTCGCGTGATGTTATTTCATTTTTGTATACTAATACCTTTATGCGTCCGAAAAAAAAACCAAAGGTATTAGATCGGGTGATCTGGCAGGCCAAGGTATAGGACCACCGCGACCTATTCATCGATCAGGAAAAGTTTTATTCAAGTAGGTACTATTTTACTTGTCTTCTTCTCTCTGAGATAGGTACTTCATCTAGAAGATCTGGTCGATTTTCCTCAAGAAATAATAAATAATTCTCTGAGGATAATCTTGTTGGTAGTTCATAGGGTCAAATCAATAGATTTCCTATTATGTCGGCCTAGATTTCATGCTAAAACTCCTATGAAAATGGGTCCTTCTGGTTGCATGTAGATTAGATGATGACCAGTGATGAACATTATAAAAATTTACCACTCCATCCCTAATGTGTGTAAATGTGGCCACGTCTATCGATAAAACTTTGGCTATTGAAGCCCTATGCTGTAAAACCCACCGCAAAAATACCATTCGAGGCTCAAAAAAGTCCCTCAGACGTAGAGCTTGCACACGCTGGTAATGATACGGATGCAAGCGTTCTAAGTTCTCGATGAACCTAATGAATAAGACAAGTTACAAAACTAAGCATTACTGCATATTTATAAAATTATTTATGTAGGTATTACCTTTGTATAGGGCACTCCAGTTCTTCTAGATATTTGCCTGACGCTAACATCCAGCTCATTTTCCACGATGTTAAGTACTGCCGGTGTATGAATGAATGGTCTTACAACCCAATCTTGAAAAATCTTCTCGAAGGAATTCTCCACGGTGGATACCTACTACTGTATTCTGTGACAGCTTGAGAAGCATGTAAATCTGGCAACACTTAAGGTGGACAAATCGTGTTTAACTTTTATAAAAGGCAATAAATGAGGGATATTTTCTATGAGAACCCGATTATTTGTTGGCATGGCTACTTTTCGAAATTTATCACTTTGACAATAGACGAATTTTCTGATGAAAAAATTGTTTCGGTAACAAATCGCCAATATTTCCATTATGTGTGAACGTTTTCAAATCCGAGTTACACCGAATAAGACCCTATAATGATACGAATAAAATAAAAGAAAAATGATCGTGCTGTAAACAGTCTGAACTGAGTTATAGTCAAAAAGGTGACTTAAGGTTCAAAATTTCGAAAAAATCGGAAAACGGCTATAACTTCGAAAATAGTGCGAACTCGAAGAAATGTTCTATAACAATTTCGATCGGAAATCGGATGTACTTTTGACCCTTAAAATTTTTTATCATCTCGATGGAACACCCTGTATATTTACGAACATATACGATGGCGCTTCGATTGGATTCTGATTGAACAGCTTTTTTATACCAAGAAATTCCAGTTCATTGGGTGGTTTTAAGAGAAATTTAGTTTAGTCTTAACGCCTCATTTACACACCATCTGTGAGAGCTCGTCTCAAACAATAAGGGAGGGGGGCCGGTTGTTGAAAGGATAACTCAGCGTTTTCAACTTCAAATATAATATTTTATTAACAATTCTTTTCCTTAACCTAATATCACGAAATTCAAATAAAACAAGAAATTCAAATAACAATTCAGTAATAAATTAAAAATAGTGCAAATGACGTGGTCCGTTTCTTTATTTCTGAAAAGAAGAAGAAGACCGGAATTAGTTTTCTGTCACTATATAAATTAAGATAATAAAATAGTACTGCTGCTACTGCGTGTGGGCACTAGGGCAGTAAAGTGACGCACAGAAGAAATTCTCTGCGAATCTATTTGATGGTAGCAGCCCCGTCAGACAGGAAGGCTGAATTAGTAAAAAAACGGGGTGCAGCAGCGTGCTGCAACGTGTGGTGCTGAACACAATAAAAGTTTGACAGAATTGTTCTCCTGCTTAGGTGTGGATGTGGATGATAGGAATTTTCAGATTATACTCTGAACAGAATTAGTGTGGAAATTTTATTATAGTCCAGCTGAAATTGCATCTGGTGGAGATGTGCAGCATTTAATTAGATAAGTACTCTGAGATATTTTAAATTAGTCTTAATACTTTGTGTTCTTTTTTTCTTTCTTTTTAGGGGGTGTTGTTCCGTCGATGGAATTATTTGGGGCGTATTTCCGACGGTGAACTGAACACCATCTATGTAATATCTCCACAAAATAGGTACTATAATACTGTCTCTTAGATCTGTGGATCGAGAATTTATACTTACGAAGAGAGTTTGTCATGAAAAACGTGTTTTTTGTTTTGTTTTTATTTTATTTTCAAATTAATGGGATTTTTAAATATTACAAAAATGTTCAGCTGTCCATCACAGAAATGCTAGCAACAGATTATACTCAACCTATAAAGTGGTTGGTAATTTTCTGAGTGATATTTTAAGCGGTGTCGCGCCGTTCGAAGTTCACTAAAATTATTGATTCAATTACAAAAGCTGTCACAAAGCAGATAAAATCGTATACCTCTATATCTATCCCTCACTTGTCTATCCAAGCTATTTTTCAGATTATATTTTACTTAAGTATGTAATATTTTCTGATTCTGAATAAATCCATCTCTCCCTAATCTCCCACGTTTCACAAAGACAAAGCAGCGTTAATGATAATAAAATTTACAAATTTTAAATATTTCTAGTTCTTAAAAAAAAATTTAATTTAAGCCAAAGTTATGCTGCTGTTCAATTTGAACACACAATTTTAAAATATGTAAATCAATTTCACTTAGCACAAAACGAGCGAAGATGAGACTTCGTGGTACAAAAAGGCAGCAAACATTATTTCAATTCGAGATTGAAATGAAAAATTCTGTTTAGGAATACTAAGATCTCATCCCATGACTAGCAATATTTAAGTAGTATGCACACGTAATCTGAAAACAGTGGTGATGGAATATAGTATAAGAATCGCCGAATATTGGGCGGTTCTACGTCAGTTTAAAAAGAATTACCAAGTCTGTGGTGAGAATATGCCAAAGAACAGCAGAAATAGCATCGTAAAAAATGTTTACAACCAAACCCTGCTGAGCTTCTTCTCATATAAATTTTCAAAAGAAATGTAGAAAAATTTTAAGTGAATGGATGGAGGAGGATGAGAAGTGCCTTTGGGAAAAATGTTTTTCATGCTTTATCATCCGAAAGATATTACATTTTAGGAATGCTACTCAACGACACTACATAAAACAGTCTGGAACCAATTTGTAATGGGCTTCCTGTAACATTTTTACAAAAAATACATAGTAGTCGATACGGAAAGTGTAAAATTACGGATACTTTTACAACAATGAATTTATAATTTGCTCATCTTGACGGTAATTTTATTTTTATTTTAACAGTTTACCATATTTCACTATTTAAGACTATTTAGACGACCATTTTAAATATTTTTCTAAAGATTAGACATATTGGCTTAATTCTGAGATTTCTAACGTTGCAATATCTGGGTACAGACTTTATGCAAACGATATGATAGAATAATAATAATAATAACTTTATTTTGGAGAAAAAAATGTACACAAGATTACAGATCTTTTGGCTGTACTTAACTAGAAAGGTGCTAGTGTATTGCATCAATTATTATAGAAAGCAGTTCAACAACAAAAGAGAAAGAGAAAAAAATATATATAAATAAAAAAGAATTAAACTACAAAAATAGAAAGTAAACTATAAAAAGCAAACATACTATACAAAATATTTCTTAGCATATCCACATCAACATAAAAACTAAAACGGAGAAAATTCAAATTAAAAAAGAAAATGTATAGAGTGTTAAAAGTGTGTAAAAGTAAAAGAAAGAAAGAACAGTCTTATTTCCGCTGTGTATAGAGAAAATGTAATGAATTATAAAGTTTGTATTCATAATATGTGAGCCCTAATGAGTTTTTAAAAGCATTGATGGCGCCAACACACTGAGTGCTAGATGGAAGCGAATTCCACAATCACGCGACCTGGACCGGTAAAGAACCCTCCATTATAAGTCTCCTAAACCTTGGAATTATAATATTTAGATTGCGTGGAGATATCGACGTTCGGAAAAGCTCTCGAAGGTATTCTGGTTTGCCATTGTGAAGTAAGTTGTATAAGAAAAGCAGAGATCTATGCTTTAGATATGCGGATAGAAAGCACCCAAGAAGCCGATTTTTATAGGCTAAGATATGATCATACCTTCTGAGACCAAAAATAAAACGGATGCAATCATTAAATGCAACTTCGACTCTTCGGAGACAGCTGCTGACCAATTTAGGATATATCATACTTCCAAAAGTAAAGTGGGGTAAAATTAACGCTTTAACTAGTTTCATTCTGATGTTTGGAGATAAAATTTTTGCGCAAAGCCACAATCTTCTCAACCCAGTATATATTTTACGAATAATCGAGCTAACATAATCGCAGCAACTCATGTCTTGGTTCAGAACGATACCCAGATTTACCTCTTTTCTTAAATAAGGAATAGCGACATGGTTTAAAAACACTGGAGGTATATCATCTATATCATAGATACCACTATAGAACGCGATAGATTTTGATTTTTCAGCGTTGAGCAACAGCCCATTACGAGATGACCATTCGGCAATTCTGAGAATATCGCGATTGATACGCTCAATACAATCCTCTGAGAGTCCCATAGGTCTGCTTAGGTACACTTGGACATCATCAGCGTACATGTGTACAGTAACATCTTGTACTACTTTGGGAAGTTCGTTGATGTAGAGACTGAACAATATGGCCCGAGAACTGAGCCTTGGGGCACACCACGTAGAGTGGGCAGCAAACTCGATACCGTTTGCCCCGCTCTGACATACTGATAGCGGTCATGGAGAAAGTTATTAACCATTGATAATGCAGATGTACTGAAATTGAACTCTCGAGTTAGTTTGGACAGTAGAAATTTGTGGTCAACACAGTCAAAAGCGTTCGAAAAGTCAAGTAATACTAGAGTTGTGAAGCTGCCCTCCTCAAGGGCAGATGTAATATCAGTGGATACTTTCAGTACCGCAGTCTCACAGCTATGATTTGAATGGAAACCTGATTGGCATGGCGATAGTATCCGATTATTCTCGACATAATCAACAATTTGCAGGTACATGAGCTTTTCCAGCACTTTAGCTAGAAAGCATAAGACACTGATAGGGCGATAGTCGCTTGGAATTTTTGGAGACAACTTCTTCGGTAGTAGCAAGACCGAGGCAGTCCTCCAGCTTCTATCCCAGGATTCCCCGAGCTAAAAATTTGTTTACACTTAAGAAAATCCCTTACATAAATTGCCACACCTCCCCCAATTCTAGGTTTGCGATCATTTCGGAAAAGTGTATATCCTGGGATAGCTAGAAGTGATAATGGTATATTATCATTTAGCCATGTTTCGTTAATTATGATTGCATGGATATCTGAACTAGAAAAAATCTTACAGAGCTCATCAATCTTATTTTTGATTCTTCGTGCATTGAGCGTACAAACCTTCAAACCACCTGATTGTTTACACAAGATATTCAGCAGTGTTCTCACCCGGTCCAGACCTGAAAAACTACTCACATCCATACTCCCGAGGGCCACCATCAATGCAATTTTTTACACCAACTAAATTCATTATTATCACACATAAACAAGACGAACGAAACAAGGGAAAACTACACACCAGGATTAAGATAAAGAACTAAGTTTAGTTAAATCAAAATCGCTACAAGTTAATTGCAGAACTAATGAAAATAAATGACTTACGTTACTATGTTAAATTAATTAATATCTGAACTAACAAAAACATGAAACTTACTTTACTACTAAACAATGAAATTCTATCAGCTCCAATGATTGCCTATTAGATCGCGCTTCAGTTCAATGGACGGTATGAAGCAACGTCATGAAGCTGCTGCATACTGGTGATTCTAATTAGGTTCTCCTCTGCTCTCACTCCAATGCATAGGTACCCATTCCTATTGATAGCAATATGAATCTTTCCCATTTTTCGGAGTTTGAGCGCTTCCCGAAGAAGAGAATTATTGTGTGGTGTTAAGCTCTCATTCATATAAACTGGGCTAGGTGAAAGAATCCCTCCAGTTGTAAAAGTTGCAGACCCCTACATCTCCGAAAAGAAGACAGAAACGATTGCTGATCTACCCAACAAGAGAATCGTACAACTATTGGGACATTCTGATGCGATGACTTAACTCTGACCCGAAAAGCATGTATATACTGTGACATAGGATGCTTAATGACCATTGCGATGTTCTTGATGATGTCCGGTAAATTCTCATCAGGGGAGATTGGAATTCCACGTATAACTATATCGCTCAGTCTTTGCATACGGTTATAATCATCTACATATATGAGAAAGTACACTAGTATGACTGCCCTTCAGTTCCTCAATGATGCTTTCACACTTTGTTATCGGATTTTCGGGTGCCACTATTTTAGTATCAATTCTGTCCAAGATGCGATTCTCGAGCTGTTTGAAGAGGTCATTAAACCTTCTCAGTAGACGATACTCCAGCTGTTCGATGAGTTTGTCGATGGATGTCATTTCAGGCGCAGAATCAGAGATATTTTCTCCCTGTAGCTTAACTGCACTGCATGTCGTAACAGCATTGTTCTCAGAGTTATTACGATGCTTTTCGCCCTGTTGCCCCTTAGCAGATAATTTGTTAGGAGACATTTCAGTTTAAGAGAGTTAGAACCAACCCGGCACAAAGAGAAAAAGAAAAGAGCATCACTGCAAGCAACTGTACGTTTAATTCGTATTAAGAATTTTTTAGGAATTATTAGTTTGATTCTATATAGATTACACTTATGAGTTACATAAGTCACTGATCTTTCACGAAATCGTGGTGCAAACACTTTAATCAATTCTTTCCGTAGCAGGATGAAGAAATAAAATCGAAGTACTGAAAATAAGCAAAACACGGAGCCGATTAAAACACGTCTACTCACTAGCGATCATACTATCATACTAGCCGCGTAGTTGTTTTTTTCTAAAATATGTATGATCTCAAGACAAAATCGGTTAAATGTTCCCAATTAGAATAGTATGCATATGAAATTTGTTTGCATAAATTTCTGTAGTCCTTTAATCACGATATAATTAATAATGAACTACCCATGTCATTTAATATCTAATTGAATAAATTTATATTTAAATTAAATTTAAATTAAATCTGTGATTTACTTTGAGGAAATTCGTCCCTTAAATGCGGGATGCCACAGAGTTCAATTTTAAGGCCATTATTGCTTTACAATATACCTACATATAAATAATTTCTCAAAATTTAAATAAGACTTTTTAAAATAATAATGACATTCAAAACTATTTGCATAAGCCAGTTGATCTAATAAAAGAAAAGATTGTTTCGAGAAAATTAACCACAGTTTGAAGAGAATCTCTGAGTAATCGAAGACAAAACGAGTTACTTGTAAGAGCTTACGTGAAACAAAATTGAGAATAGCTAAATATTTCAAGGAAACTTTCATTGAAAACCTAAAAGTTATGCGCAAGAACTGTTGTTGGCTTGATGCGATCACATAAAAAAATATATAATTGTTTATAAAATATACACGTTACTCTATGGAGGTTATGATTAGATGTGAAAATTCTATTTCTTGCCCTTCGTTCGAGACTAATGAAAAATTAGGAAAAAACTAGAAGCCAAAATTACTGAGAGAAATTGCTAACAGCAACGTTCAGTTGGTGAAAGCATTGGAAAGAAATCTCAATTATTGTCTCTCTATTCCGAAACTCTTTTCTGGATAAATATTGGATCCTTATTTGATTCAGACAATATTTCCCCTTTCCTCATAATATTATCTATATACACTACACGTCCTAAATATTTATTTTTTTCTAGCCTCCGCTTTCTAAGTCTTTCTTTGTTTTCTTTGCACAGCATAAAATTTTTCACTTATAGGTCAGGTTAGGTAAGACGTGTGTAGCTAGAAGACTAGCATTCATCACTTAGACCTCCAGTGGGTCCATTGTGCCCCTTGACCTTATGGGATAACCTTTAAAATCGCCCTACATATATCCTGATTCCTTAAGAATCTGAAGTTACATTTGAACTCCCCAGGACTTGAAAAGAAATAGTTACCGAAGAGTATACCTCTTTTATTCATCAGAACGGGGCACCCGTAAAGTACGGATGGATTCGATTCCTTCAAGTCCTTGCAGCTCCTACAGAAATCGTTTGCCACTATACCCAGCCTTCTAGCATGGTCTCCTGGTCCAGTAACCTGCTATAAGCCCCACTATACTCCTCGAATTTGTTTACTACCATTAAGGAGTTTTCTTGTCCTCTTTCTGTCATATGCAAGCCACAATTGCCTAGAAATACGGCTGGTTTCCCTTGCTGATCAACCTCTCGGTAGGCGGCCCCTCTTCTAAAGTTCCAATTGGAATCTTCACATAAGCTACCACTGCGAAGCTATCCATTTTAGAGCCCTTTTTGGCCAACTTCTCAGCCATATCGTTGCCTGGGATATCCTTGTAGACAGGTACCCAACATAGAGTGACCGTGTGCCGTGTAGAGAATTCCTCAAGGTTTTGCATAGCTGCACCAAATTTTATTTTACCAGCACAGCATCCAGCGCCTTGATGGCTGTCTGGGTGTCAGTATATATGCAGATGGGCCGTGCGAACTTTCTGCATATGTTAGTTAGTTAGTTAGATTGAAAAGAGGTTGGAGCTTCAAAGGGTCCCTTGAATGTTGACCAAAACAAGACCCA
Source organism: Dioctria linearis (assembly GCA_963930735.1). Lineage (NCBI taxonomy): Eukaryota > Metazoa > Arthropoda > Insecta > Diptera > Asilidae > Dioctria > Dioctria linearis. The sequence goes on along the minus strand of OZ005740.1, from coordinate 33,252,216 downwards.
TTATTCACCTTCCAGACTTATGAACAATGGCTCATAGGTCCCAACCGGACGCTCTTAGAAAGCTAAGTATTGGCCCTCAGCCCTCCTTGCCAGATTTGTGCAGTTTATCCAGGAGGTGTGAGCCGAGAAATTTGTATCGGGTTCCTGAGAGAGCCGGAAAGTGACAAAGGAAAAGAGTCACCACTTCGGATTCCTCTCCGCAACCTTACATATGGGATTATCAACAAGTCTCATCCTCTCTGTACATAGAGACTAATATTGTAGTCCCGTCAATCGCTGCGAGCTCTGCCTGAAAGACACTACATACCACTGGCCGTCTCTGAAGTACACTCCAACCCCTGCGCCCGAACTCGTCTTGGAACCATCAGTAAAGATAGAAATATCGGATGTTACTAGCTTTACATCCCAATCACTTCTGGTTGGCATCATTGCCTTGACATCCATACCAAAAGGTAAGAGAGGTATTTGGTAGTTCGTTTCTTCACTGTAATCACTTCAGTCTATCTTCTGAAGTGCATTGGAATGCCCGAAACCCCTTTCGATCCCCCAACCCCACGCTTTCAGCCTGACAGGACTAATTTCCGTTACACTTCTGCAGTAGCAATCTAGCGGCAATTAATCAAACAAGACCTCCAGCGCCGCGATGGGCGCGGTGCACAGGTACCCAGGTATATCCAGGCAAACGACCCCCTGGGTTTTTGACAGCACATTCAAGTTATATTTTCTCGTCAGTACGGTCCACCAGACCAAGGAGCCGTAGACAAGGATAGGCCGAACTATGGCTGTATACATCCAACATACCACCCTGGGTTTTAAGCCCCCGTTGCAACCAAAATGTGATCTAGTGCATTTTGAAAAATCTAGTGCAAAAGTGTGTTCCATGTGTCCACAGAAGAAATTTGAGTACCCACACTCCTAAACTTGGAGGGTTAAAACGCCATCCTCATAGTCACTCTTTTATTCGAAATGAGGTACTAGATTTTTCGCGCCTTAGATTGGCTCTAACTCAGTATGGTTATATCCGATGGGAAAACGGGTTTCATTGTTCGCCTCAGATCATTACCAACTACAATTTTCGTAGAAGAAAATTTTTCTCTGCATACTTTTAGGGGGGGGGGGCGAAGAGGAGGGGTGGTACTAATACCGCATATTGCATATTAAATTAAAGGTTTCGCCGACTACTATCGGGTAATGTACTTTTTTACCGATGCAGAAAACTTTCTCAGAACATTTATGCCTTATGTCACCGAAAAACCCATTTTCATGCACTGGGGTAACATACACACCAGCTCTAGTACATTTCTCATATATATTTTTGCAGTTCTTTCCTCCATGACCATTAGGGATCTGTTGTGAACATTTTTCTCATAGGAAGTCATTTTCTACGACTCACCAATTCCGCGTAATCACGAAAAGTATAAAAGTCCACTTTGTCACCCAAGAATGTCGCTCAAGCTACATCCGAGCGCCAAAACTTTCCCCCGCTAAATAGAAATAAACATTGTTAATAAAATATGTTCAGAATATCATAATCCATTGTTGTTTCAAATATCTCTCATGGCTGCAGGTGTCGGGCTTAAAGTTGTATGAAAAGTGGAATTCTCCTTTAAGAACAATGATTCCATATTCTGCAAATATAATCCCCCTCCAAATTTGAGTCTGTTCGAGATTATATACTCAACTTGTATAAAGCTTGAGTTCGATTTCTGTACTAGTATATACACATCTATTTGAAACTCTATCCAACTTTGAGACAACACATCCTTCATATTCCATTTTCATTAAAATTATTTTGCAGAAATTCAAACTGAAGTGGTACTCCAATGGAGTAATATCGGAAAATTATTTTGAGTGCGACTGATGCAAAACTTCTCAATATGACTTGCCATAAAGAGAAACTACTAAAACGTTAACCAACAAAAATATCTAGACTTGATAGTTTATTTTATTACAATTTTAAAAAATTTCTAAAAATACTTATCAACATGTAAGGAATGTATATATGTATAGATATCTTTTCGTGATAGTTACTAAAACAATAAATGCAAATATAAGTCAGCCACAGATACCAATTGTAGACAACCCAACTGCCTTTCGAAATTCAATTAAAGCTCAAAAGGTTAAATTTGTGGAATTATGTTATCTCAGTGGGTATTGTTATTCTTAATTGACATCAAAACAATACCCTTGACAGTAATGACCTTTGGCCTATGTATAGCTTCCTTTCACACTAACTTGATTAATTAGCTTTCGTTTGTTAGAAGTAATTTGCGGTAACAGAATGCTGTGATGGTTTAAATATTCTCAAAGGAGGATTAGCAGCAAGGATAACAACAAGTCTATGAAAACTGGACGACAACTCAGTTTTCGGTGTTAGGAATATGCATGTATAAATATATGGTTGTGTATAAATACTAAATACATACACGCACACACATACACGGATATGTAACCATAGACAAATTAGAGATGAGAAATTCGTGTTAATGATGATTGTCACTGTCAAGTCAAGAGATTCGACCGACCGACTTCCACTGTTGGTTGTTGGTTTCTTGTTTAATTAATTCGCTTGATTTATTAAAATTGATATGTTCTGGCATCATAATAAAGAAAAGAAAATGGGAGTTTTTTGAAAAACATACAATATAATGAACCATGAACGTTAATAGATTATCAAAAGTTCCTTTATGGCGATATCCTTGAAATTAAAAAACTCAAAGAATTTCATTTAATTTTCTTGGGTTTTTTTATTTCGAAAGATCTGAAAAAAACTATAATTAAAAATTTAATTAAGAAACGAACATACAAAAAATAAAAACAGAAATATCAGAAATTCTCCAACCTATGTAAGAAATCGACGGGCAGGTATCAAACAAAGCCAAAAATTGGAATATGTCCAACGAAGGATGATTGCTTACTGATTTCTTTTATTTATTGGGAAATTTCTGTTAATTTTTTTAATAATAATTTGTAATTATTTTTCATTTTTTGCATGTGTTCTCTAACATAAAAAATGTCATCTTTTGGAATTCTTGTTATAATTTTTTGTTTATTTTGAAAGCTTTTACATTAGCTGTGTTCCATTGGGCTGTGTAAAGTACTCTCAAGTACTTCTATCTACTCGCAACTACTCATGCTCTTGTCCACGATGAGCTGAGTAGTTTCGCAAGAATTTTCCGCTAGGTGGATTTTGATGGTAAGTGGTTATTGAAATGCCAGATAGATGAAATATGACAGAAAATTTGTGTAGTACTGTCATAATTAGTTGATGTTAAAAAAAAAATAAAATTATTATTGTTTTTAAAAGAAGCAAATAAAATTTTTATTGCTTATAAAAGAAGAAAATAAAATTATTCAACTCATCGAGATCAGGAAAACTCTTATCTTTATGGAAATAAATACGGTAACAACTTTTAACATAATAAATATCGAACAGAGACGAATTTTTATCCTTCTAGGTAGTACTGCTGGAGGAAAATACCTCGGACAGTAGTATTTTGTTCGATTCATCCTCTTCCTCATCATCATAATCTACATCAGATTCAGAGAGTGTTTGCAAAAAGGCAAGAGTCGAAAACTATGTGGAAGTTGTGTACAGACCGACAATTCAAGGAGCACTTTCGCGTCACTAGACAAGTGGCTAATCGACTCATAGGTATGTTAATTTTGAAATACCATTAATAAGTTAATATTGGCTGATTATTTTTTTAGAACACTATAAGTCATTCATCGAAAGAGAAAATCATGACGGGAGAGCTGTGGTTGGCCCAGAATGTGAAATTTTCCTCACTTGGTTTCTCGCGAACACGGAAACGTACAGGCAGATTTTAGATAGGTTTAATGTCGCAAAAAGCTCTGTATATAAAGTATTGCACAGAGTTGTGAAGTGGATAGTTGGACAATGGCACAACTACATAAAGTGGCCTATATCAGTGCAAATGCGTAATTATCAAATAAAATTTGCAAGGATGAGAAATTTCCCCAGAGTAATAGGAGCGATTAATGTAAGCCATATCAAAATCAACCCTCCGAAGAATAACAAGCAAGCGTACTACAATCGGAAGGCTTATTATAGCATATTGCTTCAAGCGATTGTCGGTCCAGACAAAACATTTATCGATGTACACTATGGCGAACCTGGATCCATGCATGATGCCCGTCTTTTTAGGAAATCAGGATTTTACCGCAAAGTAGAAGAAAGCCCAAAGTTAATAATACCGGGTGGAGTATTATTAAGTGACTCAGCTTATGCAGAAAATAGCTACGTGGTGCTTCTGTTCAAAGATTTTGGTAACCTAACAATTGAGCAACGGAAGGTGAATTATTTGCATTCAGCAACTAGAATTGTGGTGGAAAATGCATTTGGATTGCCGTTTTCGACGACTGACATTCTTTGAAAGCCCAAATGTGGCGTGACTACTTGTGTGCTGCATAATAAATGTATTAAAGAAAATGACACAGACATGAAATGGGACAACGAAGAAGCCGCAGACGAAGGGACCGATGTTGACCCCTCACAGCAAACCCAGCAAATTCATAGAATAAGGGAGGAAATCTTTACACAGCTTGGCAACGAAGGCTTATTAGTATAAATAAAAAAGTTCATTTAACAACAATATTGCATTTTTTATTTAAATAACATAGAAATATATTATATTAAAATATGTATAAACTAAAAAGCATTCTTCGGTATAAATATGGATATACATAAAGTAAAAGGCGTTCTTCGCTATAAATAAAATTGCCTTTAAAAAAAGGCATTTCTATATCTAATTATAAATTTGTTTTATTTACTATTTTGTAAAAAATGGAGTAGTTCTCGATATCTTTCCTCTTTTGCTTTTTCTCTTTTTTCTAGATAATTGTCTAATAATTCTCGCTTTTTTCTCTCTCTTTAATTTTTTGGTTATAATAGCTTCTTTTTAATTCGAGATCTGTTTCCTTAGCTTTTCCGGATGTGTCTCGTCTCGGTTTTTTTGATTTGAGTTTAGGGGCCATCGGTGCTGGTGCAGGATCAGTAACCATTCCAACGCTCACGAAGTGTGGGGAACTAATAATGGAGTTGTTTTGAAACAGTTCGTCCATTTCATTAAAAAACAAAAATTTCGAAGTACTTGACCCTGTGCCCCGATCCTTTGCATTTTTGTAGACTCTATACAGAGACCTCCATTTGACCTCAACTTGATTGGCCGTAGTTACAGTTAACCTAAAATATTTTATCATTTATCTACATAAATTTTGATATCACATATTCCAAGTAACTTACAAGTATCTACATCTAACGCTTCCAAATCGGTTAAAACATTGTTCCAGTAGTGCTTCTTATTTCTTGTGAGGAAGTACTCATCTTTCCTATTTTTGTAAGCTTCAATTAAAGCTTTTCCCTCATTATAGGTCCAGTTTTTCGCAATTTTATTTTCAGTAGCCTTTATTGGAATTAATTTGAATAATTAGAGAAAAAATATAGTTAATACTGCTTCCCATTTTCAGAAGAAACTTGATTGAACAAAAAATACGGAGTACAACAGAAACAAAACAGAAATATCAGAAATATTAGGTTATGTTTTACTCTTGACAATACCAATTAGCGATCCATTCGGAAAGTGCTCGCGAGTACTTCACACAGCCCAATGGAACACAGCTATTTTAATTGCTGAAAACATTTAATCTCTCTACAGCTTTCAAATTACGGGACATTACCATTGACTTCAGGCAATGCTACATATTTATGCTTGATCCCTGTTGACAAGGTTCTTGCCTAGCAACCTAATACTACCATTGATAAGGCCTGCATCAGTATTGACAGAAGTGTGGAAATTTCCATATAATTAAAGAAATTTTAGTATTAAAACGTACATCGAAAATGTATAATTTCTGCACAGACTAAAAACACGAAAATCCTAAAGTACGAACACTTTTCCCTATTTATACCCTAAATGAAATCTATAGGGTATACCTAATAAATAAGTTTGTCATTCCGTTTGTAATGCACAGAAATAATGCTAGTAGAGAACAAGTAAAAGAGACAGAATTAGTTTGTAAAACCAATTCTTCTGATACCCTAAATGAATGTCCGTATGAAATTTCGTATGGTCAACCATTTGAGCAAATTCGATTTTTGGAGTAGATTTTCTCCAGACCTGTAAAATTCCAAGTACAAGTACCAGTACCTGGACTTGAAATATTTTAAGTACAAGTACAAGTCCCGGTACTGGTACTTAAAAAAATTTCAAGTACAAGTCCCGGTACTGGTACTTTAAAATTTTTCAAGTACAAGTCCCGGTACTGGTACTTAAAAAAAATTTCAAGTACAAGTCCCGGAACTGGTACTTTAAAATTTTTGAAGTACAAGTCCAGGTACTGGTACTGTTACTAGTACTTAAGTACCAATGTACTTAAGTACTTTACAGGTCTGTACCTGTAAAATTCCAACTACAAGTACCAGTACAGTACCTGTACTTGGACTTGAAATATTTTAAGTACAAGTACAAGTCCCGGTACTGGTACTTTAAAATTTTTCAAATACAAGTCCAGGTACTGGTACTATTACTAGTACTTAAGTACCAATGTACTTAAGTACTATACAGGTCGGTTTTTCTCAAATATTTCTCAAACGGTTCGTCAGACAGAGAAAAAGATTATAAGCAATTTTATAGGATTTCATATTCTGAAGAAGTTTTTAGTACAATAATAATGTCTAGAATTGACCGTTTTCACAGTATCCGAAAAAAAAACTAAATTTGTATATGGCAACATCAAGAAGGGTTTACCCGATTTAGATCATTTTTGAAATTTTTTTTTTCTATTACTATAAAAACACCATGCTCCAAATTTCAGCAGTCTATGTCGACACGTTCTCAGGCAATGTCCAAATATATAGTGGAAAAGGAAATTTTTGTATGGCAACCCCACGAAGAAGTTGCTCGATTTGTCTCATTTTCGAACTTAATTTTGCTTTGTTTTTAAATTTGTTCAAGAAGGTATTTATTTGGATTCTCCGGTATATAGCAAAAGCTAAAAACATTTGTATTTGTTATTTCATTACACAACTCGTTATACTTTGGGTGACAAGTTTCAAGTCTTGGTTTGACTCATCAACAGGTCCCAAATAGCGAAAAAGAGTGACTTGAAAAACAAATGAAAAAATAGAACAAAGAAAAGAAAAGAAAAGAAAAAAAGAAAAAAATTGATAAAAATAGAAAAAAAAATTTATTAAAACAAATTTTAAAAACCAGATTCATTCGAAACGAATCGAACCTGTGTACGCCCGCAATGGGCTGAGAAAAAGAAAAAAGAGAAAGGAAAAAGAAGCGTTTCGTGTTAGCAGAAAACCTTACACTCATCGGTACAGCTTGGTTTTCTGCCTGCTGTAGACACTTGAAACAGATCAAATTGATCTCATCTCATATAAACTCAGAATAAATTCTGGGTGTGAATTATATGAGGCAAAAAGTCCTATATTCCACCAAGTCCACGTACAAACTTTCAGCTCTCTACGTATATGCGTTCTCGAGTTATCGGCGCACGGACGGACAGACGAACATGCAAAAATCAAAATAAATTTTAATATTATGCGTGGGGTGTCCAACCCATTTTGCTCTACCATCATTATTTCTGTGCGTTACAAACGGAATGACAAATTTAATATACCCTATAGATTTCATCTAGGGTGGTATACAAATGGGTTGGACACCCACGCATAATATTAAAAGTTATTTTGATTTTAACATGTCCGTCTGTCCGTCTGTCCGCCCATCCTCACAATAACTCAAGAACGCGTTCACTTAGTCAGCGGAAATTCTGCACACGTGCTTTTTAAAAAACGAAGTTAATTTAAGTTCGAAAATGGAACAAATCGGGTAAATCCTACGTAGGGTTTTCATACAAAAATTTTGTTTTTATTTGGACATATATATTAATATCCGGGACCAGCAATTAGCATACCGACTGGAACATTTAGAGAGGCGTGCAAAACAGACTAATCGAATAATTTCTGGTCTAACACCGACAGAAGACTCAAGACACTGTTGGTCGAATTTGATAACGTTTCAACTGTAAAATCTATTCTTCAAAGTGCCAAAAAACTAAAGGGCACACAAATTTCGATCAGAAGGGATCTTACGAAACCTGCAAAAGAAAGTCGTAATAAACTACACTAATAACAGGATTGTGTCAATCCGTGATGACAAAATGTGGATCGATGATACCATGTTCGTATGGAAGGAAGATTAACTAAAACACGGGAGCGAAGAAGGCATACATATTCTTAATGGCCTGTAAAGCAAAAAATTTTCGAGTGTCAAAGACATTATTGAACTGAGCAATAATAGACAAGTTGATAACAGATCTAATTTATAGGATAAGATCATCTCGTTAAGTGAAACAAGTTATAAAGGTGAACCAGTTAAAATACTATCGTATAATATTCATGGCCTAGGTAATAAGTGTCTGTTTCCTTGCTTTTTTGAATAAATTAAAAGTTTTGAAATTTTTTTACTTTATGAAACCTTTGTTCTAGAAAATGGAAGTGAAAGATACTCCAGATATTTCGCTGAATTTCAATTGTACTGGATATATGCAAATAAAACACACTCATTGGGTAGAGCGAAAGGTGGATGTTTGTTCGGAATAAGAAGTAGTAGATAAGTCCCACAACATTAAATTTGAAACGCCAAACAACAGAGTTATCATTTGCGTCACATATGCAAACTGGGAATGTATACTGATCCCTGTTTATTTGAATTATGGAAATTGAGTAACCGATTTCCAAGAGCTGAAAAGTTTTTTTAATAGTTGCTACAGAAAAAATATAGTGTTGTTAGATGATTTTAACGCGCGAATTGGTGGTCTACAGGAATACAGTGCAGATATTAATTGTTATCCCCCAAAATTTAGTCATACAAGAAATTCAAAAGACGCTGAAATAAATAATAAGGGTAGAAGACTATTAGAGTTATTGTCGAATCAAGGACTGACGGTTCTAAATGGAAGATCGCGAGACGATGTGGATGGGCAGTTTACTTTTTGCGGAGGAATGGGGATGTCGGTTATAGACCTGGCATGCATATCTATGGATCTTTTAAGCAACATTAGTTTATTTACGATAGATGATAAAATATATTCAGATCATGTCCCAATCTGCCTAAATTTAGATTCATTTGTTAACACAACTGAAAGAAAAATGTCGCTCATTCCGAAATTGTGCTGGAAAATTTAAAATCAGAGTGGATTCAGAAATAATCTTGATATGAATTTGAATCGTCCAATTGAGACAAAGGGCAATGAGTTGGAAATTGATGATTTAGTTACGGTGATATACGAATCGTCTAGAAAAATAGTTAACGGGAAAAAACCTAATCATAAATGCAAATGGTTCGATAATCAATGTGCCACCTTTAGAAAACGATCATTTACCTACGTGTCCTTATTGAGAAAATCGAATACAGTTTTTAGCCGACAACTCTATCTTAACGCCAATAAAAGTTATAAACAGCTCTGCATATTGAAGAAACAAAACTATAACTTTTACATAGCTTAGCGTTTAAATGAAATTAATGACAGCAAGTAGTGGTGGTCAGTGGCAAATGAGCTCAATGATCGAAAATTTATGGTCAGTGCCGACATAAAACTAAGCGCCCTTGAAGAACACTTTTTGCAAATTTTAAATCCTGTCCCAAGTCTACTCACTTTCTCATATGCACAGCCATTACAATTAGTGCATGAACTAGATAAGGAAATAATATTGGAAGAAGTAGCCTATGTGATAAATAAAGCGAAGAATAACAAAGCCCCAGGCCCAGACAGGGTATCTTATGAATTTTTCAAGCATGTCCCTGCCTCATTCTTAGAAAAACTAACATTGGTTTACAATCAAATAGTAAGTGTACTATGACCATAACGGGCCGTGGTTTCTTGTTTTTTTAAGGTTGGCAACACTGAGCGGTAGAGGGGGATCCCCTGACTAGAGCGAGCATCGCAGAAACACGATAGTACGTAAACTCACATTGTAGTGTCCAGTTGCGTGAAAGATGTCGGTAAGAAATCCCGCCGGGTCAATAGCGCCCGCGAGTTTCTTGAGCGACTTGAATTGGGAGGTGAGGATTTTCTCAGTTCTATTGTGACTGGAGATGAAACGCGGTTGGGTCATTATACATCTGAGACAAAACGACAGTCATCATAGTGGCGTCACACCGATTCCCCATCTGCCAAGAAATTCAAAACCACAATTTCGGGCAAAAAAATCATGGCTTCAGTGTTTTGGGACCGAAAAGGCATAATTTTGGTCGACTTTCTGCCTCAAGGGGAGACTATCAATGCACAACGATATTGTGAGACTCTAAAAATACTCAAAAGGAGCATTCAAAATAAAAGGAGGGGAATGCTGACGAGAGGAGTATGCTTGTTGCACGATAACACCCGCCGCCACGCAGCCTTATCCACCAAGGCACCCTTGGACTCATTTGGTTGGATGTTTTGAACCACCCCCCGTATTCTCCTGACTTGGCGCCTTCAGATTATCATCTTTTCACTTCCCTAAAAGCACACATGGGTGGAATTAAATTTTTACCGATGAGCAGGTGCAGAAGGAGGTTCTGAAGTGGGAGAAGCAGCTGGCGGGAGAGTTCTTCGAGGAGGGCACAAAGAAGCTTGTGCCACGACTCACCACATGCATTGAACGGGATAGCGATTATGTGGAAAAATAATCAATAAGTCTATCAACAATTTCCTGTAATTTTTTTTCAAATACACTTTCTAAAAATATATAAAAATCTAGTACACTTACTTTCTGAACATGCCTCGTATATGACTCAGGAAACGTCCTCGAGAGCTTTGTTAGAGGTATAATTTTCCCGTTGCATAAAAGAGGAGATATGACAGACGCTGAAAACTATCAGGGTATTATATTTATGAATGTCATTGCTAAAATTTTTACAGGAGTTTTGCTTGAAAGAATCACAAAATATGAAAAACGCAACAACATCCTTACAGAATAATTCCAAGCAGGATTTCGACCTGGATACTGTACAATTGACAACCTTCGTAGCCTGTTGGGAAGAAAGAAAGATGAAAGTTTACGCCTTTTTCGTAGATTTCAAGGCTGCATTTGACTCTATTCCACGGAATGCGCTATTCTATAAATTATGCAATTTAGGAATACCTTCCAATCAATGTGCTCAAAGGTCTATATAGCAACACAAAAGCTGCGATTTGGAACGGAATAAATGTCTCAGAATACCTCGAAGTAAATTATGAAGTCAAACAAGGCTGTATGTTGAGCCCTATCTTGTTCGCTTTTTACATCAATGACTTACATGAAAGCTTACAGGAAGGTGTCACCATAGGTAACATCAACATACGTGTTCTTAAATACGCTGATGATATTGTGCTATTAAGTGACACCACTGAAAAACTACAAAAAATGATTTATAATCTTGAAAATTACTGCAAGTTGTGGTCACTGAAAGTAAATCTCGAAAAATCGAAAATTATGATATTCAGTAAAGGAGGTGGGAATCGAAGACAATCAGAACGCTGAACTTATGATGGCGGGGACGTACAAATAGTAAGCCAATATAAGTACCTAGGAATCATTATCTCCCCGAAATTGACATTCACAAGACACCTAGAGGAAAGATTATGAACTCGTTGTTGTGAATGAAAATAATTATTTTAGAGACGAGCAATGCATCAAAAAAATTAGATGCATATTTAAGTGCAGAGGCAGCCTTTTTTCCGTAAACGGAGTGCCCTGGAAAGTTCAAGGCAGCTCTCAGTGCTCGCTTTGTAATTTGGGATAAGAAGAGAGTATCTTTCATTTCCTTTCAATATGTCCCATTTTGAAAGAATTTAGAATATTATACCTGAAATGTAAAACTCTAACTATGCAACAAACGCAGGATATCTTAAATGGTAAAGCTTGTAGCTGGCAGGATTTACATATATAATTATTTAAAAGCAGTACTCAGGTATAGAAAATTCCTTGTAAATGATTTTAATTGCTGAATGGACACTAGTTTTAAGCAGATATTGTTATCAAACCCATACTTATAGGCAGTTCAGCTAAGTAGTCAATAAACTCTAATACATAACGCATAATATAATATAGTAAATGTATATCCGGACCTGGGTCATTAGATCATTGCTGTAGTTTATTTGGAAAAAAAGGATGTTTTTGTTTCCCATTAATGATAGTAGGATGGATTGTTCAACCAGAAATTTAAAATAAACATACTTGGACAGTGCGTAACCACACGTCGTCGACGCAGATAACTGACATTTTGCAAACAGAGTTTTTAAAAAAAATGCAAATTTGAGTTCGAAAATGGGACGAATCGGGCAACTCCTTCGTAGAGTTGCCATACAATAATTTCGTTTTCCACCATATATTTGAACACTGCTTGAGAACGCGTCGACGTAGACAAAAATGCACTAATCGGGCCATCCGTTCTTGGTGTTGCCATATAAAAAATTTATGCTTTTTACGTATACTGTAAAAACTATCAACCCTATACGTTTTTATTATACCGCAAAGTTCTTCAGAATACGAAATCCTATAAAATTGGTTATAATCATTTTTACTCTCCGACAAACCGTTCTAGAAATATATGCGAAAAACCACTTCAACATTCAAACTTGTATAGATGGATGACCATACGAAATTACATACGGGCTTTCATCTAGGCCCTAGAGTATCGTAACAATTAGTCTTAGACCAATTCTAGCTTTTTTACTTGTTTTATATATATTTTAAATTATTTCCTTACTTACCCTAACTCTCCTGTCCAACAAAGGTCAGAATGAAATATGTATCGCTTATGATGGCTGGACTTGGGAAATAAATATATTTCCAATTTTGATGAAAGAGAATTGATGAGAATTTTACTTGGAGAGATTTTTAAAAATCCAGCAACACAAACGAACGTTCGAGTAGGACAAGTCCTGTGTGTAGGAATCATTCTACATGGTAGATATTTTATCAGAACATTGGCCTTGCATGTAGCGATAAAAGAGCGACAAGTAATTGCCAAAACGCTAATGAATGATGAACTGAATGATGGACTGAAATATTTCTTTCACCATTCACAGAAATCCAAGATATTTTTATGCTTCTTGGGCAGTAGAGAAAATGTGATCTGCCCAAGTTAAGTTACTGGAATATTACTGACAAGAATGAATAAAGACAGTGTATCGTAAATCTGTCACAAGTAGCGGCAGTGTAAAAATTATGATCTTGTTTTAAAGAGATGAAACAGCTTCAAAACTTAAACACATTGAATTTGAGGCGACTCCCTTTGCTCCAACCGAGGATATTAGCAAGATCGTTATTTAATTATCTAATCATACAATCTCGTTTGACAGATGTGGCCTCCCTCTGGCGTCCGCAAGAGTGTCAAAGGATTAGCGAAATCGAGGGTGCAGTCATCGGAAAAACTATGAATGAGATTCAAAATAAGGGAAAGAAGATCATTAATGACAGTTTTGAAGAGAGATGGAGAGATAACAGAGCCCTGGGGCACACCGGCATAGGGTGAGGTTCTGATGAAACGCCATCTAGTACAACCCATATTAGGCGACCAGCTAAAGAACTTTCAATTCATAATTAAAGAGGAGGGGAGAGACCAAGTACTTTAAGTTTAGCTAAAAATCCAGCCAAACTCTATCAAAAGTACTTGAATTATCCCTGGGTAACGATTTTGAACTCACCAAAATTAATTCAGGCAACATGCTTTGCAGGACACAATAATTAATTGTATAATTATCTAATAACTACTTACCCTTTCAGCAAAAGTAATCCAATCGATTTCCTATGGCATGACCTTGAAACCATATCATAGATACTGTCTGATGAAGTCCAAAATTTTATAATCACGCGTTTTACATCCACCAACCTACACTAAACTAAATTCAAACATTAAAAATTGTGTGGATGATATAATGTTTCGATAGAAACTTTAATGCATTCTTATTTCTATATTATGAAATTTCATTAATTAATTTCCATCTTTAGTTCAATTGCAATTCTTAAAATTTGCATGCCTGTGTAGCGGAAACACCAGCCCCAAAAGTAATTGAAAAACAAAAATCTTTTGATATCAATATTGTTCTTCCAGAGAAATTTTATCGCAAAAGAAAATTTCATGAATTCCTAAATTCTTCTCCCCTTTGAAATCTAAAGCAATTTCAATTTGCTGTCTATATTCGTTGAGTTGAGCAAGATTTCCTTTTCACCTTTAGAATGAGATTTATTTATAGCGCGTTCTTTATTACCAAGTGGAATTACATTGAATTCGGTAGGATGCCAAATTAATGTCATCTCTCTCGCTCTCTCCCGTCCTCCCTATAATCTAAACCTGTCTCTATCCCTCATCGTCTCTCTCTCTCCTTCTTTCTCTCTCTCTGTCTTTACTAAGAAACTCTAGCCTAGCCTATTTATTTGGAAAAACTCACCAATCGAGGTGTCTAGGAATAGGTCTAGTTCCGCACATAGTACTCGGGGGGGGGGGGGGGGGGGGGGGCTATGAAGTATGATGAAAAATTCCCTTTGATTTTCATTCTAAATTACTAAAGACTAAATATACTTGACACATCTATGAATGACTGTGTGCGTGTGAGTGAGTGAGTGTGTGTGTGTGTGTGTGTGTGTGTGTGTGTGTGTGTGTGTGTGTGTGTGTGTGTGTGTGTGTGTGTGTGTGTGCGCGTGTGTGTGTGTGTGTGTGTGTGTGTGAGTGTGTGTGTGTGTGTTGTGTGTGTGTGTGTGTGTGTTGTGTGTGTGTGTGTGTGTGTGAGTGTGTGTGTGTGTGTGTGTGTGTGTGTGTGTGTGTGTGTGTGTGTGTGTGTGTGTGTGTGTGTGTGTGTGTGTGTGTGTGTGTGTGTGTGTGTGTGTGTGTGTGTGTGTGTGTGTGTGGGTGGGTGTGGGTGTGTGTGTTTTAGTAAAAAAATGTTGGTTTCTAACTATGGGTAAATAGAGCTCCTAAAGAAATAAGGCAATTAGGTTTTCTATTAGATAGAATGTATATTATTTAGGCGCTTCCAGCCAAGCTAGGAACATGAAATCTGTCAAGTAGATAGGAGCTACACTACCATCATAAGGTAATGCTTATAATAGACATTGGTATAGATATGTGGATATTAAACTACCCCTAACAGACATAAAAGGGGTATTGATGTGACAAATCGTACTTTGACATTTTAATTCAAATGAAAAAAATATTCGGCACTTTATGACAGCTTTGGATAACGTCTGCTTGCTTTTCTGTGGACATTCGTTTGAAGTTGGCTAAAACGTTAATTATTCTAAATTTTGCTTGTTGTATTACCATCTTTAGCAAACTTGATACTCGGTGCCAGAGAAAGTTAGATGTTGTTTTCACTGATGTAATACGTTATATTTATAGACTTCCTCGGAAGGCTTATATGTGTCTCAGTATGTCACTGCTTAGCACTGCTCCTAAAACGTATTCAGACTGCCGTGAAACTCATTTTACAGCACAAACTAGTATATAACAAGCTTCGGGAGTATTCGTATGAGAGATTGCACTTCTTGCATTCGGGAAGGGGTTGTCAGCTACTAGCCCATCGGTGTTCTTCTCCATTCGGTTAGCGCTCTTACTTTGTTCAGGCCAGGCGCGTATACAGGGGGAGGGTCACGGTGGTCATGACCCCCCAAAGCGGCGCCCTCACCATCGCGGTGATTTGAATGTGGCGCTGGACTGTAGAGTGAGTTGTAAAAGTTTAACAGGACGATTGTCGTATGGTACGGACACAATGTGTAGCTGACGCCGGCGATTGATGCTGGTGCTCTAACTCACTTTTCTAATCTGCGGCGACAGCTAGCGCTAGTTTGGGCGTTTGTTTGTCTTCTTTTGAGTAGTATTAGTGGAGTTTGGATTGGGTATAAATAGTCTTTCGTTCGTAGCTCTTCGTCTTTGAAACGTGTACGATTTTTTTAGAATTTTCTTGTGTTTTATATAGTGTCGAAAAGTCATCTATCATACCTATCACAGGATTGTAAGTAATTCTGAAATACTAAATATACATTTTAGCGTTGGAGTGTTTAGGAAAAGGCACGCAATACTTAGTAGCCGGTTATAAATGCTTTTATATTTTTATTGCACCCATAATGTATTTCTATAGGTGAAAAAGCACACAATTTTGAGATTTGAAAGTTTTATTGTTTCTAAGAAATTGGTCAGCGATCATAAATTTTTTTTAACCTATCTGATTTTCCGACATAAAATCGATGACAGGACAACTTGGTGGGGAGCTCGCAACAGAAGCATACAAACTTACTTAACGAATCTCAATTGAGGGTTCTTCCAGTAGAACCCTAGTTCCATGCAATCAACGTCTGGTCACCCGTTGACTTTTCATAGCGTTACTGACTCAAGCCTGAGTTGCTAAAAAATTTTACGTTCAGATGGAAGCATTAAATTTTTCTTAGAAATTTACTTTCAAATTGTTCTTAAGAGTTCAAACGAATTGGTAGACTGATTCTGGTGGTTCTCACTCGGAAAAGGCACAAGCATTCCGTTATTTTAGAAAGATTTGAAATTTTTTCTTTAGATTTTTCATGTACTGGTGGCCGACCATGGTTCCAAAGAGTTAGATTGATTCAGCTGTCTTGGCTGGTCTTGGTCGCTAAAGATATTTATGAGCGTTGGCAATCATACATTTTGCTCTTAGAAATTTATTTGAACAATTTTCTTTCGAATTTTGGTGACTGAAAACCATCAGTTGGATTAATTCTAGTGCCGCTAAAATTGATTCTACAATTTTTCTTCAAAATTTCTGTGGCAAAACTATAAAAATAAAATCCATTCTCTTTCCTCTGCGGTCGTTGGCGTTGGTTTGCTTGTACTTTCGTATTAATTCAGGTAGTGTTGTTTAATTTAATTTTACGCTTACTTTTAATTTGTAGGAGAAGGATAAACTTGCTATATTTGTTAGCAATGGAGGTAGATATAGTAGTGAAAGTGTAAAGTGAAAGACTGTTAAGACCATTGACAACTTTTCTCAGAAGAAAGCAAGATCAGTTAAATTCCTATCAGAAGAAATAGTCAGCAACATATCATGTAGGTACTTGTACAACCATTCCTTTAAATGTGACTCAAGGTGCAAACTCGCTCTCAGTCAATTACTTCACCCGTGACAGGATCGCTTGCGTATCTGGTTATGAGTCCCTGATGTCCACCCTGAGATCGACTTCGATGTGGATAATACTAGGTTTTCCAAATCAAACCGTAAATATGATTAAAAAAAGAATTTAATAGCAACTTCTTCCGACTTTTTCCTCCCCTCGAAGATTTTAGTTATGACCCCCTAGGACTGCAGGTCTGGATACGCGCCTGGTTCAGGCAATACAAAAGTGGAACTCTCTTTCTACCAATATGTACCGAACGGGCTCTAGCAAGCATTTTTCTGTTTTTAATTTTTTAATTTTCTGGTTTTATTTATTTATTTTTTGTTTCTTATAGATTTTGGTTTAATTTTTTCCATTAACTTTAATTTAACTTTTTTCGCTTCGCTCTTATTTTTTTTTTTTTGTTATGGTTGCACGTTTCAGTTTGTTTTTATATACACCTACTCGTATATTTGTTTTACAATTTGCTTTACATTATTTTATTTTATTAATCTATTTATTTGTTCATCATCATTTATTCTTACTTTTATTATTACTTATTTCATTATCTCAACGTGTTTTAGTTAGTTTTTATTTTTAAACCAGGAACCATTACATCAAATTAGAAGTTCGTATACTTATAAGATATTGTAATCTTTGTACATTGGTCGAAAAAAAAATTATTATTATCTAATCTGACGCCATTAGAACTGCATATTCCCCAATATAGCCAGAATTTATTTTGTGCCTTTGGATCAAACAAAAGAAATTTGGCAACCATTCAAACGTTTAAAGCAGGATTTACATTATGATGGCATGCATTTTTTTTACAGAAATTGTGAGGAAGATAGTTTATTGAAATTTAAATGCGGCCGATGCAATCACTGTAATACTTCTCAAGTACAGTCCCCTCCAGTTTTTATAGTATAAATCGCAAACTATCTCATTGTCAAGTTGCCAAATTGTAAATTGTAAATCTTTTAATCGTTTGAAATAATAATTGTTGTTACAAAGTAGGATGAAAAACTATGTCCGAAATAACTTTAATCTTTTCTATAAACAAATATGTAAAAATATTCGATTTCGCAATATTTAACTACAAATTAAAAACTAACTCTTATTTTCTTTCATTTTTAACAGATAATTTAATAAATATTTTCTATAAAATTCTAGTAACAACAACAATATGGCAGGACGAGTAGTCGAAATTGACAAATAAGGGTTGCCAATAACAATGTTTTAAATTCAGTAACTATAAGAGCTTACTATGCTTGAGGTATTTTTATGGTTCCGGATACGCACACACATTGACGAGGTCTGGAAAAAATGCAGAACGCGTTTGCTTCTCTCGTCACTCATAAATAAATTTCCGTATACGATGTACTATCAGGGGCGGACTAAGCCCTAGACAACGTAGGCACGTGCCTAGGGCTCGTAATTTTTGGGGCCCGAAAACTAGGTTTTTAATTTTTTAATTCTTATAATTAATTTTTATTTTTATTTATATTTAACAGAAAAAACGTGATATTCATAATTATTGCTGAACGTATTGCATCTTATGTGAGTTGTGATTGAAAATTGTGCAATTAAGACTTAAGTAAGTACCTAGACTTGATTGCAAATAGATTGTTTTGGATTCATAGTTAATACTTTCTGGAATTCCTAAAATAAAAGTGTAAGTTTTTATAATATAAAATACCACAAATTGTGATTTTGTTTGTGATTGTGATATTGAGTAAAAATAAATTTAATTGAAGATCATTTTCTTCTTTCTTTTTAGTACGTGGTCTTTAAAATGAGTTCCTATAAACATTTAAGTGGAAGTGAAAAAAGAAAACGAAAAGCAGATCGAGATAAAGTGGCAAAACAAATAAAAAGATCATTGGACAAATTTTTAACTGTAGATGGAGAACAATTACAACAATCGTCATCATTTTAACAAATTTCATCTGCTCAAACTCCAGAAACATCATTTGTGTCCGAAACTATACTGCAAAATGACCAGCAGGAAAAACCAAGCAATTCCGTTTGTGAAGATGAAACAAAAGGAGAAAATATAAATTTAAAATCATCTCAAAGTAATGATGAAACTAAGAGTTTTGTAAACGATATTGCATTATGGCCAAAATACTTAACAGACGCCATACGAGAGTATTATATAAAAAATCCACCAAAATCAATAAATGGATCTTTGGAATCATCTTCTATTCGATGCAATGAAGGGTCAAAACAAATCGCCCTCCTTCTTCAGAACAATTAATAGCGGGGAAAAAATTAAAAGAGATTGGTTGGCTTATACTGAAACCAACAACTTATTCTACTGTTACGTCTGTAAATTATTTTCCAAGCAAATAACGCTAATGACAAAAGGGACGAATGATTAGAAAAATGTACATAAAAAATTGTCAGAGCATGAACACTCCAGTGACCAAATTAACTCCATTTTAATTCCTATAACAAGATCTAAAATTACCGGACGCATTGATACTGAACTGGAAAAACAAATTATAAATGAAAAAAAATATTGGAGGGAAGTATTTAAACGTGTGGTAGCGACAATCAAATTTATTTCTTCATACTCCTTAGAGTTTCGTTTTACCACGAAATGTTTTTTAGTGTGAAAATAATGGTGATTATATAGGTGCTTTGGAATATCGAGTTCGATCCAAAAAGGCAATATAACTAATCATTCTGGGTATATTTGTTTAAGTATTATTGTTTGTTTTAATAAATTATGTTTATGTTTGTTTATTTAATTTTTGTACATGTATATTATTTTTTGCTTTCTTTTTCTTGGAATTCGATAATTAAATAGAACTACATACTATATGCTTTAAAACATTTAACATGTGGAGTTCCTCAAGGTTCAGTCTTAGGACCCCTTCTTTTTAGTCTTTACATTAACGATTTATGTGACGTCGTGCATGACTCGTTCAATTGCACCTGTATGTAGATGATGTACAGCTATACTTATGTAGACCTCGTGGACTGATTGAGGACTGTATCTGCAGAATAAACGATGATCTCTCAGGAATTTTGAGGTGGGAAATTGATAATAAACTGCTTCTTAACCCCAATAAATCGCAATGTATAGCCGTCTCTAATTCTGATCTTAATATTAAGGATCTTCCCCCAATTCTTCTTACTATAGTGGAACTACCATATGTAAACTGTATAACCAATCTAGGAGTGAAAATTAATAATCGTTTGTGGTGCTGGGATCATATCAACTCTATGGTGGGCTTAGGAGACTCTGGCTGTCTGCAAATATACTTCCCGTCGATCTGCGTTTAAGACTAGTTAGGACACTTTTGGTGCCTCTTTTTGCTTATGGTAGCTTGATATACATGAGACTAGACTCAGCTTCCAATCCAAAGCTTGAGGTTGCTTTCAACGACTGTATACGTTTTGCTCTCGGTTTGTGTCGTTCTGCTCATATCTCTCCTTATAGATCATTGATTTTGGGTTGTACTCTAGTTTCGTACCTAAATGGTAAAACACTGATTTTTCTGCATAATCTTATATTCGCCCAAGTGAACCAGAGTGTCTTTTTTGTAACGTCAACTTTCTGCAGTCCCTGAGAGGACGTAAACTTTTAATTCCCCGTTTCAATTCATCCAACCTTGAGGGATCTTACTTTGTTCAGGTTGCACGCCTTTGGGATCCCCCCCCCATTATAACGTATTCGTATTTCACTAATTACTAGCTGATTGTGTCGAACTCTTTTCTTCTTATCTTTCCACTATGTTTTTCTTTTCTTTTTCTTCTCTTTCTCTTTCTATTTTTACTATTTATCTAATATATTGTAAGTATTACGTTTTATTTTTCTCTCTCTTTTTATTTTAATTTTATTTTGTAGTTTACTAGCTAACCCAGACGTTCTTTGCATTGTACTGATTGATTGAAAACCAAACTACCAAACGCAAAGTATGTGTCATGACTGAAAAATAGGCCCGGAATTACAATGTTGCCTTGGGCCCGCTTTAGCCTTAGTCCGCCACTGTGTACTATCTCCCTCTTTAATATCTATAAAAAATGCGTGGCATCATAATGTAAATCCTGCTTAATATGAAACATTCTAGCATAAAAATTTTCCACAAGAAATCATTCGAAAATGTCTCTCCTTTTGAATCTTACTCGTACAATTTTTAGTCGAATTAAATGTGTGCGACTCATTAACATGCATTGAATCCAAAGCATGATTAGATTGGAAACTCTTAATATGCGTTTCATAGTAGAATAATTTCAAATCATAATTATTCTAGTTAAGTATATTCACAATTTTATAGATATTTAAATATGAAACGAAGTTGTTCCGCCATTCAATCTTTATCTCTCTCTCTAATGTTGGGTTCGAGAAAATTGTGTGCATAATTAATGCATCTTCCAGTTGCTTGAGTTTACGGAAATGGAATTTCGCTTGAAAGTAACTAAACTTGGAAATTAAGAAAACGGTAAAGATAAGCACACAAAATCAGGAAGAAGGAAATATGTTTGTATGTATACTCATCCCCACTTTACATATTTTAATTATATATATATGCAGAAGGTGCAGTGTAGCAACACGCTTTGATGGAGCTTTTCATCTACATTTACGTGAGCAGTTTTTGTTGCCGTTGCGAGCCATTAAAATTTATACGTCATTTTCCCGGAACAATAAAGGTGTTAATTACATTTTTTTTTTCGTATATTAATTATAATTTTATATTACGACAGAAGACGATTATTTCATATTTAACCGCAATCCGATATTTTCGTCATTCATATTATAAAATTACAAAGACGAGACAAATTGAACAATTTTCCTTTTTGCGACCAATTTTTCCGCTGCTTTAGTTCTTGACATTTAAAATTTCAAACAGTAAAAATTGCTTAATCGCGCTTGTATGAACAAACAAGTGCATCTGGAAAATTTTAGATGAAGTTTTTAATTAAAATTAATGTCACGTGCAGACATTTTACCCGGCATGGAAGCATATATTTCCTGATTGATGGATTTTTCGAGATTCGTGAGAGAAAGAAATTTTGATAGAAGACGAAACCAAAAATCGAACTCATTCTAACTCCATAATTTTGTCATAAAGGCAATTAGGAGGCAGAATAAGACGAAGCAGCAGACAATAAGTTAATTACGATTAGGATAAATTGGGAATGCCACTTTTCATACAACTTTAAACCCGGCACCTTCAGACATGAGAGATGTCTTAAACGATTCATTATAATACTCTGAACATCTTTTATTAACAATTAATTGGTGGAGGAAATCTTTGGCGATCGGATGTAGCTTAAGCGACTTTTTTCGGTGAGAAAGTGAACTTTTCTACTTCTCGTGATTGCGCGGAATTGTTGAGTCGCGGAAAATGGCTGTCTATCAGAAAAATGTTCACAACAAAGCATTAATGGCCATGGAAGAAACAACTAGAAAAATTTATTCGAAATGTAGTAGCTGGGGTGCATGTGACCCAAGTGCATGAAAATGGGTCCCGAGAAAACTTTCTGAATCGGGAAAAATGTACACCACCCGATAGTACTCGGCGAGACCTTTAATCTGATATGCAATATGCGGTATTGGAACAATCCCACACCCCGCCGGGGGTTCCTACCCCCCGCCCTAAAAGTATGAAGAGAAAATTTTCTTCTGTAAATTGTAGCTAGTAATGAGTTGAGGCGAGCAGTCAACCACGTTTTCCGATCAACTCTACCGGAAATAGAGCCAATCTAAGGGGCGAAAAATCTGTTCGAATAAAAAACAGGGAAATTCTAAAAAAAGGAGTATGTGGATGGCCTTCGAGTATAGGAATGTTCTTCTCAAGGCCTAAATAATTCGGTTCTGCACTAGATTTTCCAAAATGTACTAGATAAAACTTTGACCCCCTCTCCCCCCCCCCCCCCAGCTTTCCCCCGCTAGATAGGAATAAACATTGTTAATAAAATATGTTCAGAGTATAATAATGCATCGTTTAAGACATCTCTCATGTCAGGACGTGTCGGGCCTAAAATGGGCATTCCCCTTTGATTGCTTTAATTTTTACACTGAGCACACATTTTTTTTCGAATTGAAATATCTTGGTGAACTTAGCGTCTCAAAGAAAGGTTTCCAAATTCAAGGTCATTCCATTAAGATTTGAAGCCACGAATACTTGCTTGATAGACTTGATGGATAATTTCTGTACGATCTCATTTGCTATAGGTAGATAACACATTGGTTCATTCTTCTTTGGGCCTGGTTTCGAGTCTCATCGTCACCGCCCCGGCCCCTACCAAGGCAAGTAGGGAAGTATTGAGAGAATAGAACGAGAAGAATAATTTTGAGAGACTAACAACTTCATATTCAAGTGCATGTAATTTAATTTTACCAAAAACATTGAGTACTTAAATCTCATTACAGCTGTCATCAAAGGTGTCATCAAAGTCGAAGTTATCCATCTCGATTCGCGAATTTCGAACGTGATGCTGGCGGATTTTATGGATCGCTCCGTATCAGTCTGATAGTCAAGATTAGTGGAGTAGAAATTGGGGGGGGGGGGGGGTATACTTGATGTTAACTGCTAACTGGACGGACAGCTGCAAAATAAGTTATGATGCGCAGTCTGTGATGGTTGTGCGTGTTCAGATAGAACATATATAAAAAATCGCATTCAATTAAATCTCTGGCACCCAAAAAGCAGCCACCCTTATGGAATGTTCACAGGTTTTGGATGTATTCGTATTAAAGTGAGGCAAGAACGATAGCTGAAAAAGTATATTTTATAGTTAAGAAATTATAGTAACTCTGATAAACTATAGTACTACCGATCGGCATCTCGTAGCGAAACCCAACTTCCCCGACCGCCCTGTATTGGTGTACGATCAGCTGGCTACCATTCGTACTAATATCTGAAGGTTAACTAACTACCCGATGATTCGTGCACTCGTTTACTGTTTACTTGAGGGTTATTATTGGGTTAGTAAGGAAAGGATCTGTCTCGTCTTGTTTGTCAAATTCGAATCCGTATTCACATGCCCTGCTCATCATCAACCGATCGGGGAAGAAGGCAGCGTGAGTTGCTTTATAAGAGAACTGGTGTTACCAAGTGGAATTTGTCTGGTCATTACAATATTTTAATAAAAAAATTTTAATATTTGGATATAAACAAATTCTTCGTTTCTATTCTTACACCTGTTAAAATTGTACGAATAGATGCATAAAATTTGCTCTAATTTCCTTATCCGCCATAATAGGAGATTTACTGTCCCATTTGAAGGTGCAAATGCTAAATCAGTTTGTGCCAATTCAGATTATATAACTAAGGTAAGAGCCAGTTGAGTTGTTTCTCATAAACGTGATGGAAATTGACGAACATGTGATGCCAATGATTCTGGTACAGTTATTAAGACTCCTCAGCTACTATAACAGCTAGAACAGCAGATCATTAATATGTTTTTTATTCCTTTAAAAGACAGGTAGCGATGGTGAAAGAGGTGGCTGAAATGCTTGTGTGAGATCTAGTCTCGAGCGTAAGGAAGGGTGCCGGTTTTGGAAAGGGCAACTCAGCTTTAATTTTAAATTCACATATAAATTTTTATTAAAGTATCCCAACCTAAATATCACAATTCAATTTCAACTTAAAATCTATTACTACTATTACTAATATAAAAAATTCAATAAAATTCACAAAATTCAACAAGTTAAAAAGTTCAAATAAAAAATAATTCAATAATAAAATCCAAGGAAAAATCCAGAGGGTGAGCTGTTGTATATTCTCATTATTTCTGTAATAAAACAAATGAGAACAATTTTAGTTTACTGGAATTAAACTTCCACTAACTAACTAATATTTAATAAACAGAATTATATCGATGCCATAGTGTGATAGCAACAATTGGGGAGAAAATGTTAGATTTTGGGAGTTTGGACTTTAATAGAATTAAACTTCTATATGAAGGAAAAAACAAAATTATAATTTTGTTCAAAGGATAGGAAACAGATTAGACTCTGGTGGAGGATGCTTTCAGATTAGAATCTGAAACCGAATGTGTGATTTTGCTGCGGCTCGCCGCCTTTTTATAAACGCAGTAAACAACTATGTCCCAGTTCCATAAGGTGTTGCCCTGGCAACGCTTGGGTCGTTTTGGTCCACTTCTGATTGAATGATTCTTTGTGGGCTTTTGTTTTGAATTTTTCTATGAGTTTTTATATGTGGGATGTCTGTTATGGTCGTAGCGTATTGCATATAGCAATATGCTACATTGAGTGTGTATGCCGGCAGCTGTCGACCAGAATATTCGAATGCACCCAGACCGAGAGAAGTGCGTTTCCTCGAGCTCGGGGTGACATGCTGATGAGAAAAGGAAAAGAAGAAGAAGATAATCTTCTCTGTCATTTGTGGTACATCGAGCAGCTACAAAAAATAAATTTCCGCAATCATCTGCTAGTAAACACAGCCTGTAAGTAAATTTAGAATATTTTTCAGTTCTTAGACTGACCTATTTTCAAATAATATAGTTATTTTTGTCTACCCCGCACAAAATCCGCCACTTTTTCGGGCAGGAAAAATTACTTGGCTGGAAGAACAGTCAACTCCTCTTTATTCAAAAAGGTGCCGAAGGATATTCTAATGTATTAATTACACCAACGCTATACTAAATAGTGGCAGCCACTGTACCTTATGGCAGAAAGTGCGTGAGTTTTTCTTAATTAATAAACAGAAATAAAAGTCGAGCTGTAAACTATCTAATATCTCCCAATATTGCAGAAAAGAAATCTGAACAATATTAACTGGATAGTTTATCTATACGGAGAAAACTTGTACCAGTGCAGCACTTTGCTTGATTTAAAGTTCCAGACTTTATGGTTGCAATGTCGGAACGTGTAGAGTATTACTTTGTAAAAGTGCTGAAAATAAGGCTCCGTGATTTGTTCAATTTTCTGTGGACCATAATGTATTAAACAACGATGAAATGCTACGGCTACGGCAAATTGCTTTGGATATACAAAAGTAAGAAAATTTCCCATTTATAGCACCAGATGCTTAGGATATTATATAGGCAAAAGAGGCTATAGAGATTGTGATCTATTTACTGAAGCAAGAAGTGAATTTATTATAGCTCAAACAGAAATCGTTGTGGGAATTACGGTCGATGATTTCTGTCAATTTTTACTGCTAATGTCCATTGGAATGTGTAAAACTCTCGAGGATATTTATTCCGGTGATACTGTCAAGGAAAATAGATATTGCACAATCAGGATGAACAAAATAGTTAAAATTCATCAAGACATGTTTGAGACATTGGAGAACTTTCCCCCAGGAGAGATGAGGTTACCCTAATTATGAGAAATTTTAGTACTTCTATTAAGAATGTTCAACCAACAAAAAAAACTTAACCAAGTAAGAGGTTTTTCCAGTATGTTACACTAAATTGAATTGTTTATAATTAATGCATTCTTTCTATTTTATTCGCTAAGCAAACGTATTTCCATGCCAATTTGTTTAGAAAACTTCTGCATTATCGTTAAATTCCACACTTTATGGCATAAATCCTAAATTCATTTTAAGCAATCTAGATTCCAGTTTGATTCCTCAAATTTAATTAGGTAATCTATTCAGAAACAATAATTAGCTGTTATAAGAGCGCTTTATCTAGTAATAATTGTTCGTAGAAGTTATTTGTTTCTTTGTACATATATATTATATATACGTATACATATATGTTGGATTCATCTTCGAACCAGACTGTACGTTCGCCCAGCTGATCCCCGGCGTAAACGCAGATGACAGCAGAAGACAGTTCAGTGGATGACGGAAGACAAGTCGGATGAAAAAGAACGAGGTTAAAGAAAGAGCTTGTGAAACGATAAAAGTATTATTAAAACTCATTGAAAATAACCCGGCGATATTGTTTAAATTCATTCAAACCTATCCAAGAATTAAATAAACCATCATTTTGGGGGCTCAACCGGGATTGGATTATAAAATTAACTCCTGGATGGAACTGGATATTAAAATCAAGTAAAAAGCCTGCCGGGATGGAAGCGGATTAAAAGAAGTTTTGTGGCAAATGGGAAATTGACAACATAATACAGGAAAATAAGGAGGTAAATAATTCGAAGAAAAGAAACACTTCCCTCATGGTGAAAGCGGTGAGTGAGCATTTGAAGTAAAGTGTACAGCAAAATTAGTCCTGAAAACAAAAGAGGTAAATCATTAATAAATTTATAATTGGTTCAGTTTAAATGCCCGTAACTAAGATTTACATACGCAACGAGAGAAAAATATTGAATAATTTTTAGCAATTGCGATTGCAAATGTCATTGAGCGTAAATTACAGACAAGTTAATTAGATTTCCCAAATTGCATACCTATAGGCTCTTTGGAAATCTGACAGGGGTGTACACATATGGTCTCTGGACAAAATACTGTAGAACTTGTAATTTATAAAACAATTTAAGTTGAAAAATATTTTCTAATTTTCAATAAGTATTGAAGAAAAATTTATTAGTACTACGTAAAAGGGGGTTGTGTGCTCAATACGAATAAACATTCTTATATAAAATAAACGCTTTGAGTGAGTAATTCAAATTTCTGCGTCATCCAAATTGAATCCCGTTGAAATTTAATAGATATTTTAATACTTACTTGGTGAATTGGATTATTCTTAGCAAGTAAACTTTTTTTAGAGGGAGTAAGTAATTATGGGGAAGAAGAGAAATCAAAAAAAGAGTAGTACCATGCTGGAACGTAGTTCAAGCGAAGATGACTTGACGATGTACAAGGATATGGTTAGGGACTTTAAACAAACGATACTAGAGTGTAATAAAACCGTCAACAATTACAAAGCGCTACTAGAACAGCAAACCTCATATCAACAAGAGCACAATTTGGTTATTAGGGAAGCCAATAATACTGACGTTGGGGCAACAGTAACAAACACAAAGGCAGTAAATGAGATTAACCCTAACGAACACCCCACTTTTCTTTTCCGCGATGTGGAAGAATCTCTCAATAGTTTCAGTGGGCAGGATAGTTATTCGGTTAGCAAGTTTATAGATGATTTCGAAAGTTCCGCAGTAGTGCTACAATGGAACGATATGCAAATGTTGGTCTATGCAAAACGTTTGCTGAAAGGTGCTGCAAAATTAGCTGTACGATGTGTAAATAATTTAAACACATGGTGTGATCTGAAAAATATTCTACTCGAAGAATTCGGTACAACCGAGAGTAGTGCAGAGCTACATCAGAGATTGAGAGGACGACGAAAGCTACCCAGCGAGACGTGCTATGAACATTTTTTAGCAATAAGAGAATTAGGTAGCCGTGCGAATCTCGATACAGAATCGATAATAAAATACACCATCGACGGGATAGATGACGATGAAACTAACAAAATTTTCTTGTATGGAGCTAAAACTCTGGGTGAGTTTAGGGAAAAACTAAAAATATACGAACAATTATATACGAGGAGGGTCAAAGCAAAGCGAACGGCTTTTACTCCCAGAAGTAAACCGAGCAGAAGATTTTCACGAACCTCATGCTACGCATGTGGAGAAGAGGGGCATATAGCTACAGCGTGCCCACAGAAGAATAAAGGACCAAAGTGCTTTGGATGTAACCAGTTTGGACACAAAAGCATTGACTGCCCAAAGAAGCGAGCGAACGTAGAGAGAACCGTGGCGTTGTTAAAGCAGCCGTTAATCAATCCAGGCGAAATGATGAAAAACGCTGTAATAAATGGGAAACCATTCAACGTTTTTATCGATACCGGTAGCGATTTAAGTTTTGCTCGAGAAGAGGTATATGAATCGCTGCTACGCCCAAAACTAAGCAACCCCACTACTTTTCGCGGAGTGGGATCAGATAGTCTAAATACCATGGGAGCTTTTGAAGCTGATTTAAAAATAGATGGAAATAATTATGACGAAGTGTTTCATGTAGTACAGAATCATATCCTTCCGTGGCAAATCATAATAGGGAAAACACTATTGAGAAAAGTCGAACTTCGAGTTAATGGTGGATACATTGACATTCAGCCTGTTGAACTGGAACCTCAATTAAGGTCTATACAAATCTCACAGCAACCAGAGCTGAATTTAGAGTACATCGACAATCCCATACAAAGGAAGGAAATCGAAAAGATGATTGCGAATTACAAACCGAAAGAAAGTACAGCCGAGACGCAGTACACGATGAAAATTATTCTAAAGGAAGACAACCCTATTTATCAACACCCAAGAAGACTTGCACCGATCGAAAAAAAAGTCGTCGATAAGCAAGTTCGAGAGTGGCTGGAGGAGGGAATCATTACCGAAAGTATTTCAGAGTTTGCTAGTCCGGTAGTTGTTGTTGGAAAGAAGGACGGAAGTAAAAGACTATGCGTAGATTACCAAAAAATTAACAGGGCTATAGTAAAAGACCATCAGCCGTTACCAGTCATTGAAGACCAAATAGATCGACTCTCAGCAGTGAAAATATTTTCTACATTAGATTTGCGAAATGGATTCTTTCATGTTCGACTGCATGAGGAGAGTAGAAAATACACATCTTTTGTGACACATTCCGGTCAGTTTGAATTCACCCGTGCACCATTTGGCCTAAGCACTTCCCCGACGAATTTCCAGCGATATGTAAACGGCATATTCCTAAAGTTAGTAGAGGAAAATAAAATCCTAGTATATGTCGACGATATAATCGTCTTGGCGCGAAACTATGACGAGGCACTGGGAAGATTAAAAGAAGTTTTAGAAGTATCTGCTAATTATGGTTTAGAAATTAAGTGGCCAAAATGTAAATTTCTGCGCACGGAAATTGAATATCTAGGATATAAGATAACTAACAGCACAGTTTCACCATGCGAAGAAAAGATTAAAGCTGTAGCTAATTTTCCTGAGCCAAAAACACTGAAGGGAATACAATCGTTTCTAGGCCTGACCGGGTATTTCCGGAAATTCGTAAAAGATTATGCCATAATGGCTAGACCGTTGAGCGATCTGTTGAGGAAGACTAACAATTTCGAATTTAATGAACTACAGAGACAAGCTCATCAGCGACTGAAACACGCTCTTTGTACTAAGCCTATATTAGCCCTATACAACCCTAGGGCAACCACAGAAGTGCACACTGACGCTAGCGCCCTTGGATATGGTGCAATTCTCTTGCAGAAGAATAGCGAGGATGGGTGTCTGCATCCAGTGTATTACTTAAGCAAGAAAACGTCTCCCGAAGAAGAAAAGTATAGCAGCTATATGTTGGAAGTGTTGGCTGTCAATACAGCACTACGGAAATTTAGAGTCTATCTGCTAGGCATAAAATTCAAAATAGTTACGGACTGTGCCGCATTTGCTTGCACTATGCAGAAAAAGGAATTGATACCAAAAGTTGCCAGATGGGCGATGCTATTAGAGGAATTCGAGATAGAACATAGAGCGGCTGATCGAATGAAACATGTAGATGCGCTAAGCAGGAACCCAGTAGTCTTCAATATTCAGGAGGACTCTCTGCTCGAAAAGATAAAGAGAGAACAGAAAAAAGACGAAAAAACTAAAGCCATCCTTAAGATATTAGAAAACGAGGAGTTTGAAGATTATTTTAGCGACAACGGAATCCTTTATAAAATAAAAGACGATACCAAATTACTAGTGGTTCCCAATTCGCTCCAAAAAGAATTGATTCGACAAATACACAATCCGAGCCACTTTGCTGTAAAGAAGATGGAATCATTGGTTATGAAAGATTATTTTATACCTAATCTTAAACGACGCATTGAAGAATGTATTGCGAGCTGCATTCCCTGCATACTAGCTAACAAAGAAGGACGGAAAGAAGGTTTTCTCCACCTCATCCCCAAGGAGTCAATCCCTCTACACACGTACCATATTGATCATTTAGGACCTATGACGAAATCTAGGAAAGGCTATCAGTATATCCTGACAATAGTCGACGCATTTACTAAGTTTGTATGGATATACACAACGAAAACGACAACAACGAGTGAAGTTTTGAAGAAATTAGAAATACAGAAGGCTACATTCGGCAACCCGAAAAGAATTGTAAGCGACAGAGGCCCAGCCTTCACCTCGCAAGCATTCGAGGAGTACTGCAAAAAGCAAGGAATCACCCATATTAAAATTACTACAGGAGTACCCAGGAGTAACGGTCAAGTGGAGCGAATTCACCGCATTGTCATAGGAATGTTAACAAAATTGTCGGTCGAAAGCGAAGCAGAATGGTACAAACAGACAAGCAGAGTTCAACGAATGATAAATAGCACGTATCAAAGAAGCATAGCAACTACGCCATTTGAACTATTGATAGGGGTAAAGATGAAAAATCATGAAGATATTGCCCTAGCTGAAATGGTGCAGGAGGAGTTAATTTCCGTTTTCAAAGATGGAAGAGACGAAAATAGACAAAACGCAGCAAAACAGATAGCAAAGGTACAAGAGGAAAGCCGTAAGGTATTCAACAGGCATCGGAAACCACCTGTGACCTACAGAATCGGCGATCTGGTAGCGATACGGCGCACACAATTTGGCACAGGTCTCAAAATCCGTCCGAAATATTTGGGTCCATATCGAATAGTAAAAGTTAAAGCTAACGATAGATATGATGTTGAAAAAGTAGGAGAAAATGAGGGCCCAAGGAATACATCATCGTCAGTTGATCTGATGCGCCCTTATATTGATTTTGAATTTGACGACAGCGAAGGAAGTACAGAAGATGAAGATGAGCATGTAGAAAGTGAATCATTATAATGTTACATTACACTGTGAATTTAAAGAGTAATTAAAATTGAATTCCACTAGGCAATAAGATAGATAGATAAACACGCTGAAGATAAGTAGCATTAGAAAACGAGCACACGTAAAATAAGAGAAACCCCTAGTACGTAAAATAACTGAAATATGAATTTGAGTATAATTGAAATCTTTAACCAAACGGGCCCGCAATTAACAAAACGCACCGTAAGACCAGAAAGGATCAAAAGCTATCGATGAAGACGATCTTAACAGTACCAAGATGATACCAATGAAGGCTAGTACCAAAGATGAAGACGTCACAAGAGATATAGAAGTATGTCAAGCAGAACTGAAGACGAAATACCCTCATGATGATACCGATGAAGACGATTGTAACAGTACCAAGATGATGCCAATGAAGACGATATCACTAGTACCAAAGATGAAGATGTTACAAAAGATATAGCAGATGAAGGCGTTATAACAGACGATCGAGATGCGTAAGGCAAACCGAAGGCGAAACGCTTGCCATACGATATTGATGACCGTATGAAGGATTTTGATAAATCAACAGCAAGGAACCCAGCCAGACAAAACACAACTCACAACCACAGACGTTACAACGAAGCGTATTCGAGGCGAATATGCGGCAGGAGGGCCGAATTGTTGGATTCATCTTCGAACCAGACTATACGTTCGCCCAGCTGATCCCCGGCGTAAACGTAGATGACAGCAGAAGACAGTTCAGTGGATGACGGAAGACAAGTCGGATGAAAAAGAACGAGGTTAAAGAAAGAGCTTGTGAAACGATAAAAGTATTATTAAAACTCATTGAAAATAACCCGGCGATATTGTTTAAATTCATTCAAACCTATCCAAGAATTAAATAAACCATCATATATCAATATTATTATTAGTATTATTATTATTATTTCTTTTATCACTGGAATGAATTCAAGCAACAAACGGGGAATATATTACGTCTTTGAAAGTGTTAATATTTAGGAATGTTGTATTTTAAGACATATTTAAGACAATGAATTATTATAACGTAATTATGGTCTAAATACTTTTATTTCTCCTATCACTGTTCCGGAGCCCTCTCGCATGAAGATCGCCTAGGTCCGGCTAGACTAGCTTCTCTTTCCAGGTCAACAAGGGACTCTGAGAACATCTGCCCTCAGAGTCAGATGGGTGGCTGGGGCATGCACAGAAGGCAAACCATCTGCGCTTTCGCTGATGGATATGGGTAAGTGACGTAAGGGTCCCTTCAGGACCGAATGTGTGCCGGCTTTTAGTTAATAGGCACGAAATTTTTTTTGATTATGGCAGACGGCAGCGGCAGGTTTTTCGTGGAACCTCCCCCAATAGCTGAGGCGAACTAGCGTGCCGCCCTGCAGTTAACGCTGTCCGTCGAGTGATCTGTCAGCTCATGCTGGCAGTCTAGACTTTACGTCCAAGCCAATCACTCTACATAGCTACATAACATGTCTTGGAAGGACAGCCCCAAAAGCTTTGCAGGAACTGGAACAACATTTTGCTCTAGCAGGAGATACATGTGTACATTGGAAAATTTGGGCAAAGAAAATGTATATAAACTGAACAGCATGTTTATTGTCGGCATCTATTGAGAAGCGAGCCTGTGGTCCTCCAGGAAGCGGAATCTGTATACATCCTAATATATATTTTATTTTTTTTTTTTTTTTAAAAATCACACCCAAAAAGTAAATCGACTATGATATAAAATACCTGTCAATTAATTTTCTATTTACCATAGCACAAAAACAAATTTCAAATTATATCAATTTCTGAAATGCCTATACTAATTCATCTTCATCCAAATTAATATATTTTGTGGAATAATTTGAAATTGTCTGTAAATACAGAAGCTCAAATTGCATCTTTCTAAAATAATCTCAACAGGAGACAATGACAGATCTCACTGAATGACGATAGTCCCCGCATGAAGTAAACACGCAAGTGACAGAAAAGTTGACCACACATTGTGAATCCTTGTATCATGGGTGTTTACCATACTCCGTCTCTCTTGCCCATACGCAGGATTCAAGTAAAAATAACCTTTTGAAAATTAAAGTCGGAATAGTTTAATTTCTTATAAAAGTGCTTGCAAGCGATTAAAATATCACTTGAAGACAAGAAAATATATTTTTTTAATTTAGTTCGATTTTTGGGTGTAAAATTTCATCTGATTGGTTGAGTTTTACATTGGTTTTTTATGTAGTAACCGTTTTAAAGGGTGTTCAAACTCTGACATACAAAAATACAAAATATTTGGCACATGAAATAGCAAATCGCTCAGTCCATTGTTATAAGTCAGTGATTATAATATGTTCTAAGGAAAGAACAATATATGTATTTCAAATGGGGTCAAATTTTTAAGCCGGGCTCTAGTTTTTCTGTTATGATCTTTGTTATGTTTACTTTTACGTGCTAAGATCATAAGCATGTAAAAGTATTTTATTTTGCAATAATAACGACACCGTTTTTTATATTGTTGTTTGTAAAGAGTGAGGTTTTAAAATGTCGCCCCATCCCATAGAGAGTGAGGCCCCAGCTTGCACCTAATGCGCCTTATGGTAACTGCTAGTCCTGGGTGCAAAGGATTAAATTCCGTCGTCTACTACTTTGTCGATGATACTTCCAAAATAAAAAACAATATCAGTTTTTTTTTTCTTATCAAGACTGAGTTGATAGAAAAAAATTAAATCTCGACATTTTCAATTACAACAACATGTGTAGGGTAAGACTACCACATCATAGATGTCACTCCGAGAATTGTTAAAATATTGACTATCAGAACCAGCTTAACCCAAGCTCGCTGCATGGACACGTTTAATAAATAAACGTCTCAACAATACATGCGATTCATCACTTAGTCGGTGTTAGTATTAGTATGTTACACTAAACATAAACCAACACCAGATGAAATTACATGCACAAAACATTAAACAAAATAGATTAAATATTATATAGACTTTTTTTAAAACATGCTTAGAAACGTCGAGAACAAAATGCTCAGCCATATTACTAACAGTAATACACACGCGATTAACAGGTTCATACTTGCTAAAGTTAGACCTTGAGGAGTTAACATGCAACAAAGGTAGCCTTCTTAAATTGTGCCTATTCCCGTTTAAGAGTTGATGCACAAACGTTATATCGGCAACCATACGACGTTTCTCTAGCGAGTGCATATTCAAAAGCTTCAAGCGATCCTCGTAGGGTGGAAGAATTAAAGAATTATTCCAGGGTAGATGCCTGAGAGCAAATCGTAGGAAGTTCCGCTGAACAGACTCGATACGGTCGATGTGTGTACCGTAAAATGGAAACCAGACCTGGCTAGCATACTCAAAAGGTGGTCTCACAAAGCAAGTGTACAAACGCAATGTAATGGTGGGATTCGAGAACTCTCGAGACCAATGTTTTATAGAGCCCAACATAGAACTACTCTTTGATACCATGAAGTTTATATGGGAGACGAAATTCAATCTTTGGTCACATTTGACACCCAAGTCACAAACAGAACTAACACGGCGAATCGAGAAATTCGAGAATTCATAATCATAAGTGATTGGTTTCAGATTCCTGTGGAAAGTCATAACCTCACATTTGTCGATATTGAGTAGCAAATTATTGCTTTTGCACCAGTCGTAAAATTTGTGGAGGTCACCCTGTACAAGTTCACAATTGTTAAAAGATTTAATCTGAGCGAAAAGTTTAATATCGTCAGCATAAATCAAGACTTTGCAGTGCTTCACAACAGATACAATGTCGTCAATAGATAGAATAAAGAGCAACGGGCCCAGGTGACTCCCTTGAGGTACGCCGGACGAAGCTTTCAAGACTCTAGAGATGGAAATGGCGGAAATAGATTTGGTATGTTCTGTTATCTAAATATGACTCCGTCCATTTTTGGAATGTTACGGGAAACCCATACTTTTCCATTTTAAACAATATCACGGAGTGAGATAACTTGTCGAAAGCTTTACTAAAGTCAGTATAGATACAATCTGTTTCAAATGATCAAAGTTATATTGTTCATATATACCTATGTACCATCAAATCTATGCAATTGGATAGACAGGAATTTTAACCCTTTTCGAAATGTATAAGAATTTGTTCCAAGCTTCACCCATATAAAAGAAGAGCGCTGGCATTGCCTTTTATCGATCAGATTTATAAGTAAGAGAAGGATCAAACAATAAGATCAGACAGAGCACATTAGAAATTTAAAGGATGTAGAAAATTAGGATATGTTGAGTTACTTATTTTTCTTTAATTATTTTTGTCAACTTTAATAAACTTTTTGTATTTTTCTTACTTCTTGTGATACTCTTAAAAATTTCATTCCTTCCCATTGGTTATTATAGTTTACACACTTAAAACGGAAGTAGACTGTTAAATAAAATTCGATAATTGATTTCCTTATGTATCGCAAAAAAAACAAGGAAAAACGAATCCCGCCACTTTTTTATAAGTATATGTAATTTTACTTAACACCGCAGTAACCATCCTGTTGATATTTTTATTTTTTTCTTGATAAATGAGAGGGAACTTTTCTTCTGTATATAAATATGAAACTTCTTAGATGTAATGCTTTAAAGTCTCTACGGTATTTATATGTATATCTACCTATGTGCTGCTATATATACGTGTCTTTATTCTGAACATTAGACGTACATACATATATAGATGGAAATTCTGTCGACTACTGCTGCTAACAAAATTGACTTCAGAGCATATAGCTGCCTTTTCCACAAATCTTGTGGGTGTTGGTAAAAGTTTTGCAATTTTATGTGTAAACATCATTTTCCCATCCCCCACCAATATAAGATGATGGCAGGGAGTTAAGAGATTACCAAAATATCAAGAGCAATTTTAATTAAAATTTGACACTAATTTTACATGAAACAGAACTGATTTCGTCACTCATAGACTTTTATTAATTTAACACGTGTTTGATGGATTTTTTTTGTTTTTTTTTTTTTTTGCGTAATATGAAATAGAATTCCAAGAGAACTTTCTTTCTATTTTGGAGTCCCCTTTGTAGGTAGGAAAACTTCTTTTGGGGGAAAATGCGCACCTTGTTTGACATCATAATCCGAGTTTGATTGTTTCTCTTGTTTTGAACTTGATTTTACTTCAAAAACTTCCTAACAATACTTGCCACAAAGAACTTTTTACTTTAATTTTCTTTGATTTATTTTTTTTTTCTAACTAACAATATAAGAAAAGACAAATGTTTGGCTACTTTAGAAATGTAGGTATAATCGGCAAAGTTTGTGTTGAAAAAAAAAAAAAAAGCAAAAGTAAAAAGAAAGGTTGCCTCATCTCCCTATTTTCGGAAACTGTCAATTAGCTTTCAGTAGGTCTTCTATTGACTTCTCTATTCTTGAATTTATTTTCTTATTGATGTACGGTGGTTGATTCAAATTAAAATTGGATACGAAATGTGTTTATAATTTCTTTGTTGATAACGTTTTACCCCATTCCCATCACATTTCTAGACAGGTGACTCTTCCCTGCGTCCCATTACATCTCCAGACTTTCGCACGACGTAGACGATATTTAATGGTTCCAACTTTTGTAACATATGTGCTGGAATACCAAAATACCTACCTAACTAACTAACTAACTACCAGCATAAAGGAATGGCCTAGCCTACCCACTTTGTTCACTTTAACGAATTGTTTGTTTTTTATTGTTGACTTTTCGGGACTTTTCTGTTTGATATTTAAGGTAGAAGAAACAGGAGGAGGAGGAATATTAGGAGGGGGAGGAAAAGGAGGAGGATAAGTGAGAGAAGGAGGAGGAGACAAAGTATGGTCCCTTTTTTGAATTTCAACAACGGCAATAAATCCAGATTTCCAACTTGTCACAAAAAAAAACAAAAAAAAGGAAAAAAAAAGAAAACAAAACAAAAGTAAAAAGTATGAAAATGACTCATGATTTTCGTTAATTTATAAAAATTTTAATTAAATTTAAATTTATCTAAAACTTTTACACCAGATTGAGAAATAAATTCTTAATGCTCATAGGTATGCCACTTTCCCATAAAAGTAACCAATTTTGTTGGCAGTTCGCATTTAAAGTTGAAGTCTTGTTCTTTGTTTTTTTTTCGGAAATCAACATCTTGTTAGTCTTACCCTTCTTGGGTAGTAGCAAAATGTTGGCAGGGAAGGGGGGTGTAAAACAGTACAATGTACCTACTCAGATATGGATTACATTCAAGGACGCGTAAAATTTCAAAACGGCTTTAGAAAATCTGAAGAGAAGTGTTTATGTATTTGTTTCGATTTCTTTCCCCATATCAAAGGAACCCAACCATAAAATTAGCTCGTCTAGAACAGATAGAGTAGAAGAGATATGTATATTTTTAATGCATGAGAGACTGTGGACTTATCTATGTATGGTTTTGTTTCTGATGGAGCCTTTGAATACTCGTTCTTCCTGAAGTTTATCCCAAAGCTGTAGAATATATAATGGGATCATATTTATTATATTATAAATAAGAAATTTGGGAAAAAATATTATATGGTTCCTTCACGGTCAAATTTATATATATATATATTTTTTCCCATATATTTATATGTCCTGGGAATATCCTGTAATGCAAAGCACAGTGAAATATAGAATGGAAATGATATTGAACATTTGATGGGGGTGGGAGATAATTGAAAGATATGTAACTTTAGTTGTGTCACAAAAGGAGAACAAATATAATTCCTGAGAAATTTGCTGCTTTACAGAATATTATGCTAGAAAATTCTCTAAAGCAGGCTTCAATATTTTGAAGAAGAAGAGTAATTTGTAAAACTATATGTAATTTGTAGTACGTGTGCTTCTAAAAATTATTTACTTTTGTCTATAACCTAATACTGAGATCCGCACTATACAAAATTTTAGCGAGTCTCCATTATCGGACCGTTTTTTTGTTGGTTGGAGACTTGTTATCGAACTTGCTGATGAGCAAGTGGTATAAGAACATGCAGTCCAATGTATCAGCCGACCTAACTCCTCGGCTAACTGCAGAGAGTTTTGGGTGGATGAACGACGAAAAACCTGTGCCACCACCATGCACCATAAAGGAAAAAAATTCGTGCCATGTAGAAAATCCAAAAAAAAAAATACAGAAATACATTTTTAATCCTGAAGGGTGCTATACCTACATCACTTTTCTCCGAACTTGATTGAAGATTACCGGCACATTATTCGATGCTCCTAATTCCTGAATGTGTGGAAGAGCGTACCTAATCAATCTTTATTATAACAGGGACGGCTCCAGGAAAGTGAAGGTCGATGCACACTTACCGGCACAGCACGAGCCGGCACAGGCAGGCAAAATATTTTTATATGAAACCAAGTTAGCTAATTGACACTAACCGGCACCGGCAGATACGGGCACGTAACGGAATCTTCATTGCCGGTCGCTATCGGTGGCTAGAAACCGGACCGGCATTTGTCGGTTGCTGGTCTAGGTATACGCAGTGAACATCGGATCAGATTTCTACAGTTTTCTTTCGATATCTGCCTTAATTGCAAGTTTCCTTTCCGTCTTATGGCGTTATATGTGCACGAAAAATACCGATGCTGGTCTGTCCCGGTTTACTTTGTGCCGGTAAGTGCGCATCGACCTTGAGAGAGAAAAAACAACATTACTCCGGGCTAATGTCAGTCATTTAATTTTAAAACTCGTTACTATTTAAATAAGAAAAATCTTTAGTGAAATTTAAAAAGTTCACTAATAATTACCCCGGAAACTGCTTACACGTGCTGCTGACAGCATCCACAAAGATGACAAAATTTCTTTTTGCCACTTATAGTTCAAAATATGAGAGTTTGATGAGTCAGTGACATTTTGAATGAAAGATATTTTTATTCGGCAAAAAAGGTTTTTATTTCTCAACGTAGTCTTCTTTAAGGTCGATAAATTTAGGTCAGCATTTTACCAATTTTTTTATTCCTTCCCAATAATAGATTTTCTCAAAGTCCTCAAAATAGGCGTTTGTTTCAATCCCGCCCAGCCAATTTCATCAGGTTTAAAAACAGGAAATAGTCGCAGGGGCTAAATCTGAAGAATGTGCTGGATGGGATAGCAGTTTGGAGCCCAATTTATGGTTTTTTACTATGGTGACTGCACACGTGTGCACCAGTGCATTATCTTGATAAAACAGAACAAATGCGGTCGTTTTTGCTTCAAATCAATATCGAATCCGTCCAAAAGCTATGAATAATATTCGCCGGTGATCATTTTATCCTTTTCAAAGTAATCGGTGTGAATCACACCGCATGCATCCCAAAAAACTGTGGGCATGACCATGTTGGTCGAGAGACCTACCTTAGCCTACTTTGGTGCACGTACACCCGGTGAAACCCACTATCTTGATTGTTTCTGGTGTATTGTGATGGATCCATGTTTCGTCCACGATTACGAAACAAAACTTGTTCGTATTGCGGCTGAACATCGCCATACACTCCTTTGAAATGGTCACACGGTTGCGCTTTTGGTGCACGTACACCCGGTGAAACCCACTATCTTGATTGTTCTTTGGTCTCTGGTGTATTGTGATGGATCCATGTTTCGTCCACGATTACGAAGCAAAACTTGTTCGTATTGCGGCTGAACATCGCCATACTCTCCTTTGAAATGGTCACACGGTTGCGGTTTTGGTCAAGTGTGAGCAATTGCGGCATTCATCGCGCGGATAGCTTTTTCATGTCCAAATATTCATGTAAAATGTTATACACCTGCTCAGTTGAGATGCCTAAAGCCTCAGCTAGGTCACGCACTTTCATTCTCCGATCGTCCAATATGGTCCGTAGATTTTATCTACGATTTCTGGCGTGACGACCTCTTTTGGGTGATCTGAACGTTCGGCGTCATTTGTGTTGGGACGACCACAGCCGAACTCACAATCAGTAAACCTCTTCTTTCCCATTGAAATTGAAGGTGCAGAGTCCCCATAGTGTTTATCAAGCATTTCCTTGGTTATGGTGATGTTTTTTTTTTTGCGGAAAAAATAATGCTTAATCAGCACACGAAATTCACTTTTTTCTATTTTCGTTAAAATTCATGAGGTAGTCTGTTTTCAATAGCTGTCAAACACAAACAAAAATGACGCAGCTTTCTCAAAATTTGACAGTAGTCTATTAATAGATAGCAGTTCGCGGGAGAAGGGTTGCATTTAAAGTTACTGCGCGGGAAATTCAAAAAGTCACTGACTTATCAAACTGCCCTTATGTACATCGCTAGAATACATAGTGGGATCAGCTACACCAAACTACGCAATTGATTTGATAGACAACGACAGGAAATACTACCGGTGACAACATGACACAGGCTTTCTGACTTAATTAAGTTAACCACAAATCTATGGTTAACTAAATATTCGGTGCACAATAATGAATGGATGCAGTGCAAAGGTCATTCGTCCCGCTTAATCCTTAATCTAATCTAACTAGATATATGTATATGCACCTGAAAACAAATAGTAGCGCACCCAAGGGGATATTGATATTCAAAAAAATATATACTTTGGGAATCAAGAAAAAAATTGGTACTCACCCTATACGCATTCCTCAAGAGGCTTTCTGGAGCTGAATGTGGATTCACTGCAATTAGGCATCAAATTGAAGTCTCCCTTTACAACTCAAATAGCATTACACTTCATTACATACTCCACCATATGCGAATGTGATTACCAAAAAAATGCAAAATGCCTGAAATGTGGGGCACCAACAGAAATCAAAATGCTTTTACTATTGTCGATTATATATTATTTCAATGTTCTTATTATACTAACGAATATTTCCAAATCAACTTGCTTAACCAACAAAAAAAAACATTCCTAAGCTCGTATCCTGTCGGTTCATCACCAGATAATCGTATGCACATATGATTTAAATAAATGTAACGCTATCAGGGTTCCATGAACCACACAGAAAAT
This sequence comes from Dioctria linearis, assembly GCA_963930735.1. Classification (NCBI taxonomy): domain Eukaryota; kingdom Metazoa; phylum Arthropoda; class Insecta; order Diptera; family Asilidae; genus Dioctria; species Dioctria linearis. The sequence continues at coordinate 33,210,416 of OZ005740.1, read as the reverse complement.
CAATTCGTATGTCTTATATCAAGAACTTACCCTATTGGGATTGTAATAAGAACTTCAAAGCCTTAATGAATGAAACGATTATATGGAGAAAAAAATTGTTTTAGGAGCTGAATCTCTTAGATTTTATCTCAAAAGACACAAAAGTCACGATCATACGAACGACGAGTATATCCAGGAACCATGTATGGTTATCGCTATCTGAAAAAAATCAGGTTGTATCATATATACACGAAGAGTCTTCGATACTTGTTAATCTCTACTTCATAGCAGGTTAGCGGTGGATACAGTTAAAACCCTATCTTGTTGATTATCGCGCTTATCTGGAAGTACCGCTAGTTCGGAACGTAGTACACCAATTGTGGTAACGGCGTTGCTTCTACTGGGCTGCAAGAGCCTCAGATTAGGATTTGAAATACTGGGGTGTATAGGGCCTTAACCTGTACCTAGCATGGCTCCTTAAAAACTTGGGCACTATCCTTATCCTTGTTTCTCTTGCAACTTTCTCCTACCTTATTCTAAATTTTCCTCGACAAATCCAAGTAGCGTCCACATAATGTTGTGAAATAGAAATCGATATTCCAAAACAATGATGCCAATATTTGACGGTACTTCTGTTAATTTTTTGGTGATGTCAGCTTTTTTCTTTTTCCAGTTTTGTCGCATAAACATGTGTTTTCAATCCTCTTTATCTCCTTTTCCAAGACTTCTCTTTTTTAGAATTGTTCGGCAACACATCAGCTTGCCTCCAAAATTTTTTTTAAAACTTTAGCCTCTATTATTTTTGCAAAAATGTCGTTAACATAACTTTTTTTTATAAAAACTGTAAACTTTAGACTCTTCTCTTTAATGTGACCTATTACACCCAATGTACTATCTGAATCCTTTTAAGAGTTATTAGCTCTAAACCTATTCTCAAACCTATTTTCAAACGTATTCTCAATGATAATTTGTTCCCTTAGCACGTCATTTTAAAAAATATCGTCTAATTTCGATGTGACCTGACTAGATTATGAGTTAATAACTGTTTAACGGCTACAGTTAACACATAGGTTGTAATAGGACATCTTAAAGAGGAGAGTATACAGTTTACAGTCTTTATAAAAAAAATGTTATGTTAATGACCTTTTTGCAAAAATAATAGAGGTTAAATTAAAAAAAAAAGGTAAGAAAATCCGAAATTTTTAGTTTAGATAACCATAATTCTTGATGGGAGAGGAGTATGGGCATGTTGAACAGTCGTTAGAAAGGCCATGAAGTTCTGCATACAACTGCATATAACTGTGGCCGTACGCCCAGTAGTTTTTAAGATACAGTATGTTAAGTGAAAAACTAGCTTTTTTTTCTTAATCACCCTGTAACTCCTAAACGGTTGATATGCCCCCCCCCCCCCCTCTTTCATATAATTTTTGGTTCGTCTAGGCGAGTACTACCACCTCCCGCTCTATTGACCTCCTAGTGTATAAAAGAAAAAAGTGCGGTTTCACCAAGACAATATGCCTGGTGTCACAAATTGATGAAAACGATTGTTAAATTTAATGAATTACACTTCGAATTGCTTACCCACCCACCGTACTCACCAGATCTGGCCGAGACATCAAAAGGATGCTCCAGGGGGAAGAAATTTGTTTCAAATGAAGAAGTGATTGCCGAAACTGAGGCCTATTTTGACAGCAAAGACAAATCGTTCTACAAAAAAAGGCAGCGAAAAGGACCGTTGAAATGAATGTATCGCTCTTGAAGAAAATTATGTTGACGAATAAAGTCGAATTTCTAATAATTTATATTTAAACAAAAACTAAAAACACGGCTTATATAAAAAACGTAAGAAGAAGAAAATAATAAAATGGTAAGCCGCGTGGCGCATCCGCCATGTTGGATTTAGAATAAAGTCATGTAGCTTGTCGTATTCTACTCTCCAAACCTTTCATTTGATACCCATATCGGGGCGGTTAAGAAGAAAATGGTAATCCGCCATCTTTACCGCGTCCGCCATATTAGATTTGGAACCATATTTGTTATTCAAACTTCAATTGTGTCCTGGCTTGAGTAGGTATATATCTACTCCCAATTTCAGAGCGATATCTTGATTAGAATTGGTTCAAAATTTGATTACAAGATTTGGAATACAGACAGACAGACAGATCGATATCCCGACAGACAAGTGAAATTAATGAAAAGCGTCTAAAAAAAATTGTTTTTCTTACCTAGATTGGAGACTTATTGAGTTATATGTTACAAGTTATAAGTGTTATCAGAATTAAAACCGTTACATGTTCAAATATTATTATCAGAAAAAATTGATACCAAATACAACAGTTCAACCAACTGGTCATTTACTAGATACTATTTATAAATAATGTGCCTATAGTGGACCACCTTAAAATATCTACTTAGCACTTACTGTAATTTATTTGAAATCTTAGAACTGTTAGTTTCTTGAAGACAAGAAATCTCAAGCTATATACGACAGCTTATAACGACAGATTTGGATGAAACTTTTACAGTTTGTATAAGATACCAAAATAGCTGGCACGTATTTTTTTATTTCCCCTTACCATGCCCCACCTCCCAACTACAGAGGTTAGAAACTACGTGATTTTGCAATGAAACGTTAATTTCAAAAAATCATATCTCGAGAACAAAGCAACCGATTTTTCTGATATAAATTCCGAATGAAGCATAATGCTTTATGTCTTTTACACAAAAAAATTTAGCAGCACTAATCGAAAATAAATATTGCTAATAATAGTACTTTGCGATATTACGGTATACGGTGAACTTAAAAATTCATAAAAAAAAATTACTTTTCCATAGAGGAATGCAGTTTTTTAGTTAAATTTGTGGTAAACTTCATTCGGACGTTTTTACCGTTAAAAGGGATTTTTCGGGCCGTGGATCATATGCACCCGCTTCCTTCATTCTGCATATATTTTGCCCCTTCTTGCGAATGCATTAGCGGTCTATTGTGAACGTTTTTTGTCTGGGTGGAAAATTTCGTCGACGTAACGGTTCTTCGCAAACACGATATTAAAATAAAGCTATTTTTTCACTCCAACCCACTTCGTATTTTCGTAGAAATCTATCTCCTCCTACACTTTTTAACCGACTAATTATGATTTTTATATCATTGGATTCACAGCTTAATTTATTGTTCCATAGGATTCTTCTTTCGAAAATGGAGAGGGTAATTTCGAAAAAAGACTTTTTTACCAAACTTGGTATTTACATACTTCTTCGCTGCGCGCTTCTTTTCCGCTATCCATTTTATCGGGAGGCGTAAGATCTCGGAGGAGCGAGGCGGCAAAGTTTCAACTTTAAATGCATATAGTTCATGAAGGAAGTATCGTAGCTCGAAGTTTGAGGTCTTACATGAAAGTTCCCAGCGGAGCTATCATTCATTTGAATTTCAGTCCCTCGTTGGGAAGGGGGGGGAATCTACGGTGGTGTCGGAATCGCGATTTTTTTCACCATACATATGCAAAAACGGAAAACTCTGAAGCTCCCACAAAAAGGAACCGAATTAATTTTACTGAAAACGGTTCTCCTACTTTTACATCCTCCGTCGATTATATACTACGTTTTTCGATCGGGGGGAGTGCAGGAAATAACGGTCATTTTTACTCTGGCCACTTTAACTAAGCCGCATAGGCATGTGGGTACTCAAAGTGTATTAAAAAAATTCATATTTGAAAATGACATAGATTAGTCATATTGCATTAGAACAAAACTTAGCCCACCTCCCTTCCGGCCCAGTTAACATCTGGAATTTTTTTCAGGCCCTAAAAAACTTTATTTTATTCTACTTAATTGTGTATAAGTGTATAAATTCATCTCCACCCCATAATTCAGCTAAATATACTAAGATTTCCAAAATTCCTTTTGGTTATTTTTTGAGTGAAAAATTTACTGGTAATTTTCTCTTTATAAATTTTATGTATATTCAAGGCAGACAACAATGCCTCGATCCAATATAAAATCAACGATGCCTCAACCTGATGTAGGGAAGTCCTCAAGTTTTTCCTGAAAAATTTACTGGGCTCAACGTGTGTATATACTTAGTTTTTGGGTGCGATAAATAGTTTTTGAGATAATCGAAAAAGAAAAAAATGCGTCCTTTTGAAGGAGAAAAATGGCCGTCTTTTGAGTGAAAAAGTTGAGTTTTTTCCATTCGTGATTGTGAAGAATTGATGCATCGGGGGAAAAAACTTCCCATGAAAAAAAATTTCACAGCGGTGCACTAATGCCGTTAAAGGAAAGAACGGGTGAAATATATACGAAATGTAGGAACTGAGGGGAAGGGGCCCCAGCTGTGTGAAAATGGGTTCTTCGGCGGAAAAAATGTCTCAATGAAGTTTTTTATTTTGAAAAGAAAATCCACTCGATACTACTCAGTGAGACCTTTCATTTGATATGCGATATCCCATATTGGAAGGACCCTCTCCGGGGTACCTACCCCGCACTCTTAAAGTACCCCATGTAAAAAGTCTTCAACGAATTGTAGCTGGCACGAAGTTGAGATGAAAAGTGGAATCGATTTTCCAATCGGACTTAATCCTACCAAGTTATAGGTGATTTACCGTGCAAAAATCTAGTACCTAATTTAGAAAAGAGAAAGTAACGTACTTATAAAGGTGGGTATGGTGATCGAAAGAGGGGTGTACAGTTATTCTAGTACGTTTTCGGAAAATCTAGTACAAATTCTAATATGTTTTTATATGGATTTTGAGTATCCACACCGCTATGGTCCGAGGTGAAATGGCTGAGTCATAAGCGTAAAACTAAATACCCCCACCGTTTCCCCTCCCCCCTACAATAAATAAAAAACCGTAGTAGCCTACTTGTCCTTCTAGGCGATTATCTAAAAACCGCTTTGAAATCAAGTAAATCAGATGGGTGTCTTCGGAGATTAGCCCTCCAACCATTTTTGTACATGTATAGGACGAAAAATTGAGATTTAGGCTTCCTCCATTCCGGCCCCTCGACTACCAGCGACCTCACCCTAACCACTTTTCAGCGACCAGTTGTAGCCGCCGACAGTAGCTTTCATTTATGTCCTTAATGAGCTCTGTGCCCGTTTTAGATAAGGAGTTATAAGCAAAAGAAATGAAACTTTGCCCTCCTTCCCCGCCAGATGCGTGTCCCTATCCTAAAAACCAACACCATTAAAAGATGTCACACATCGAGACGAACATACCCCCAAAAAATGCTAATAAATATATATTTAAATAAATAAAACAATGTTTCTTAGTAGTAACTTATCTTACCATGTCACCGTAGCGGTGACAACGGAGCTGTATGATTATCTTATATTGTCGCCGCAGCGGCGACAACGGAGTGCAAAGGGTATTTTAATTTTATTAGAAAATGATCAACTACTGGTCGTGTATGGTACACAAAATTTAAGTTTAAGTGTCAAAAATCTTTTATGTTTATTATTGTGTTACATCATGCAGTGTTGCAAGCCGAAAGCTAATTTTCAATTTTCACTGATATTCCCTCATAAAACTCATCTACAAAATGTGAAAGTTACTAAATTGAAAAATTCAAATGTTCACACAAATCTAAGTGAAAAGTACCAAGTACCAAGCTATAGTTAAATAATAAAACACAGTTGACGTATAAATGTTGCACTTAATGAAAAAAATTTCTCAACACCTTCCATTCCTGAAACGATAATAACCAAGAAGCGCACATATTTGCAAGCAAGGAAAAAAACCAGCTCTACTTTCTGACTAAGTGCGCTCCAAATGTATTTCTTCAAGGAGAAAGTTTCACATTCGAAGGATGAGAGAAAATTTATTACTGAAAACGTGAAAAACTCAAACTGCAAAAACTCTATGCACTTTTGTTGGCTCCCCCATATACTCCCCAAATTGATAATAAATTAAAACGCAAATAACTTTATGTTTATGAAAGTTTTAAGAGAATTTACGCTATCGTCGGTAACATGACATTTCACGATCATTTCTTATTCAAAAAGGGGTAGTTACCTACGTTTTAGTACTTTAATTTAATTTAATTATTTCAAATACAATAAAACTTAAGAGGAACCTTTTTTTATTTTTCGGATATTATTCAGGATTGCTTTGGTGGAGTTCCTTTTTTTTTTTATGTGATTTTAAATATTTTATGGCTTTTGAAATGGGTATCCAAATTTAGCCAAAGTAATCGGATTATTTTGCTTTTTGGATTATTGGCATATTGGAAAAAAACCTTATTTTTGAGATAGAAATAAATGAAAAAAAAACTTACCTGGAAAAAGGTTAGATGTAGTCAATCCATCTGTAAAAAAAAATAAAATAAATGATTTAATTTAACTAAGAAGAAAATTACTTAAGTTTTTTATATTTTTACATGATTGAAGAGTGCAGAGGGACAACAAAAATATTGTTACAAAAACTTACAAGGGTTATCGAATTACCTAATTCTGAAATACACATCAATCACATTTGCAACTTTTTAAATTTTATTTTTCTACATATTTGTTTCTTCTACATTGTAATTTATGTCATTTAAAATAAAAAAAAATACATGCGGCCAGATATCTGTTCCATAATATTGAATTCCGTCGATTGTGATTGACGATATCTTAGTGAAGCAAACCAATTTAATATACAAGGATACGTGGATGACCTATAGTAGTCACAATACGGGACAAGCATGATCAAGTCATATCATGAAAAAAACCTTCTCTGAAATTCGGATGTGGTGTTTAAACAAGTGCCTTAGCATAAACCCCAAGAAAACTGTTATCGTTCCGTTCACGAGGAAAACGAAGCATTCAATAACGGCTCCTCTTCTTGATAATACTGAATTGAACTTTCACATGAAATCAAATTTCTGGGAAGTCACTCTAGACAAAAAACTTACCTACTTGTAATTCGCATCTGTCCAGAGTGACACGGAGAAAGCGGTATGATAGCTCTACACATGTCGTCACCTTATTGGCAGAATATCGGGTCTGAAACGAAAATTAATGTAGGTACTGGATATACCCCACAGTCGTTAGACCCATTGTCACTTATGCGGCCCTCATATGGTGGGCAAAAACTAATCAGAAGAAAACCGAGGCTCTGCTTAAAAACATATCTAGCGGCTTGCCGGACTAAGAATAACTGGTGCCATAATAGCCTGTCCTACAGCAGCCACGGAAGCCTTATTCAGCCTTCCACCCTGCATTGGTAGGTGTAAAAGGAAACGATTTCTAGTGCTATTAGAGTGCAAAAGGAGAAACAGTTAAATCCAGCCGATCTGGTTGGTTATTTAGTGTTGGGAGACCGACAACAACAGCGTTCCACCATACCGTCCTTCTAACAAGGATCGATGGTGCGGTATACGGACGGTTCAAAAATGAACAGTGGAATCGGACTGGGCATATATGGCTCCAGATAGCATATATCAAAGACCCTGTTCTCTATCCCTACCATATTCCACCCTGAGATATTTATTAGCCATAGAAGAATGTGCCAATACCTCCATTGAAAGAGCCATAAATGGCTCAACCATTAATATCCTCTTGGACAGTCAAGCCGCTCTCAAGGCCTTCAACTACATCAAGTCAAGGATTGTCTGGGTATGTCTGCGAACCCCTAAAAATTAATAAAGATGAAACTAAATTATCCTCATGTGGGTACCTGGACATGAGGGCCATTAAGGCAATGAAATTGTTGACGACTTAGCCAAAAGAGGAGCGGAAGCTCCCTTTGTCGAACCAGAATCATTTTATGTCACTTCAAAGTATTACCTTGGAGCTACCGTAAATACACAGTAAAAAATAATTCCCTAAAGTGAGTGGCAACAATTTGTGCCACACAGGTTAGGCATTTGTCGATAAGATTAGGGAAAGCTCTACTTTGGAAAACTAAGATTAGATTTTTATCCCTAAAATGTAGGTAGGTTTTTCTCCCTCAAATGTAGAGAATTTTGGTTTTTCCCCCTAAAATTTAGGGAATATTCCCTAAAATGTAGGGAATAGGTGATGGCACCGCACCACTCTCCACCATAGGTGAAGGTAATAGAAGACCATCACTTTTAAAAAAACATAAGAATGAGCTGAATAGCTCATTTCTTATGGTCGATACTAAGTATGGAAGTTATATTAGTGCACTGGGTACGCGTAAACAAAATATTGAAAAGCAATATAATTCTGTAAAAAAAAGTACCGGGAATCGATGATTTAAAAATCCCGCTTAAAGGGATTATCGAAATTCTATTTCTAGCTAAGTTGGTACACCTGTTATCTATATTCGCGCGGAGTTTGAGCGTCACTTGTCATTTAGTTTGTATACAGTGCTCCATTTGGTCAGATCAGTTCAAGTGTGTTTCGCGATTTTTACAATGGACAAAACTAACGAACAAAGAATTTGTCTTAAATTTTGCATTGCAAATGGAATTTCTTGTCCTGAAGCGCTGAAGATGTTACAGAAGGCTTACGGTGAATCGACTTTGTCAAAAACACGTGCGTATGAGTGGTACAGTGCATTTAAAAGCGGTCGAGATGTGGTGACAGATTTGCGTCGCTCTGGTCGACCATCAACGTCTTCAACTGAAGTTAACATCGCTAATGTAAAGGAAATGGTGACTGAAAATCGTCGTTTAAGTCTGAGAGAGATAGCCGCTGAACTTTTTGTGTCTCAAGCATCAATTCGTATCATTTTAAATGATTACTTGGGCATGAAACGCGTTGCCGCTCGACTAGTGCCGAAAGACCTGAATTTTCTGCAAAAACTCAATCGCGTAAAGGTCGCTGAAGACATGTTAGAACAAGTCACTTCAGACCCCACATTCATAAATTGCATTGTAACAGCTGATGAGACATTGGTGTACGAGTTCGATATACAAACCAGTCAACAAGCTTCGAAATGGCGCCTTCAAACTGAGCCGAAACCGAAAAAAGGACGTCGAAGTCGATCCAAAGTGAAGGTGATATTGACAGTTTTTTTTCGATAGCCGCGGTGTTGTGCACTCGGAATTCTTGCCAGAAGGTGAAACCGTAAACAAACAGTATTACCTGAGCGTTATGCGGCATTTGAGGGAACAAATTCGTCGAAAAAGACCAGATTTGTGGAAAGGAACGCATGGATTTTGCACCACGATAACGCGCCATCTCACAAGGCTATCATTGTGAACGAGTATTTTATCGAACAGTCACCGTATTCTCCTGATATGGCTCCGGCTGATTTTTTTCTTTTTCCACAACTCAAATTACCACTTCGAGGCACCCATTTCCAGTCGATAGATGAGATAAAAGAGAATTCGCTGCGAGTACTGAAGTCGATTCCAGAAAATGCATTTAAAAAATGTTTCGATGATTGGGTTATTCGTTGGCAGGTGATACAATAAATTTGAATGAATTATACATATTTTGTGTTTTATTGACCAATTCCCGGTACTTTCTTTTACAGAATATTACTTGTTTTCAAAAACAATGTGTGAATCATATAAACGAAAATATGTTTCCATTAAAAATGCAGCATTATACCTAATTTATTAAATGTTCTCTTCCTCATATCCAAAAGAGCTAATATTTTGGGAATTTCACGTACTTTATAGGTTTTCTAATGCCCAATACTTAAATTCATTGAATGTTCCATTGATTTGGGGAAATTAAACTGATTTTCCCTTTCTATCAAAGAAAATTACATTTATTTTTAGGGAAAAACGTGTCTTAAATTTAGGGAATAGTCCTAATATATTTACAGTGTAGCTAGGAGAACAATCAAAAGTTCCTTTATTGGGCTACAAGGAATTCGTCATACAAAAAAGCTTTTCGACACCTCTGGCGGAAAAACAAAAGAACTCCTAGTTCTTAGGAGAACAAAGCTCAAAATAATTACAGAGCTCTTCTCAGTCCATTGCCCATTGAGGTATCACCTATACAAGATGAGACTTTAATCTGCCACTTCTGTCAGGATGCTCACGAAATCTCCGGCACCTGTTTTGGATCTGTGAAGCATTGGTCAGGCGGAGATTACTCCACTTCGAACTTGTTTTTCCTCCACCAAAGTATGTGTGGATCCTAAGTCCCAGAATGATTCTAGACTTTATTAACAGTCTAAACTTAGAAAGGGAGTAAATTAAATTAGGACTCTCAATAGATCTTTCAGATCGCAGTGAATGCGAGGCAAATACCGGGAAACCTAATCTAAGCTTATACCAATGTAAACATACGGTACTTAGAGGCTTTCATTTGGTAATTTTTATGCCGTCAGAGATTTAAATATAAAGTGGAATAGAAGGGAAAGAGAAAATGTTCTACATTCGCACAGTTTGGGATAAAAAAGCATCACATATGTTAAATCGCCAATGAGCTATCAGGCTCTCTTTTTGACAATATCCAATGAAGCTAAGATTGTACGACCTGCCCCGGCCCTGATGTGAGAATTGTATTCCATTCTAGGTCTGATATAGAACTTTTATAGGAGCGGTAGATTTGACGAGCGGAAATATTTCTTATACCTTTTCAGATATCCAAGAGATTTCGATGCTTCTTTGGCAACACAGAAGAAGTGATCTGTCCAGCTTAATGTACTGGAAATATTAATCTGGAAATTTTTCGTCCATGATTTTACAAAATGCATTGAAATGAAGCAAAATGTTCGAACTTTTCGAACCAACGATCAGAGAGGTCTCATCAGTGTGATTATCTCTGTAGAAATATTAACGTCAGGAATGCTTAGTGACAGTAAATCGGAAATTAATTCTCCATCAAATAAAATGGGAGTGGTTAAGTGGTGATCTTATTTTAAAGAAATGAAGCAGCTTCGATGCATTGAATTCGACGCGATTTTCTTTGCTCCAAACGAGTATATTATCAAGACCGTTATTCAATGATCCATTCATGCAATCTCGTTTGACAGAATTAGCATCCCTGTGGAGTCCGCAAAAGTGTCAAAGGAGTAAGCGAAATCGAGGGTAGGTACTGTCATTTGTAAAAGTATGGATGGGATTGAAAGTAAAAGAAATCAGATTAATAATGAAAATTAGGAAGCGAGATGGAGATATAACGGAGCCCTGGGGCACACCGGCATTTATAAAGTGAGATTCAGAAGAGAACAATATTGAAAACTACAAGGTAAAAATCAAAAAGAATAAGAGTGTATAAATGATAGAACCTTATGGAACTCTATTTAAAACAGAAACAAATTCAATCATAAGAATTTAATTGGGAATAATTAAACAACTTTTTTGGTTTGAAGAGTTAATTTTTGATTATTTTGTGGGTTTTATATATGCAGGTAGTTGCAAACTTAACTTTAACTCAAACTATCTGAAAGAGACATTTTGCATTATAAATTTCAATCGCATAGATCTTGTGAACTTAATTTTTGGTCGTTAATTCTTACTACCATTATCTAGGGAAATCATTTCTTGCCAAAGTTCTTGTTTGAAGAATAGTCGGCAAACATTTAACTGAACAGAATCAAAATATTTTTTTTTATAAGTAGACAAATATGTTATGGTAGTACTTTCGACGGAGAATTACTGGACGTCAAGTCCATCCTGTCAGCTAACAGCTCACTCCGTGATCAGCGATGGCACAGGGCGGCACAATAGCACCTCGACTAGTGCGGGAGAGTTATAGGGGGGAAGGTAACCAAAACCTACCGCCGATCACGAACCATAATAAAAAAATTATAATTCGTGCCTGTACAAAAACTAGCACATCATCCACCCCCGAAGGGGCCCTTACACCACTTACCTTACCTATAACGAAGGCGCAGATGACCTGCCTTCAATGCCGTACCCCAGCTCCCAATGACACTGTAGGCGGCAGTATGTATGTTTCAGTGTCCTTTTTTCCAAAAACAAACTTTTATTCCGTAGAGTACACATCGACGAGAGCAACAAAAAAACCCAAAATGGCTATCACCTGTCGCTTCTTCTTCTTATGCTCCCAAAAAAATGTGTGTTCAGTCCAGCTAGAGCTTAATCGTGTCGTTCTGTCACTCATCGCAGCACATTCGCTGTGTGGTACTGTGAACACTGCTACGCTACGCCTGTCGCCATCATACAGGTAGCATGCTGCTGCATGCAGTACGCTACGTTCATAACAAGTAGTGGTGTGCTGGCAGTTAATGAGATATTATTAATATACAAATAGAAAACTCCTTCTCAAAGCAAAATTTTATTCAAATTTTATTATTTTATTTTTTACAGCTACATACTTAATATAATCTAGATGCTACTGAGATTTTGTATAATTTCAAATGAAACAGCAAAAAAGAAAAACAAAAAAATTATATTTAACATCCACCGTAATTCTACTATCTTCTCTATAAATATTTAAGAAAGTCCCTGAAAAGTTTCATACATATACTGATGAAAAAACTACTCACGTCTTTCATGTTCCTTCGTGCTGCTACTGTCAACTTTTACAATTCAAACTTTCTACTCGACTCTAAAGGTTTGTAAAACTTTTGAACTTGAAAGAACTTGAAATCATAATAAAAGCATCTTTGTCCTCTTTCTTTATGGCTAGGTGTATATAGGTGCTTCGTGCCAAGAAGTCTGTAATTTTCCCCCCATAGTAGTTTTAGTAGTTTAACTCCATTCCAACCACTCACAATAGAGAAATACGTGATTGGACCTTTTAAAAGGAGTAATTTTCAGTGAATTTGTTTTATTTATAACTATTATGAGTGTTGCCAAAATTATTTGATCTGAAAGCATACTACTTAGAAGAAAAGTATTTTTACAGTTCCGAAAAGGGAATCTATTAAATGACGCATTTCTTGCTTTTAGTTTTATAAATAATGCAAATTAAGGATATTTCTAAATCCAAGAATTCATCTTATTATAACAGTTATTGAAATCATAGTTCAGTATAACAGTTATACTATTTATGACCTCTTCTGTAGAGATAGATAAACTTTTTTAAGTACTTACACAACAAGATAAGTCATAATTGTCAATTAACCTTAAAGGATTACATGGGTTTCGTAGGACGCAAATTTATTGAGGCAGCTGCTTAGCTATTGTTTGTCTGTCTCTCTCGCTCGCTTCTCTCACTTTCTGAGGGTCACCTATTTTAGATATTTTATTTTAATAAATTCTGGATATTGCAGCTGCAGCAGGATCTTTGCTTTATACAGCTGGAATCGATGATTCTATGTATAAGTTGAAAAAAAATCGTTTTATTCTTATTTAAAAATATGCTTTTTTTAGCCTTCGAAAACCATGTCACCGCTTAAACATATCATAGAAAACTCAGGTATTTTATTGCCTGCGTATTGTTTTTTAGTTTGCATACTGTTATACAAACGTCACAGTCACTCATTAAAAACTGTGAAAGTTAGTTGAAGAGGAATTGACAAAAGCAAGAAAAAAACTGTTATACTTGGGATCAGAGCTGGACTAGAAGTACAGGCGATCGGGATATGGTCGTTGGGTCGGTGGTCTACACATTAACGCGACCACACGTATTTTCCACGTACTCTGGACGAATGTTGCGGCTGCAGTGGGGGGTAGAGCTATGAAATTGAATTAAAATTGAAAACGTACTTTGTTGCATAACCTAAAACCCTAAAGCCTAGTACTAAGGTTCGCGCTAAACTAAATTTTAGCGGGTATAGCCTAGTACTAAGGTCCGCGCTAAGCTAAATTTTTTGCCTTTGGGTTTTGATTAGAGATGGCACCACCAGTAAATCTCCAAAAAATTTAGCTTGAATTATCCGCCCGGGCCGTTCTTTAGCACGCTAAAAATATTTATTGTCAGAGTTCTGAGATTTGATAAATTTATTGATCGGATTTTTGTAGTTAAGGCAGTTTTATACGTCTTTGCTGTAAGTACGGATGAATTGGATTTCTTCTCGTGGTCGTATTTTCAATATCATTGTTAATTTTTTATTCTTATTGTATATACATTATGCATATTATTTTTATATTTTTAATATTTCTAAATAATTTTAACTATCTGTTTTAGAAATATTATGACCGGGCGTTATATTTCCGTAAAAAAATTGCAAAATTCTTCTTCTTCTTGTTTTTAATATATCTTTTCTCTGAGTCTCCGCTGTCATATTTTAGCTGCTAAAGAACGGCCCGATTTTGGAGACCCGCTAAAATTTAGTTTAGCGAGAACCTTAGTACTAGGCTTATCGGGCCGTTATTTAGCAGCTAAATTATGACAGCGGAGACTCAGAGAAAAGATATATTAAAAACAATAAGAAGAAGAATTTTGCAATATTTTTATGAAAATACAACGCGCGGTCATAATATAAATTGGGCTAATTGGAGGAGATTTTTTTCTGTTTCTTAACTAAATTTAATTTATATTCACCATCCCTCAGTTACTAATCAAGCCAAAAACATGGTCCTTCGTGCCGGAATTCAGTATTGGTCTCGATATTTTGGATTAAAATCCTATCCTATCCGGCTACTCAAACAGTAACCATATTTCAAAATTAAAACTCGCACTTTGTGCATCTCTCCACATCTCTTCTGATACCGGACCAAAAGGTTTTTAATGTATGATAGAAGTCCTATCATCTAAACCTACTACCTCTAAGAACAAAGGAATAATAATAAATTTCATATTCAGGTACCATTTATTTGTCTTAAACTCACCGGCTGAATGCTGATGGCTATACATATAAATTACATTGTACAGAGCAATCAAAACAAAAGGCCTAATCGAATTTCGTTCTAAATTAAAATGATGAAGTAATTTAAGCAATTCTCCAATTCTAAGTCTCATAACTTAATTATAACATTTTCGTAATTTCCCTTTGATCTGCTGCAGGGCAAACAGCAATAAAAGATTAAAGTGAAACATAAAAGGAACCACAACTTTCTCCTCAGTTCTTGAGCCTTTCCATAAGAAGAAATTGTATTCTCGTTATAGACACAAAATCCCTGAATGTTGCTGACGACATTTAGAAATATCGAGTATATCCTATTCCTATAAGATGATGGGCGACAAGATAAATCCTTCTTGATTCAACTAGAAAAGGACTTTCCAAATAATTTTCCGTTATCAATAAAAACAATCTTCGAAGAATGTTTTCCTCGTAGGTACATATATATGTGAGTACGAGTAGGAGTATATAAAAATCGATGTATGTATGTATGTCCATCTCTCCCAATCAATCAATTTCGAGTCACCATGATCCTTTCGAAACGACATCCAATCCAGATCCTTTTCTAATATCGCGTAGGTAGTTTATGCGAAATTTTTGAGTTACACCGCTGCGCCGCAATAATGTATTTTAGATTATCCATAAAGCTTCCTTCATGTGGCAATTAAAGGGCGTTACAGGATCAAGTTAGGTATGTTATTCTGGGAGGTTATTTGATATGGGAATTCTTTTAGAGGCGGTCATGACATTATATAACATCCTCCTGTTTCCTCCCACTCCCTTAACCAGATTTTTGGTAGGTTTTTTATTATTGTATAAAGTGCGAGGAGAAAATTTTCGTACGTGATGTGGATGTTAAATGTTAGCTGTCATAAAATTGGGGTCTCACGTATCACATTTATGTCTTTAAATGCGTATATAAACCACCGTACAGGTTATCCTCCCATCGATTTATGGTAAAATGTCTGCAATTTATTGTTGTTGTTTTTCTGATTTTTTTCTTTTGTTTTAAGAGAAAAGTATTAATTGCTGCATTTGAAGAATTCATATACCCATTATGTCATAATCCTGTGAATGAATGCAGTCAGTTTCCCGACTGGACTTTTAAACATTTTTTTTTTGCTTAATGTCGTATTTGTGTACTTGTGTGTGTGCGGAAGAAATATTGGTGATCCTTTTTTATGTATACATACAAAAAATATTATCCCAAAACTTTCCTGGAAAAACAAATTAACATTCCTTGCACATGAGGAATGATTTTGTCAGGACAACCGTCACAAAACGTCGCCGGGTCTTGCTGCCCATCACATTCTTCAAACCGAATTGGTATTTCGGGTGAATGTCAACTAACTACAAGGATCTGTCGCTTCGGCAGATGCAGGACAAATAACTTGCAGACGATAATATTAGTGAACAGAAATTGACATGAGAAGTTTAATAATAGAAAAAAAATGTAGCCTTGTAGATTGCGTAGGATATGAATGTGAATGAAATGGGATTTTTTTTTTTTTTTTGCTTTTATTAAAATTTATTTCTAAATAATACTTACATCGAAAGATGATTTTGGTTTAAGAATATATGTAATACATTATGTCAATCTAATTAGATATTTTGGTATTTGTGTTTTCCATACCGCATTTCAGTTCATAAAGCTCAGTTCTTGGCAGTAAGAAGACCTTCTATGTATCCCAAAAGATATGAATAACCAAGACCATAACCTCCGGAATAATATGTAGAACCCATGCAGTCGGCGATGACACCAACACATTAAAAGGACTTAACGGGCCGACTACAGTCATGCAGTAAGTGCTCACTCTCACTGATTTTAATCACTCATCATGTAGGACGAACTAAGATTTCATCTTAAACAGGTCCTAAATCCTAATACTATGGCTGCCACAGAAAAATTAAGCTAAAACAAATTGCAGTCAAATATTTTTTCCTTCTAATGGTTGTAAAAAAGAAAATAGCATGTAGAACAAATTTATGGAAATTAAAGCGTTTCAGCAAAATACAAGCTTCTTTTATATGAAAAACTGCAGTAAGACAAGCCGAGAAGATTGTAGATGTCGCCTGCAAACCGGCCCGCCACGCTCCTTTTTAGACTAGAGTATCCGGTCTGCTCCGGGCGAAGGTCGGACACCCACACAAAAAGTGTTCGGTTATCTCAGACTCTGACTCCAGGCAGGATAGACACTCAGAACTGTCAACAACTCCGATCCTTGTTTGGAAGCCATGGGCCCATCAAGAAACAGTTTTGTACACCTGCAAGTCTCAGGTTCGCCCATCTCTACTGATGCTTCCTATGAATTTCCGCTTTGATGAGAGACCCGATACTCGAGGTGGCAACGCCTACGGCGCGTTCGGATCCAAGGAACGAAGAATCAAATCCAGCACTAGCTAAAAGGTCAGCCCTTTCATTCCCCCATGATCCTTATGTGACCAGGAATGAAGGGACACCTTGATGTTGTTATACACAGACGACCTTTAATCACCCAGTAACATAGATGTTATCCGAGGTTTACTGAGAGCCATCAAGGATAAATTACCTGATGTGTGGTACTACTGTTCAGAACAGAACACAAGAATTATAGGCTTTGTTTGGTTTTCTATTTAGTTTATTATTAATTTTTCTCCTGTTTGAAGAATACAATATCTGCATAGTCATGGTTATGCATTTTGACACTCAGATGGCGCCAGGTGTATTAGTATTTTGTTTGGGGATTTTGGTAACATTGCATAAATAGAGATGGAGTGGAAATAAAATCATTTATCACCATAATATATAAGAATAAAAATTGAGATTACGCTTTGGCGTAACCCCGGAATAAACAAGCCATGAAATAAGTCTAGAAAACTGACATGATGCGATGGTACCTGAGCTTCGTTTTGGGCATCGCTTCTCTGTAAGCTTTCATGTAAGAGAATCGTGGACTGAGGGTAGTGTCTTATCGTGCCTCCGGTTCGCTCTAAATATTTTCACCGTCGCCGTCGGCTCTCTCACTAATGAGGGGCCGCTATGGCGTCCGTGCGTGGGGTGGGGTCTCCTGTCCCCAGCCTATAGCTATAGCTGTCGTAGTGCAACGTTTATACAATAGAAGTCAACGAAACGAAAAGTTAACACATCAAGAGAACAACAACACCAACGAGGGAGAAAACTACGACATCATCCAGATGAGGGTCAAAGAAAAGCCCCGAAGATACGTTTGACACAAGTATGAAGATCTATTCATCAAGGGAGATTTGAGATACGAATCGAAAGGATACAATGCACTAGTCGAACTTCGAATTCGAATTCAACAAAAACCACCTTTATTTAACAGTTCAACCTTCCGTGTTTCATTCGATTCATATTTTATTTTAATATTTTTAATTGAATTTCCTTGTTTGGAAAACGAAAACATCCGAAATTATACGAAATCTAGTCCTAGTTATGGGAAAAATGGAAAACTAGTACGCTAAAGCGGTACGTATGCAATGAGAAGCTACCCTACTCCAGTACCGGCGCACGTATAGAACGGAAAGTTTAGTTACACATACAACTATATTAATATGTGTAATTAATGTGAACGAATTTTCGATTTCAAATATTCAAAGCAATTTTTTTCGTCTTTATTTTTGCGATTAATTATACGACGACCTAGAAAAGATGCAACTTTGAAAATATCCATGCGATCATCTGATTTCGATATGTAGGTTTTTTTTTCTTATACATAGTCGGTACTTCATTTCATACATCATCGATCTCACAACATTGGAAAAACAACCAACTCTAAGATTCATAGGCCTTGAACTGCTCTTCGTTCTTTTCCTTAGCCTACTTCTCATTCTGCTACAACTATGTAATTTCATGAAAACTGCTTTAGCTTTCTTTGAAATTAAATATATTTTGGCAATCTTAAACAATTCGAATAAGTCTATATACATATATGCAGTGCCTACTTTACGCATGGGACGCTAGGCTTTCTAGTCCCTGAGATAGTAGACCAACCGACAGATTTAGGTAATACTTAAGTAAAAAAGGACTTAAGTACTACTTAAAGTACATTTTCGTTACTTAATACTTATTACTCAGTGCCTTTGAAATGCCCTACTTAGTACTTGAGCATAAGTACTTGCTTCTATTTACTTGTACTTAAGACTTAGTTTTGTACTTAAGTATCAAGATTTTTACTTAGGTATTTCTGAGTCTATTAAGTACCCACAAATATCTAAGAAAAGCAAACACAATTTCTAGCGCAATTTCTTTTTTTGTCAAAGCTTGTGCCGCACTCGCGCATCAAGGAAGAACCTTAGACAAACTAATAACATACAAACAAGACTGGGCAAGTAGAACAAAGACCAGTAACGTCTTGCTCGAATATAAAATCGACGATGCCTCGACTTGATGACATAAGGTAAGCAAACAAAGCCTAGCTCCGATATAAAATCAACGATGCCTTGACCTGCCGTATGGAAGGTCTCATTTCTTTTTTTTTACTGGATATTTTATGCATTATTGAAGGCGACAATTGATGCTTGCGCGGACCTCTAATAGTTTTTATGAGTGCAGCAGTAAGAGGTGAAAGTTTTACTCTACGTGCAGCGTCGAAAACTATAAAAACTATAAATGGTAGCCACTGATTACTATACATATTACAGTTTTCAAAAGGTATTTATTTATTAATATCTATTAACTCAACTCTATAAACTCCATTATATTACTGCCAACGTACAAAGATTCTAAAAAGTTCTTTAAAAAGTACTTCAAAAATTACTCAGTACTTTTTACAGACTTAGTTACTTAGTTACAAGTACTTTTCATACATGCAGTACTTGTACTTACGCTGAAGTGCTCAGGCCTTCGGTACTTGTACTTGAACTTAAGTACTTTTTCTTTGGTACTTCCCCAGCTCTACCAACCGATGACCAATTCTTAAACCAGTATGACAATCTATTACAAGTTAACTTAGCTGCTAGAGTTTGGCTAATGAAAGTAGACCGTGGGATTTATTCGAACTTCTACTCATGGCAACAAATTTCATACAAATTAACTTATAGTTTAAAAAAAAAAAATTATAGTGACGGTGTTTGCAGCCCCAGTATTTTTGAGGCCATTCCCTTTAACTCGTACACGAATTTGTCTGTCTATTTATTTATATATTTCTTTTTTACTATTTTCGACACTCTCGAAGACCCACTTTTCGTCATCACAGGTTCATGTCACGTGACAATTGAATCTATCAAAATTTGAACCGGAAATTTCCATTGAAAACCCGGAAAATCGGGAAAAATCATTTGAAAATTTGGTACAAATATGATTAGCGATAAATACCTTTCAGGAAAAATGCAGAGTTTTCCGATTTTCCGGAAAATTTTCGGGTAAAAAAGTTTTCTAAATTATGCAGGACCAAGTTCCCTATCAACTGGCATCATTACTTTCTCTCCGACAATGGTGAAAACTTGCAGAAAAAATCGAGGAAAATTTTCCGGAGTTTTTCAGACCAAGGAAGCGTTTGAGCGTTTTGCAACCTAATACAAAGTTGTAGAGTGAAATGAGTTGCATAAAGTTGCTTTTGTGGAAAACTCCGTGGAACACCCGGAAAAGCGGGAAAATCATCGGACAAATTTTCATCGATATGATTAGTGATAAATCTGTTTCAGAAAAAATGCAGAATTTTCCAATTTTTCTGGAAAATTTCTGGAATTTTCCGACTATTCCGGAAAATTTTCCGACAAAAAAGTTTTATAAGCTAAGCGGAATCATTTTTTTCCGTCATACTGGCATCAATACTTACTCTTCAACAATCATGAAAACTTGCATGATCGAGGAAAATTCATGTAAATTTTTAAAAAAAATTCATAGTAATAGGAAAAGTCTGTGGAAAATATGGAAAATCGGAAAAATTTATGTTATATGGGATCAAGTTGGAATACAGCTAAAAAGCGCTGTTTAAAATATAATTTGATATTCGGAAAACCGTTGCAGTACTTCAACGATTTGATACCCGAAAAATTTTTATTTTCGGATCGGCACCAAACATGACTTAAAAATTGTTTTAAAATATCTCCATGCAGCACGTAATAACAATTTAGTTAACGTGAAAAAGGCAGAAAATAAAATAAGTAAAAAACGAGTTTTCAAACAAAACTGAGGCCAAGCCGCATGAAAAAGTAGAAAATAAACTTTTCTTCACACACAGAGGTGGACTCAGATTTTATTCGCTGACAATCACCGATATATTTCAGTATGATCAATCAGAGGTAATAAGTGATTTGATTCATGAAGAGAAAGAATATTCAAGAGAAATGTCCCAATAAAAAAATCTGAGTCCACCTCTGTGTGTGAAGAAAAGTTTATTTTCTACTTTTTCATGCGGCTTGGCCTCAGATTTGTTTGAAAACTCGTTTTTTACTTATTTTTAAATTTATTTTCCGCCATTTTTTATGGTATACTTTCAGTAGTCAAACTCAATTTATTTGGTAATCAGCGAAAGCTCTTCTATTGTTGGTTCATATTAGGCCTAACGACTTTTTGTCGCGCAACTTTTTGGTCACTATCACCGTTCTATTGGCGTGGGCTAGTTTAGAATGCACACAATGAGTAACTGTCACCACAAAAATTCAAGGTTTATATCATATATCATCATATATCATATATCATATATCATATATCATCATATATATATATTCATCAAGATACATTTTGAGAGGCAGCTGTGATATGTATATTTGTCACAAGGATATTGAAAATATCAACGAAAGAAACGCGAAATTGGGTCCTTTCAGTTTGGAACGAAAGTCTGCGGAAAATTTCACTTAATGTTTGATGAACTACGATCTAAATTACTTCAAAACTCTACAACGTCTCCCAAAACAATGGCAATCAAGCGGTAACAAATATATTACCAATGCGTGCATATCCGTATAAACGTGAAGGCGCGGTGATAGATTCTTCACCCAATAGTTGCTAGCTGGAGAGGAGCCAAAATGTCACTTTGTTTTCACATCACTCTATGCGCGTATTTACTCTAGAGCCTATGGAATCGATTATGGTGAAAAAAAATAGGTAGGTGATAAAAAGTCTGTAGTGCACGAGTACGTTATTATTGCTGTTGAAACTCAAAGTATGTATTTTAGAAAATAACTTCTGTTAGGGTCCCCCCTATCCTCAAGTACCCAGGAGCCGCATTTGGCTAAAAACGGATATGCATATGAATATTTTGTATATAGATGGAGCTCTATACTATGCCTATCGAGCTATGTTCGAAAAACTTCGAAATTCGAAAATTCATTTAACATAAATTCCAAGATACTCTCATCTAATTTTGAATGTATTCTTCTCTTGTTATCATTTAGGAAACTTAAAATTTCGAAATTTACCCAAACAAAATATACAAATTCAAAAATTTTTGCAGTCCACTATGTCAATATTTTCGAGGGTATTATAGGGTTGTAAATGGTACTCAATGGAATCCGAAAAATATTCGGAATATTTACTAATTTTGAGTAGAAGGCTTTTGAGCAGAAGTTAATCTACTGATTTTTACTACCACGGTATTTTTTCACTCCTTAAATATATCTTGATTGAAACTGATTTTTTTATATATCTTAAGACACTTCATTGCCTTTATGGCAGGTAATCTACATACACATATACATTTAGTTTACTTTTTACTCAATATCATTTAGAAAGGATCAAATATACGAGAATACAATCATATTTCCTATCTCAGCATTCAATTCAATTATACAATTGGCAGATCTATAACTCTCTGACTGAAATGGATTCCTCTTTAATTTTTCCCTCAATTCTAGACTCTAAATTTACCGACTATCCAAATCCAATATTAAAATTACAAGAAAAATAATTAATTCATTTTTCCACGTAAAATCCCAGAATATTAATCATAATTTTATATTAGAGAGAACTCATCTAGGTCGTCGTCGTATCCTCTATATATATAATTCATATTTCATCCCAATCTGCGTTATATATTTCCTATTAAGCTTATCGACTGATAAAGGCGACTACAATAATTTCAAAGGAACATATACCACCCACGTAACAAGCACCCTTCATCATATTTTCACCAAAGAATCTAGTAATTCATAAATGTCCAGGATTTATTAAAATTCCTGTTCACGAAAATAAAAATTTTTATTAGACTTTGAATAGGTAAGTAATCTCTAGGGTCGAGCCTATCCATAAAGTTTTGATTAAGTTTACGACCGATGATAATAACAACAACAACAAAAAACGCGTCCTCTGGGTTGCTAGGAAATCTAAAAGGAACAAAAAAAAAAGGAAAAGCCAAACCCTCTTGAAATATCAAAATCTCGTAAAGAAATTCATGAAAGTAGGAATTATACTTTTTGAACATTAATTCTTGCAACCATCTTTTTTTTCCTTGTTTTTTTTTTTTATGAAGAGCTACAGAACAGATGTCATACTACAGACTGAGTTATACCCAGAACAGACATCAGCTTTTATTAGGAAATATTCTGCTTTCTATAATTTTACCCAAAAATAAAAAAAAATATATGCTCAGTAAAATATAGAAATTATTATAACCTTGAGAAAAAAATTCAATTCATATTCGTTATCCTTGCGGCAAGGAAATTAAATGGACGCCCGCCCGCCCGCCCGTCTGACACCCCTCAGTGAATCGAACAACACAGTGTTCTCGCATGATACCGCCACATACATACGTACATATATCCTAATTGTATGGAACCGCAACGAGACCGGGAATCATTTAGTCCTCCCACACCTCAAAGAACACTTTCAGAAAACTCCCATTTGAAAATAAAATTTGAATAGGCTAGGGCCATCTATCCTCTTTGTTATAATTTGAAATAAGTTCATCACTTCTAAGGGAGCCTAAAAAGGGAATTCAATTCGCATTTAATTTCAAATAAAAATTGTTGCCCCCGGGAGGAGCCAACTTCACCTTTACGACTGGGGTGTGGCGTCAAAAGAAATCAAGAAGAACTCATTATCACAGGTAACGTCCAAAAGGTCCTAATGGCGGAGATTTAATTTTTTTTTTTGCTCTCTCTTCTTCTTCTTCTTCTTCTTTTTCTGAGTCCATTTACTTAAAATGCTTAGGAGCTTTAATTGGAAAGGAAGTGGTCCATTGGGAAAATGTTCGTTTCTTCTTAGGCCTAATGGGTGATGGTGGTGGAAGGGAAGAAATTTTATTTATATTTCTTTTTTTTTAACGTACGCGTGGTTAAAAGTCAGAGTTATAAACTTCTTTCGGATTTCCCGCGGGAAGCACATTTATATCCATAGAGATTTAGAGACTGGGATAAGAAGAAGAAAAAAATATGACAAAAGGGATAGGGTAGTAAAAAAAGAGAAAGATTGTTAATTTTCTCTATTTGCCAGCATTTACAAATCGCAGACTACACAGAACTTTTGTCGTTTGTGTCGAGCTTGCCTTGGGCTTTGTTTGTATTCGACTTGGATTTAAAAGGACACAGAAACTTTTTTTGGGATGAATTTCATTTTAACTACTCCCGAAAGACCAGAAAAGTTAATATAAGAAATGATTTTCTTAATTGGTAATAATATTTCACAATGAAACCCTTACCCTTTTGTTTTTTTTTAAAGCCTATTATGCACCTCAAGCGAAACGAAATTTTCCATTGATCTCAACATTTTTTTAAGTGGAATCGAATCGAAAATAGAAACGAAAAAAATTTTTGAATGTGGTAAAACTTTGTCATTTTACATAGGTATACTGCATAGGTAAACAGCTTCCTGCTAACACAATAGTAGTCTTCTTAGGTGATTTCAACTTACCGCATCTCAATTGGGCTTATGAGACGCCTGACAATTACATGCGTCCCTCAGCAGCCTATAGTCTTTCCTCACATTCCCTTCTTAATAATAATATGGAATTATGTAATCTAAAACAATTTAATAATAAATTTAATATAAACAATAGACTTCTCGATTTAGTTTGGACAAACATTTCTCATTCCAAAGTTAGTATTACTTCATCCTTATGTCCACTATCTAAGATAGACTCCCATCATCCTCCGCTTGATGTTGTATTAGATTTGACACATTCAAGAAATGCCTGTAATGAGTTTACTAAAGAAAAGAAATTTTCAAGGAGGCAATTACACTGGCCTCTCTGAATTTTTAGATAATTTTGATATCTCTCCCATCTTTTCACTTGATGTTGACCAATCATTTAATAAATTCTATGAAGCACTTAATACTGGAATAGTCCTGTTTATCCCTGAAATAAATAAATGCAATCAGAATCCGAAATGGTATAGCTCCCAACTGATTAAAGTCCTGAAGGCAAAAGATAAGTAATATAGGCGTCTGTACAAAAAAAGTCCCCACTCTGAGATTTATAAAACTTTTTCTTATTTGAGGAAGCTATCTAAATCCTTGATTACTCAATGTTATCAAAAGTACGTCGAAAGTACTGAACATTCGCTTAAACGCAACCCCAAGGAATTTTGGGATTTCAGTGAAAACCTAA
Organism: Dioctria linearis; assembly: GCA_963930735.1. Classification (NCBI taxonomy): domain Eukaryota; kingdom Metazoa; phylum Arthropoda; class Insecta; order Diptera; family Asilidae; genus Dioctria; species Dioctria linearis. Next base: position 33,185,350 of record OZ005740.1, on the reverse strand, counting down.
ATAGATGGAACACGTATCCTAAAGAATTAATATTCAATGATGATACATCGTCATCTGCTCCTCTTATATGCGAGATGTTTTCCTCGTACTTTACATCCTTATACTCTGAAAAAGACCCCGGCATTATCCTTTCCCCCTCTCCGGACAGTTGCAATATGAATATTATGTTGAGCTTTATTTCTTCAGAATCAGTTCTTAATGTATTGAGTAATCTTGATTGTGACAAAAACCCGGGACCTGACAGGATTCCAAATATTCTTTTTATAAGTGATGCGCACAAAGTCTATCGGACCCGCTTAGTAGTTTATTCAATCTTTCAATCACTAATAAAATCTACCCAGTATCTCTTAAAAATTGTTTCGTTATGCCGATTTATAAATCTGGTGACCCTAAACTCGTTATAAACTATAGGCCTATTTCTATCTCTAATGTTTTTGCACTTATTTTTGAAAAAGTCGTTTACCATCAACTCCTATTCCAAACTAAAACCATTTATCTCTGAAAAACAGCACGGGTTTTTTACCGGGGCGGTCTACAATCACCAACTTATCTTTATTCACAGACAAAATCGCGTGTGCTCTCGATGAAAATACACAAATATATTCTATCCACAGTGACTTTGCTAAAGCTTTTGACAAGATTAATCACAAGCACTGCCTATCGAAAATGGCACTAATGGGATTTCAAACAGACACCATATCTTGGTTCCACTCCTATCTAACTAGCAGGGATATTCCCTCATTTAAGCAAATCTCCGGAGTGCCCCAAGGTACAATACTTGGACCATTGATCTTTCTCATATGCATCAACGACATGCCTTCTTGTTTTATATCTGATTGTTTATTATACACTGACGATGCCAAGATTATTAGAAAAATTAATAACGTGACGGATTGTGTCCATCTTCAAAAGGATATACTACGACTAGACAAATTGTGCCACGAGAACTGTATTGAAATCAACGTAAGCAAATGTAAATGCATTTCACTTCACCGTAAAAAAGACCCCATACTCTTTAACTATACCATTCACTACACTGCTGTATCACGTGTTGATGAGATAAAAGATTTGGGCGTGATTTTCGACCGTAAGCTCCTCTTCATTACTCACATCAATTTTATTACTTCCAGATCATTTCGTTTATTAGGCTTTATCTTTCGCACCTGTAAATCGTTTAGGTCGGCATCCTCTTATATCAGTCTCTATTATTCTTTAGTAAGGAGTATTCTCGAGTATGCTGGTCAGGTTTGGAGTCCTTTTTACACTTCTTTTAGTGCACAAATTGAGGCTATCCAGCTTAAATGCACCAGAGTTTTATTATATAGACTAGAGAATACCAATCTAGAGTATCATGAAAGATTAGCAAAATACAACTTAATCACACTAGAAAGTCTCGCAGAATCTACTTGAATAGTACATTTCTATATAATATTTTAAACGGTCGAGTATATTGTCACGCACTAGTCTCTAGTATTGATTTGAACGTCCCCCGCGCAACTCAAGATTCCAGACCCTCTTCAGACTACCTACTTGCAGAACTAACATTAAGGAGAAATCACCTATCTACAGAATTACTAAATCGTTCAATACCAGATTTAACAATATAGATATATTTAACACTAGTCCCCTGACATTTAAAAAATTTATTCTCCGCGAGATCGATTCACTTTATGTGCGGGAAAGGTAGTTCTACCCGCGCGCCTGACTGATGGTAAACGACCGGACGGGTAGTTCTACCTTTTTAGCAGACTCTACTTTAAAGGCGGGAAAGGTAGAACTACCCGATTTGTGTATACGAATGTTGTATACCAATCTCTTGGTAAAGGTCCAAACTACATCTATATGTATAAAAAATCCCAATATACGTCCACTATACCCTTTTGTCTTCGTGCCCATTATGTAGTAAAAAAGCTAGAATTGATCTATGGTGCACTATGCAGGGTGTAATAATTGGTGCGCCTAGCTCAAAGGTTTGATAGCTGAGGTGGAGTCAAGCAAAAAATTATAAGATGAAGGGGTTATAAGACGCATCATTTCGGTGGGGGGGGGGGGGGCGCACCAATTATTACACCCTGCATAGTGCACCCATAGTGCACCCTGCACCCTGCAATACATGCGTGACATATGTGATTACCTCAATATATTTTTAAAAATTTAGGCGACTTGTTGACAGATAGTATACAATATCAAGGACCATACTGTAGTAAGTGAGAATTCCAAATTTCATTAAAAAATCACAAACGGTTTGGAAGATAGAACGTTTTTTCTAAAGTTTGTTTTTTTATCACATTCCGATGGTTTTCGACCGCTACACGTACTAGTGACGCGGGAGCGGCGGTTAACATCTTTTCTGTTTTGCATTACTCTCTTTTTCGAGGCCAGCACGCCCGCCCCTTTAACTCGTACACGAATTTGTCTGTCTATTTATTTATATATTTCTTTTTTACTATTTTCGACACCCTCGTAGACCCACTTTTCGTCATCACAGCGAGCTGAAATTTGGCACACAAGTTCATGTCGCGTGACAATGGAAAACCCGGAAAATCGGGAAAAATCATTTGAAAATTTGGCACAAATTTGATTAGTGATAAATCCGTTTCAGGAAAAATGCAGAGTTTTCCGATTTTTCCGAAAAAATTCCGGAATTTTCCGACTTTTCCGGAAAACTTTCTGGTAAAAAAGTTTTCTAAATTATGCAGGATCAAGTTCCCTATCAACTGGCATCATTACTTTCTCTCCGACAATGGTGAAAACTTGCAGAAAAAATCGAGGAAAATTCATGTAAAACGCTTTTCCGGAGTTTTTCCGACCAAGGAAGCGTTTGAGCGTTTTGCAACCTAAGACAAAGTTGTAGAGCGAAATGAGTTGCATAAAGTTGCTTTTGTGGAAAACTCCATGGAAAACCCGGACAAGCTGGAAAATCATCGAAAAAATTTTCATCGATATGATTAGTGATAAATCTGTTTCAGGAAAAATGCAGATTTTTCCAATTTTTTTGGAAAATTTTCCGAAAATTTCCGGAATTTTTCGAATTTTCCGACAAAACAGTTTTATAAGCTATGCGGAATAATTTTTTGTTTTAAAATATCTCCATGCAGCACGTAATAACAATTTAGTTAACGTGAAAAAGGCAGAAAAGAAAATAAGTAAAAAACGAATTTTCAAACAAAACTGAGGCCAAGCCGCATGAAAAAGTAGAAAATAAACTTTTCTTCACACACAGAGGTGGACTCAGATCTTTTGATTGGAACATTTCTCTTGAATATTCTTTCTCTTCATGAATCAAATCACTTATTACCTCTGATTGATCATACTGAAATATATCGGTGATTGCCAGCGAATAAAATCTGAGTCCACCTCTGTGTGTGAAGAAAAATTTATTTTCTACTTTTTCATGCGGCTTGGTCTCAGTTTTGTTTGAAAACTCGTTTTTTACTTATTTTATTACTGCTTCGCTTTACTTATTTCCTAACTCCTTAGCATTTGTTGGCTTCCGCTTTCCAACTATATTCGAGTCTTACTTTCTCTATTTGCTTTTTCTTATTTTCTAGTTTTTTTTATTCACGCTCTTTAGATTTAAGATTTAGCTTAATTATTTTTTGTATTTTTTCGTTTTTATTTCTTTTCCGCTCTCTTTTTCACATTATGTTTTTAGTTTTATTTCTTTAGTTATTAGTCTATTTTTTTTTATTTTCTTCTTCTTTAAATTTATTAAAATTCGTTACCCTTCTAATTGCAAGATAGTATATTATTGGAAATTTCTGTTAACTATCTTTTTAACTTACAAAAAAAATAAATAAATAAATTTATTATATTATCTAACTGTTGAAGAATTTTTGTTTTTTTTTTCAATTTTTTTTCGCAACGAAACGAAAAATTGGTGAGTTTAAGCGATGCCATCTGTAGCCTACATAGTCCAACAAAAAGTCTTCATTTAGTCCGCTGACATTATATATGTAATATGGACTAATTAACTTTCTATTTCATGTAGGCTCAGTTGCCAATGTCAAAAAAAGTTCTTACACCGGTGCCAACATTAAAAAAATCATTGGCGGGAAGTTAAAAAACATGAGCGTGCAGCTGGAAAAGCGATTATAATAAAATCTTCCGAATTTCTGCTGCGTATCTAATAAATATATTGCATTTGGTAAAACAATTTTATCAGTAATTAACCCAAATAATTAATTTAAAACATTTATTTCGACAGACCCACTTATTTATTTGTTGTTTACAGTTCTCTCTCAGTTGGCACTTGGTGCTTAGACCGAAAGAATCAGCAATACAGAAGTGAGCCCACTTTTTGCAGTACATTTCTATGAAGTCAGTCCATATTATATATGGCAGTGATTTAATCTAAGAGCTAGCAACGTTTTCGAGAAATTACTTTAGTTCGGCTAGTTTTTTTTTATATGCCTTTCCTTGCGGTATATCAATAGTCATGCTGCCAATCTGGCTGGTGAGAGGGGTTGCATTTATCTGTGCGCATTCCGTTCCACAGGTAAAACAAGGAGTTTTCAAAATGATTTTAGTTCGATTATGTTTTTTTCATCTGTTTTCATAAACATCGGATAATATCAATTCACTATTCCCAGACAATTTATTTCCTCGTTATTACCACCGTGCCAGACGTTTTTTTTTAATAAAAAGACTACTCTTTTGGACTTTTTACCGGGTTAAACTTAATTTTGTTCAAGAAAGAATTTTTTGGGATTCTCCGGTATATAGCAAAAGCTAAAAATGTTCTAATTTGTTATTTCATCACACAACTAATTAATTTTTGGTGACAAGCTTCAAGTCTTGGTTTGACTCATCAACAGGTCCCAAATAGCGAAATTGGGTGATTTGAAAAACAAATGAAAAAATGAAAAAAGAAGAAAAAAATAAAAAGTTTGAGAAAAATAGAAAAAACAATTTTTTTATTTATTAAAAACATGTAAAAAAATTTTTAAAGAAGCAGATTCATTCGAAGCGAATCGAACCTGTATACGCCACGCAGTGGGCTGAAAAGTAAAGAAGAAAATGGAAGAAGAAGAAGCGTTTCGTGTCAGCAGAAAACCTTCCAATCATCAGTGCAGCTTGGTTTTCTGCCTGCTGCAGACGCTTGAAAATACATCAAACATTTAAAAAAAATTCGGATGAATTAGTTTCCCGAAATATAAATAAAAGTGTGGACCAAGTTGCTCTTAAATACAAAAAATGAAAGGAAAAGTATTTTAATATAAAGCAGAATCAAAGTAAAAGTGGTTCTGGAAGAATTGATTTTCCTCACATGGATAAGATGAATGAAATATTTGAATGTCGGCCAAGGATCTCTTTTAGCTCTGCTTTCGCTTTGGAATCCAGCAATAACCAAGGAAAGTAAAGTAGATATAAGCATAATTCTATAATTACAATTTTTTTTTCTATATACAGATGAGCCGCAATTAGAGAGCAAAGTGAAAGTACTCCTGAACAGTCTTCTTCGACGACTTCATCGACTTCAGGGTGCATAAGGAATCGTGGTGGTATTAATATTTAAACAAAGTGCGCGTTTCTTCTATTGACAATTATATTTCGATTAGGTCGGAATGCATATGGGAAAGCTCTACATCAGGCTGCAGAAAAATGGGAAGAAAGCCAATCTCGTCTGCAGGAAGATGTTATGAAAGAGCAAGAGCGCCTTCAAATACGCCAGCAGGAGTTTGACGTAAGAATGGCGAAGGAAGATCGAGATTTACTCCGAAATTTATTCACAATGGATAATACACAAAACCTCTATTATGTAGAGGAATGAATTATTCAGTATTTTTTTTGTTTTAGATCTCACATATTGTGCCTTATATGTATACTGATTTATCTAAATTTTCTGCACATGATGTGATATGTGATAATTTATTACCATAAGAAAAACAAAATGAAAATAGATGTTTTATTTCTTTTTGTTTTAAATAAATTTTTGCAATATAAAATTAACTGTGTATTCTGGTTTTCATTGGAAAATTATCTTTTAAATAGAAGGCTAAATGATTTCGAATTTCTTTTGCCAATTGGGAGGGAGGTTCCATGGCATCTAAAAAGATTTCTTCATCCTGGAAAGTTGGTAGGCCGAGTGAATCATTCGCTGAACTATCCGCTGCTTCTATATGGAAATCTGCATTTGATTTTTCTATTAAATTATGCAGAATACAGCAAACTCCAACAATTTTCGGCATAAACGTACAGTCTATATCTGATCGCTTGGACAATATTCTCCACCTACTTTTTAGGCGTCCAAATGCTATTTCTATTAGTACACGTGCTGAATTCAGGTGGACATTGAAATTTTCTTCAAAGTCCTGCAGATTGCGGCTACTATAATCCTTCATAAGGTATGGGAGCAGCGGATATGCTGGATCTCCTATTAGGTAGTATTCGATATTCCATCCGTTAATAACTTTGTCGTCCTGAGGATGAGTTGTTTTAAATACTTAACTCCTAACATCATAAATCTTTTAAATTACCTTTGGAAAGAGATCGTTCTTATTCTGAAACAAGAATGAACCTTTGAAAACAGATGCATCATGTACACTGCCTGGAAGCTTGCAAGATACATCCCGAAATATTAAATATAAAGATATTTGTTAAGGTAACATAAGCGGTTATCTGAAATTTTCACTTACAGCATATTCTTATCGACTACCGCTTGCAGGGTAATAGAAGTCCACCAATTTCTGTTCAAAAAGTCCTTCCTCCCAACAGCTGGGGCTAATATAGGAATGTCCGTTCCATCAATACATCCTATAATTTGAGGAAGATGGAATTTTTCCGCGAAACTCCTACTTATTTCACCAGCTTCGTCTTTATTGGGAAACACAATACTTGTTCGCATAAGTTTCAATATCATGAAGTTTACAACTTTGTACACTATTTTTTTTACAGTGCTCTTATGTATCCCAAAAAACACTTCCAACAACTCTATACTCTGCACATGATGCTAATTTGTAGAGTGTTACTGCAATTTGTTTTTCCACAGGCGTGGTTTTACTGTTATTGTAAACAGGGTTTTCTTTCGGCATCAAGAAAGGACGCAATTCATCACATAAATATGTAAACACACTCTTGTTCAGCCGGAAATCTTCGATCCATTGTTGATCTGAATATGTTCCCCACATTAACATCCAATGGCTATCGCTTCTAGTGAGAGATCCGCAAGATCTAATCGACGGAGGCATAGAAAGTGTTAAATTTTGCAGGAAATTATATTGGTGTCGATTGTACCATCTTCTAAGTGCTGTGAGGAAAGTAAAAAAGTTATGTAGGTACCTAAAAATCTTTTCATTAATTCTTTACCTTAGTTGATTATTATAAAACCTTTTTTGTTTTTTTAATCTTTGTCCACGCTTCACAAGATAAATTTTAAAATATTTGGGAAGTTGAATATCCATAATTCAAATTTGATTATAAAGATAACAAATTCAAAATTTGTATATTGTAGGTTGTGTTGAAAAGGCACATAAATTCATGACCAAAAAGTACCGAACCGGTCTTAATGGACCAGTCTGGTTAACACATAAACGCGACCACTGAATCCTCTTTAGGCGAACTTAAAATTTCTGAAACAGTAGAAAAATTAGAAATTCATCTACAAAGGTAAATTTTTAACCAACTTCAATATAGTATACAAAACGTGTAATAATCGTTATTTCATCTAATGTAGTAAGTAATTTTACAATTCTTTATAAGAAAATATAAATTGTGGAAATTGTCTACATTAATAACAAGTCCACATGAAAGATGATGATAGTATTTGATTATGAAACAAAATCTGCAAAATTGGTAGCTGATTTTCGTACAAATTCTTTGTCATACATTTAGGTAAATAGTAAACTTCTCAAAATCCTAATATCCAAAACTACTTAAAAGAAATTCTCAGAATAATATAAGCACGAGATACGTGTAAAGATGTTTCACCTATTTGTGTTGATATTTTCAGTACATCATCGACAAACATCTACTATTGCTCAAACTACTAAGAATGGAAATTTAGATACTTAAGTAGTTGTTTTTCTTACTTGCTGTAAACAGAAAGGAAGTAGTTCTTTATGTTTATAGAATAAATAAAAAATTCATCTACTTATATGTGGGATCTAACTACATATTTCGGAGTACCTATGTACTAATTTGGAATGCAATACATGCACGCGTTTTTCAATACTGCAGGTTCATTCGTATTTTCGCAGTGACACAAAGAACTTGGTTAGTTAATAGTTTCATTTGATAGAAATAAATTCTCTACTATTCAAAAAAGTAAGTGTGGAAGAAATTTTGTAGAGTTGGGCTTCTTGGATTTAACTCCTAGTTTTCGTGGAAGTAGTTTTACTCTGCTATTTTATACCGATCTATGTAAATATGAGCGTTTTCTTAGTAAAAGGTGTACTGGTCTATGAAGTTCTCAAAAACATTACAAGAGATGACTTAAAAAATTTGGTTTACGCATCAAATTTCGGATAAGGTTATATAATTGTAGTAGTGATATTATGAGTTTTGTATTTAAACAGAAAATTTAGAAGCACTTTGTTAACAACTTATAATTACCATTTCCCCGTAAAACATTTGAAAAAAAATCATATTTATTTATTGATAACAGCGTGGGTTATAAAAAAAAAAATAAAAGGACTAACATATTTACTTTTGAGTACTTTGATAATTTCCTAGAAGTGTTCGTTAATACATAACCGCATTTAGTTGAACTTGGCATTTTTATTAGATAGCTCTGCATAGGCAGATATATTCGCCAAATTATAAAGAACAAAGATTTTTATTAAAAGCGCACCGAAAACAATTATACGTCCTTATCTCTGATCATTGGGTTAACTCCGGAAAACGAATTACGACGAAGAATTATCGCGGTACTGGCGAAGAAATTAAGGCCATATTTTCAAAAGAAGAAAGTAAGTAAGAATTTTTATTAAAAGTAAGTTAGAATTATTATCGAAAGCTATTAAAGAACATTTTATTACTAGGAGACATATACAGGAAATAAATTCCCCAGAAGAAAATTGCGCGAAAAATATTACTCTCTAACAAAAAAAAAAAAAAAAAAAAACAGGAGAAATAGAGATTCAGCTCTGATTTCAACTCCTGAAATGAACCGCCAACTGTTGTTGGTAATGTACTGCGTAAATATTACAGATGGTCTTGTTTGTATCTTATATATTATTAATTTTCTTAAATTACAAATAAATGTAAACCCATTTCTATATCAAGTTTTAATTTTCATTTTATTTAGTGCAACTGTTTTAGAATATATGTACATACAAAAAGGATACTTTTTCATTTGAAAAGAAGTTTTAATGTAACGGTTCGATCGCCATTATAATTGTTAGGTTATTTTTGGTTATGAAGAATATAATATTATGCTTAACTCTAGTAATATATAACATTTACCATTACATCAGATTCTATTAGCTAATACTGTAGTCAGATTAAAGTCGCCGATAATATAGTTACTATTTTTGCGTAACATTTTGTTATCTAATATAGAAGTACATAGTTTTATTTTTATTAATTGAAAAGTATTATATACATACTCATATTGATTGTCTCAATATAATTTAGTTAATAATGTACTTACGCTTAAAATACTTACTTACTTAAAATAAATGTTTTTGTGCAAAATATAGATATTTTAATTAACAAGATTATAAAAATATGTTTTTCAATAAAAAAAAAAATGAATTCTAAGCCTCCTCGAAACTATTTTATTACTATTTGCTTCATTTTCCTTTTAATCTTACTTACAGTTAAATAAAAATTCATTTCAAGTTCAGAGCTAAACATATTTGGAAATCATGGGTCTTCCATATTTATTGTATGCAGAAACAGATTAATATCAAATTCCAGCTGTATAATATGTATATAGAAATTGTTGAAAATAATCCAAAGGTTGAAAAAAATTTTCTCAGTGGATGGAACATGTATTTCAGTCTCGTCCAAGCCGGTCATCTTACAGTCCGAAAGCTGCTCGAGAGACACTTCCGTCTCTCTCACAATAACCTTATTAACCTATAGGTGAAATATCCTAGAGGTAGCTTTCCTACAATCTGTGGGTGTTTTCTACAGGAATTAGCACATGTACTTAACGGTTGAGGATAATTTACATCCAAGTGGTGTATGGGCTGTGAAAAATTTGTCTACACTTATTGAATAATTATCTGCGAAATGTAGACAATTTGATCCTGGGGTGTAGAAAATTTGTCTACAGATTGCAGAAAATCAATTATGGTGAATTCATCTACGTTTGCGAAACCTTACCTAGGCAGAAAATTTTTCTAAAATTTTTGGAAAACATAGACCATTTTTCCGTTATTCTAGAAATGTCACCTATAGCTAGCAACAAATTACCTACGATGTGTAAAACGTTCACCAAAATATTATACAAGATTTGTCTAAGGACTATGGAAAATTTATCTGCAGTGTTATGGTCGTAGCGTTATGCTACAGGCTACACTGAGCTAAATACACGTCTAAGCGACCCGTAGCAGCATGAAGTGGGTGCGAACAGTCTTCCGTATGGATGGAGATAGAAACGTGCCGAACGCACCCAAATCGAGAGTCGAAAGGAGACTGTTGAAAAAGGGAAAGAAAAAGAAGAAGAGTTTTTTAGCAGGCTGAAAAGAAAAAGTCGTCAAGTAAAGAAGAAAAAGTTTGGTTTAGCCAATAAACAGATAACTGGAAAAACGTGCAAGTGACGAACAAGAAGTTAAAGAGTGTTAAAACAAGTCAACGTGTATGAAACCAAAAAAATACAGAAAAAGTTAAAAGATCCAGTAATAGAAAGTACCAGAGAAGCAGATAAAAATCAACCTGAATTGGAGAAAGAGGAGTTTTGAGAAACTGAGACGTGGGACATGCATGTCAGGAACTCGGCACTGAACCACAATGTATATAAGGCGCCAATAGCCAGGGACCCCGCTTCGCACAGATATGTTATCAAAAAATTTTTAAATTAAAATTTTCCTTTTTATATTTTTTATTTCGTTTCCTTTGTGGACCAGAAAGTACAGTTTCCTAAGACAATAACGGGTCAAAAACTTATTGGTGATAACGCAGTGGCCCATGAAGTTTCGCGTTGTTATTTCATTTGGAGCTGAATTCCTAAAGCGAGAAAGACTTACTTTAAATAATTATTAATCCGCAAAAGTGTCTGACAGTCTCTCTCGATAATTAAAACAGGATGCCTGACATTACGTAAAATTGTAGAGCTTCATCTGCGAAATTAGAATATGACGTCATAGGCGGCTCACTTTTGGATAGTGCTGTTATATAACACCGTATAAATTCTTCCCATTGGAAATGAAATAGGAATGATAATTATTTACAATTTGTTAAAGCATTATATTTAAAAATGAAAAATTACGCCACAAGAGGCTTACCTTAAGATAGTATTACTATAATACCAAATGGCAAAAACAAGTTTTAGATTTTTTCCAGTGAAGTTAACCTATATTTGTTAGTATTATACACAATTTCGTAACTTTATATTCGGAATTTGATTATTACGCATGAGCGGCTTACTCTTAGATGTTAATATTATCTAAAAATACATAGAAATATACCATCGATACTAAAATAGGATAATTAGTTTTACATAAAATAGAAAAACTTTATGTTTGAAGTTAAAATAAGGCGCCATAAATGGCTTACCTTTGGATATAGGCTATCAGAATGAATTGCATAAATTTATATTCTAAAACTACACAGGGCTACTGTATAGGGCTTGCGTTTGAATGGAGATTAGTCCATGAAATTTCATGAAAACTTCTCCTTGGAAATTATAACATGCCCCTATAACGGGCTTACATTTAGATAGAGATTATCATAGAAGATTTCACAGAATATATTGTTGAAATCAAGCTTAGGAAGCAGTAAGGAGCTTACATTTTAGTGAATGGTAGTCCGTGAGAGTGCATAAATAATTTTTTTTTCTAGACTGAAGTACGAAATTGTAACAGTGCTACCATTCGTGGGGGGAACTATTTGTTATAATACGCGTTTCGGTCAGGATCCAGAAGGCCTTCTGGGTACGACCCAGTTATCGAATATAGAAAAATTCTAGCCAAGTTATGCTAAGGCAACATAGCTTTCCCAGCAGGAATGAAGCCTCGTCGAAACGTTGTTGAATAAGAGATCGTTAGCTGTTAATTATGTTAGAAGATAAGAAAAGTGTAATACTTCTAGAGCTTCGGGGTTGAACTTAAGACTAAACAATGTATATTTCCTCTGTGTAATCTAATGGAGTTCTAAATCTATTTGTTTTCTCCTCTCACTTTCCTGGAGCCCTCTAACATGAATGTTGTCTAGGTCCGCTACTCTCTCTCTTGTCAGGTCAACATAGGGACACTGTAAAAAAAACTGCCCTCAGTGTCGTTGGGTGGATGGGATACGCAGCAGAAGGCAGTATATCTGCGCCTTCACTGAGGTAAGGGTAGGTGGTTTAAAGGCCCCTTCAGGGCTAGAGTGTGTGCTATGGCTATTTTGTATTGTCAGGCACGATGATTTTTTTTTTGATTATGGCAGGTGGCAGCGGCAGGATTTTGGTTAACCCCCCCTATAACTCTCCCGCAATAGCCGAGGTGCTAGCGTGCCGCCCTGTAGTCAACGCTGTCCACCGAGTGATCTGTCAGCTCATGCTGACAGCTGGGACTTCACGTCCAAAATAAATCACTTAACACATATACTACCATAACAACAGGTTGAAAAAGTTCACCTAAACTTTGTATGAAAGTTTACTATACTTATTAGTATTGTACTACGGGAAATTCGTTTACATTCTGTGGAAAACTTGCCTTAAGGTTGTAGGCAATTTGTAGGCAACTTACCCAAAAAGCGTAGGAGAATGACCTACAAATATTGGTAAATTTGCCTTCCGTCTTACAAAAGTAAGTGATTTTCCAAATGAAAATCACCTAATTCAAATTAGAAAAATCGGCTAAGCGGTTTAGCTGGCTGAAGATCATCTACACAATGTATTTAGGTAGGCTGCCTATATTTTAAGGAGATATATCTAATCTTTTCTTTCAGTGTAGTAGATTTAGTGTCAGCATTTCACCAAAATGTGGTCACGTATTGGACTCTCAATAAATGCTGCCGTAATTCAGCTTTGCACGGGGTGTGGTAAGCTTGATGAATCGAAAGTTCTGCATTTTTACCCAAAACTTTCAATAAAATTTCTTAACTGATACATATTAGAAAATAAATCAAATCTGACATCGTTGACGTTGTTAATCTGCCGAACTCCGTATATATATGACAAATAAATATTTCCAACGTGGCAAATGCACTCTTTAGTAATTCTTCATCATCGGTGGCAATATTTTGAAATGCAAGCTAATAATCTTCCGATTTTTCTAGTAATTTGAAAGGCCTCAATTTCCTTTTGCGAAACAAAGATTGAGTGTAATCACAACATAGCGTCATGGCTTGGAAGCCTAGTAAAGCTCTAGATATGGACGAAGGACCTAGAGTTTTGTATAATTCATTGACGTTCATTGATGTTGATTCAAAGTTTTAAGGAAGTATTAAAATTGCTTATGTTACCAAGTAGTATAATGAGAATATCAGAATCTGAGCATCTGCTACAACTTCAGTGTGGATATCAATTTTTCAAATTTGGTAGATAATGCTAGAGTCTGCTTCTTCATGTTCTTCACATGATAATGACTCTTCCGTTGCTTTAATGGCTTTATTATTTTCAACCCGATAAGAGAAGCATTCGTTGAAAATTATTTTATCACCGCAATATCATCAGTCGACCAGTGGTTGATAAAAAACTTAACTAATGCTTCCTGGAACTGAACATTTTTCAGTTGAGCAATAAAATTATAAGGACGAATTTGATTTGCTCCGATTGAAACCTGGCTAGCCGATTCATCTCGACGTTTACGTTCACCATCTTTGATTGATGGTGTAAAACATCAATGCGATTTGCTTTCAGTTGAAATATAATTTATTTTTAAAGTTTTCCCAAATTTTTTTTTTTAACATTTCAATGCAGAATTATGAATAGCCGCTACATTTACTTCCCTGCAAACAGGTTTGCTTGGGAAGGCATAAAATATTTAATCTAGGGTATAACACCAGGAAAAAAATTAAGAAACTATTACTCATTCAAATTTTTTTCATAACTTCGCCAAGAGCAAGGCTTCTCATGTAATACTTAAAAAAATGTAGTAAAAAATGTATGTTGAGACTCATGATTTCATAAATAACCTCGATTTAATAAAATTTCATGAACTGCCCTGTAACTTTCTAACTATGCACCCTATGAAGATGAACGTAGTTAAAATCTAATTCAACCTAATTCTCATTTATGAAAAAATTAATATTAAAATTTTTTTTCCAAAAGGAACACTTTTACCGTTATAATTGAAGCTTTATAGCTCCCAAGGGCTTACTACTATTCATTAAAACACCAGTTGATAATTGAATGGTCAAATTCTCTACTGCAGCCACAGTATACGGTTTCTATCACGGAAGCCCATAGAGCAGGAGGTGATAGTATTCACCTAGCCAAATTAAAAAGTTATATGGCGGGAGAAAGTGGGAGTCTCAACCGTTTCGGAGTTACAGAGTGATTAAGAAAATATGATAGTTTTTCACAAAACACCCTGTAACTTTTAAAAGTACGGGGCATACGTTCACCGTTGAACTCAATGTATTGTTGCGAGCGTGGCCTTTGGTTCGTTATTTAAAACACAATATTAAATAATTAATATATAAGTTTTTTATTACACTTAAGTCATATAAAGTTCACAAACATTTATTTAATCAACTCAACTCTAATTATCGCTAACACTGTACTTTCAATTATCGCAATCTAATTACACACTATCGCTTCTTTATTGCTTTCGCTTCTTAACACTGCAACGTCTAAGACAAGACTCTTTCCTGGCGATGACAACTGTTATATTTATACCCCAGAAACACTCCGGATTATTCTGGAGTGTTCTATTCCAAAAGCTTCTTGATTATTCTATTTGTTCTATTCCTGAACTTTCATAATCGATTCTCCGAACCTGAAGTCATTTACTCTCCGAACCTGAAGTTGTTTATTGCCAGTAGATGTCACCAGTTGTCTCTTTCTACTGCACGTAACACTGCCCCCTTCTTAAACTTGTTCGTCCCGAACAACAGGTGGTCCACGGTCTTGATGCTCGTAGTATTGACACAAGCGGTCCAAATGAACAATTTTTTTTTTTGTGCTTGCCTCTTGTGCCACGCTGAATCCTGTATACCACGTCATTAATTCTAGTTACTACTGAATATGGTCCTTCCCAGTGTTGTTGCAATTTTGGAGAACGTCCCTTACGTCGTTTCGGGTTGTACAGCCAAACAAGATCACCTTCGTTAAATCCTGCGGAATTAGCGCGTAAGTCATAGCGGGTCTTCATCCGATCAGTATTTGTTGCTAATTTCGTCCTCGTGGCCTCGTGTACATCGGCTAATTGTTGTTTGAGCTCCGATACGTAGTCTTCTGGTAACTTTTGTTCACCTCTGGGGGTACCGAATTTGAGGTCGCTAGGTAAACGCATCTCTCTTCCGAATATGACTTTAGCTGGGGTTTGTCCGGTAGTACTATGAACGGCTGATCTATAAGCCATTATGAATACAGGAATATGTCGATCCCAATCGCGTTGATGATAGTCAACTACTTTCTTTAGATGCTCGATCAATGTTCTGTTGAAGCGCTCTACCATGCCATCAGATTGTGGGTGTAGAGGAGTTGTTCTAGTTTTTCTTATTCCCAACATTTTACACATCTCCTGGAAAGTCCGCGATTCGAAGATCCGTCCTTGGTCCGAATGAAGTTCGTGAGGCACACCAAACCTACTGACCCAATTCGTTATTATTTGTTCCGCAACTGTGGTTGCCTCTTGATTAGGGATTGCATAAGCTTCAGGCCATTTACTGAAATAGTCAATGGCAACTAATATATAACGGTTACCGCCATCCGTTTCTGGAAAAGGTCCAGCGATGTCTATAGCTATCCTTTCAAAGGGGGCTCCGACATTATACTTATGCATTTCTCCTCTGCTTCTGTGTTGCGGCCCTTTGCAAGAAGCACATACAGTGCATCTGCGGCACCACTCCTCCACATCTTCTCGCATATGTAACCAATAAAACTTTTCTCGTATTTTGGAAATGGTTTTGTTCACTCCCAAATGTCCTCCAGAGGTTCCACCGTGCATTTCTTCTAGAACATCTTTGACATTTGATGCCGGCACGACTATCTGCATTCGGAAAGATTCGCCATTAGGTGCTTCCCACTTGCGTTTTAATATACCACATTCAACATGAAGAGAGTTCCATTGAGCCCAGTAACTTTTTAGCTTCTCACTCCGTTCCGAAATATCCTTCCAGTCTGGTCTTTCCATGTCTTCTTTCCAAGCAAGAATAGGTGAAATGTCCGGATCTTCTCGTTGTGCTGTTCGTAGGTCCTCGTTGTCCCAACCTGTAGATGGCTCCACGGTTACCAACTGTATAGTTGCTGCTGTTTCTTTTTCTTCTATTCGTGTGCAATGTTTGCACTCAAGTTTACATGGACGTCGTGAAAGGGCGTCTGCATTTCCATGGATACGACCTCTTCGGTGTTATATTTCAAAATCATAAGCCTGGAGTCGCTCTATCCATCTCGCCACTTGTCCCTCAGGATTCTTAAACTGCAGAAGCCATTTAAGTGCTGCATGGTCGGTGCGAAGGATAAATTTCTGCCCATAGAGATATTTATGAAAATGCTTTGTTGAACTTACAATGGCAAGTAGCTCCTTTCTTGTAGCACAATAATTTTTCTCTGACTTTGAAAATGCTTTGCTATAGTAAGCTACTGGAACTTCTTGACCATTTTCCTCCTGAGAAAGCACTGCACCAATACCTTCATTGCTGGCATCCGTGTCTAATGTAAATGTTTTTCCCAGCTTTGGATAGTGAAGTACTGGAGCCTCACAGAGCTGTTGCTTCAAATTTTCAAAACTTTCGTTGCATTTATCCGACCATATGAACGGCTTTCCCTTTTCGGTAAGTTGATGTAGGCTTCTTGCTATATCTGCAAAACCTTTCACGAATCGCCTGTAGTAGGTAGCTAAACCAAGAAAACTCCGTAATTGATGTTTGTCCTTTGGAGCTGGCCAATTTTTGACGGCTTCTATTTTCTCTGGATCGGTTCTTACTCCTTGTGATGAAACTATGTGCCCTAAATATTTAACCTCTTTTTTAAATAGAGCACATTTACTCCCACTGAGCTTTAATTTTGCATCTTTGAGTCTTTGAAGTACATCCCGTAAGTTGTTTTTATGTTCCATGAATGTCCTTCCGATTACTATTATGTCATCCAAATAGACAAGACATGTTTTCCAGGTTAAACCTCGTAGAACACATTCCATTAGTCGTTCGAATGTGGCTGGAGCATTACATAACCCAAATGGCATTACTCTGAATTGCCATAAGCCACTGCCAACTGAGAAAGCAGTTTTCTCTCGGTCCTCGGGATGTATTTCCACTTGCCAGTAACCACTCTTCAAATCCAGCGAGGAAAACCATTGCGCTCCGGAAAGGGTATCCAATGTGTCATCAATCCTTGGTAATGGATAGCTATCTTTTCTCGTCACGTTATTTAGTTGGCGGTAGTCTACAGAGAATCGGGTGCTGCCATCTTTCTTCCTAACCAGAACAACCGGCGATGTCCAAGGGCTGTTAGATTCCTCTATGATGCCTTGTTTCTTCATGGAGTTCATCATGTCTGCAACTTCTGGTTGTTTGGCTAATGGCAATCTTCGTGGTGTCTGTCGAATGGGTCTGGAATCTCCTGTATCGATTCGATGCTGGACAAGATTTGTTTTACCATAGTCATCATCATTCATTGCAAATAATTCCGAAAATTCATCGATCACCTCTTTGGCATCGTTGTGTTGTTGTTCACTTAAGGCACTGGACGAAAGAAGTTTCTGAACCTGTTGGGTAGTAGCTGGTATAGTTTTTGTCTCCTTGACATTACTACCATTATCTAAATTGACGATTTGGTAAACGGGTTCACAATTTCCAATTATAGCTCCTTCTTTTAGTTGTACCTCGTTTTCGGATGTGTTAAGCACTCTGACTGGAATTAATGTTGCACCTTCTGCCTTCACTAAAGTCTTGCCAACGATGATGTTCGATGTAACTTTTGTGGGGTTAGGCTCCACCAGATAGAATCGGCAGGTGCCGATGTCATCAGTAAGCTTTGTCCATATTAGTGTCTCGGAGCATGGCGAAAGAGTAATATTTTCGCAAACAATCGTCCTTACTATCGCAGGATGATCTGCTCTTCTCCTAGTTTCATAGGAATTTCTATGTTGCCATATTTGAGAATCCGCTCTCCGACATCCAGATTTATTTTGTATGTGGTCATGAAATCTATTCCAAGAATGCAGTCATCCATTATGTCTGAAACCAGGAAAGTGTGAGGAAATAGTAGTTCGCCTAGTTGAACATCTAAAGTTATTTCTCCAAACACCTGTGCTGCCGCTCCAGTTGCTGTTCTTAGTAGATATTTGGTGGTGTTGTGAAGCCATTTGTTCTTAACAAGATCTGCTCTAATAATTGATCTTGAAGCTCCAGTATCGATAGTAACTGCGCAGTCATTTTTTCCTACACTTCCATATATAACAAGACTGCTATTATTTCTCTGTAACTGACTTACTTGGATGATGACTTCGGGGCTGTCGATTCCACCAACCAACTTCTGCCCCACGAAGTTGGTTTTTACTAGTTTTCCGACTGCTCAAGAGGAGAGACGATGCGACTAGTCGCTGTTTGATATCTAGTCTCTCCACGAATTGCTTGTTCCCTGGATCGACATTTTTGGCATTCTTCTTTCCCCTCTTCTTCTGGTGATTCCACTCGTCGACGTTTTCTGCAGTCTCTTTGAAGGTGCCCTGGTCTATTACAATTCCAGCATCGAGGGACACCACGTGAAGGCGGGCTCTGTGATGATTGCACTCTATTACAAGTACATTCTTCCACTGAAATTTCTCTCACTCGTACTGCACTCCGTGAAGCTTGTCTGGCGGATTCGTATGCTAATGCATAGGCTAGTGCTTCTGCTGTTGATTTCTTTCCTGCTAGCCTCAATGATTGTTGTAAATTTTGATCTGTAATAGCGTTCACAAATGCCTCCGTCGCCACTTCATTGAGAAAATCCGCATTCACGCTGGAGTATGACAGATGCGCTAATCTTTCTACATCTGCCTGCAGTTGTTGTAGTGATTCGCCATGTTTTTTAATCCTGTTGCGCAACTGTAGACGATATACTTGCTGCATGTGCTCATCTCCGTAACGTAATTCTATCGCCTGTACTAATGAAGAGTAATTACGTTGATTTTCAATCGGTACAGTTTGTAAGAGTTCTGACGCAGAACCTCGAAGTGCTAACACCAGAGCTATAGCTTTGTCTTCATCATTCCATCCATTTACCTCTGAAGCTGCCTCGAATTGTCTCTTGAAGATATGCCACGAATTTTGTCCATCAAATATGGGAGGTTTCATTCTACCTGCACCGGATATTTCAGTTGCTCCGCTTAGAGGCTGACGATGCTTTATTCTTTCCAGATCTGATTTAAAACTGTCAAGCTGCTCGGTGACTTTTTGTTGAGCTTCCGCCACTTCCTGCTCGATTCCTTCAATTTTCAAATTTTGTTCATCTAATGAGTTTTTCAGGAAAGTCTTCTGTTCCTCCAAACGAGTTTCTAGACAATTCTCCAAAGAGATCTTTTGTTCGTCCAAACGGGTTTCCAGAGATTTCTTTTGTTCCTCAAAATCAATCTTTTGTTCATCAAAACGGGCTTCTTTTGTTCGTCCATCGATTTCTTTTGTTCGTCCATAGATTTCTTCTGTTCATCTAAACGTGATTCCAGAGAATTCTTTTGTTCCTCGAGAGAATTCTTTTGTTCATCCATTGATTTCTTCTGTTCATCTAAACGTGATTCCAGCGAATTCTTTTGTTCCTCGAGAGAATTCTTTTGTTCATCCATAGATTTCTTCTGTTCATCTAAACGTGATTCCAGAGAATTCTTTTGTTCCTCGAGAGAATTCTTTTGCTCATCAAAACGGGCTTCCATTTTACTCATTAAAGTACTCAAAAGCTGTTCCATTTTCATCGCAGGCGCTTCTTCAACTTCGATTTCTTCCAAGTTCTCTTCGAAAACAAATGTTTCAGGATTCTTTCCTTCCTCTATCAAAGATTGTCTAAGTCGCTCGACTAGAACTTTCTTTATGCCTGTCGTTTGTAATGACTGGTTCCCTAACTCCACTTTCAAATCCTGCGTTCGAAGCTCGTCCACTTTGCGCCCCATTATTTTAGTAATTCTCTTATAGATGAATATAAATTATTTTCCAGAACTTACACAATTTAACACAATTTCTCAAAATTAATCACTCTTTTAATTTTTAGTCAATTGCCACCACTTTATTTCGCGAATTTATTTCACTTCTGACACCAGTTGTTGCGAGCGTGGCCTTTGGTTCGTTATTTAAAACACAATATTAAATAATTAATATATAAGTTTTTTATTACACTTAAGTCATATAAAGTTCACAAACATTTATTTAATCAACTCAACTCTAATTATCGCTAACACTGTACTTTCAATTATCGCAATCTAATTACACACTATCGCTTCTTTATTGCTTTCGCTTCTTAACACTGCAACGTCTAAGACAAGACTCTTTCCTGGCGATGACAACTGTTATATTTATACCCTAGAAACACTCCGGATTATTCTGGAGTGTTCTATTCCAAAAGCTTCTTGATTATTCTATTTGTTCTATTCCTGAACTTTCATAATCGATTCTCCGAACCTGAAGTCATTTACTCTCTGAACCTGAAGTTGTTTATTGCCAGTAGATGTCACCAGTTGTCTCTTTCTATTGCACGTAACAGTATGAAGAACCTCATGGCCTTTCCAACAACTGCTCTACCAGCCCCGTACTGCTCCTTCGTTCGTAACCTACTTACGGGCTGGATTCCGCAACTGTGAACAATTTGCAAGTGTACACAAATTAAAAAACTCACCGTGAGCCGCTTAAGTGTACAATTTTGAATTCAAGCGATTCCGTAATACTTGTGTACATTTAATGCCGGTTTCTCAGTCCAGGCTTAAGTCAGAGTTTAGTTAAGCCACGGATGTCGCTTAAGCCCAGAACTTAAGCCTACCCGGTTTCACAGTACTCGGTAAGCTGAGGCTTAGTTAAGCCGCAGATGAAAATTTTTAAGTTGTCAGCACGGCTGTAATTGTGAATTTTTGTAAACGAAAATTGTCATTGTGGATTAAAAACTAAACGAAAAGAAGAAGAACTTTTTATTTACCAGTTTGTTGTGGTTTCTATCTGGAAGAATATCAAAATCCAAAAACCATTGCTGCAGAATGTTTCGACAACGTAAACCATCATAGCCGATTGTGTCTGAAACTAGCTGCCAGACAATACTCAAAACTTCCACCTAAATAACTATTTTTCACTTGAAAAATTTCAATTTAGTTTTAAAGTAAGTATAACTTTTGAAATATGCACGTTCGTTTAATGAAAAAAATTATAATATTTAGGCAAAATATATAATTAGCAATAATTTCCTATGTGTTTCACAGCAACATCTTTGCTACGGGCACTGTAGACACAAAAAATAAATCTTGACTCAAAGACAAAAATAAAATAGATAAAAACTGTCGACAAGTTCAAATAATAATTGTACCTGTAGACAGTCCCCACAGGTACAAAAATTTATTCGTCCATAGGTACAAATACGGACAACATAAACAAGTTACTAATTAATGCATCTTTGAACATAATGGAAATTGATGCTAAAGGCAATTACCATAATATGAAAAAATTATATTAAAAGTGTAAAAAATATTTCCTTTTTATGTCCAATATTTGTCACAACCTCACTTTGACATCAATTTGACAACTAAGAAATTGGCGGTTAGCAAGTGTTGCTATAAGCACAAAATACTGTATTGTACAGTATTGAATTTTGCAATGAATAGTTTATGAAATATTTAGGGTGTCCACACAGGTAAACGCGTCTACAGGTACAGCACTTGCCCCTACATTTTTCCTAGGAATATACCGAAAAAAATTTCTTCGGAATTAATCATTTTTAGTAGAGTACCTACATAATATAGGTACTATTTTGGATACCGCGTTGACAATAGTCCAAACTAGGATGGAAGTTTCAATCTAAGAGTTTATGACGATATCGTAAATATAGTCACCGCTTTATAAGGTTTTTATAGGTATATATCAAAGAATTCTTTACCTACCTACACATTAAAACATCTGGGACTGACCATTTTCCCAATATACGAAGTAAAAAATCTGGAGATTTTTGCATGGCAATAATACGAAGGAATTGCCTTGATTTTTTATAAAATTAGGTCAACACATTCTTTTCTAAAATTATTGTGCAGAAAAGCGGAAGAACAAACGGATAGATGGATGGACATGGAAAGGTCAAGTAAAAGGCAGAGAAAAAAAAACAATAAAAAATTGCATCAGTCGGTTGTCAAAGCATAGAATTTCCACAAAATTTTTTCAGAACCATGTCATAAAAAGCGCTTTTATATAATTTTCACTTATCATAATTTCTGTAGGTATATTTTCTGGTGCAGGAATTTTTGTGAAAGTATTTTCCTCCTTTTGAAATGTCTCAATTGTTTAGATAAACTCTGCTGAGAGCACAATCACACATCCATCCACATATATCATTTTGAAATATGTACCAACAATATATCAACGGAGGTGAATGTCGATTACGTAAATATCATCTGTCATTAACATTTCACCAGCACCACTTAGGTATAACTGATGCTCCATTGCATTATCCATCGTCGTCGTTAGCTTTATATGTTTACACGAAACCGTGTCACCTTCCCTTAGTTAAATACAATAAAGAAGCTCTCCCGGGATTGTATATGGAGGTTTGAGGGGATCCTGACATTCTTGATTTATCTTCGCTGAGCTCTCCTCATGAAGAGTGTAATCCTTGAGTTGATAATATTCACTTTAACTAGAAATAGAAAGATGAAGGGGAGTGAAGCAGGAAGGAAGGAATTCCTTGGAGTTCCTCGATTTCGCTTTTTGGAAAAAAAACTTTTGACAAGGAAACGAAAAGAAAAGTTTGACATCTCAGTTTGTCACGATAAAGTCTGTCAGGCTTTCTACACGCGATGCGATTTATGTATAAAAGTACCATCCTCTTACATTATTGATCATATATGTATGTAGTACATCCAAAGACGTGCCGTGCCATCTGAGCATCTGACCTTCATGTTGAGATATTTAAGTACATTTATGTGACAAGATATTTAAGGGACTTCAACTCAATTTGTCGATTTCAGATTATAACAGACACACAGTCACACACACACTCACACACACACACATAAATAATTATCTAAATGTATTTTATTAGCAATACCAACAAAAGTCTAAATATCCAACCGTTGTTGGTTTTCCAAAAAAGACTTCCGGTTAAATTCCGTTTCAAATTGACACACGCACAACAATACGCTGGAAATCGGCAATACGTTCCGTGAATTTTAACTTAAATATTTTAAGGATGCTTTTCATTATGAAATTCAACTAAAAGGACCCATTACGAGACCGAACCCGAAAAATTGGACATAGTCGTTACTTTGGATACGGAGCGAGGAAGAACCTTTTATCCGGTGCGGTGTTGAATCAGAGATTATATGAATTGTGTGGTATGGCGGTTAAATTTGACAAATTTTCTCGATTTGCTCATTGTAGAGCCATACGTATGGGTAACAACCACTCTAGGTAGGTAGGTACGTAGGTATGTATGTATATATCCGTTTAGGCTTGTGAAGAGGAAAAGTCCTTAGGACGTTAAGCATAATGAAATATTGATGCTTAATGGGTGCTGCCTATGTGAAGTGAACTGAACTGAACATTTGTTGATATGCGCACGATGATGGTTGTATACAATTTCCCAGGAAAGGAGAAATTTATGTTTTTATTTACCCTGAATTTTGCTGTTGTCGTCGACGTCATCATTGTGTCGTTCATATTGAATGAATCCGGGTCGGTGCGGAGTAACTCTATATAATTAAAAAATTTTAATATGATTTATCCAGACAGACCGCGTTTATTTTAAAAACAGCTAGGTAGGTATATGAATTCTTGAATTTGAAAAAAATTGAAAAAATTTATGAGGAGCGTGGAAGGGGATTCCTAATAATCGAGGGAGGAGATTCCTCTACCTTTTGAAAGATGGTATCTACCATGCAAGGTATATAAAATACAGGGTATTTCCATTACGAACCACGTTCCGCCATTTGTGACGAATTATCGTTAAAATGTATAAGAAAGCACGGTACAGAGAACACAATACCAAAGTATAAGTAAATATAAGTAGAGACAGAGGCGAACAAAATTGGAAATTTTCCGTGTTTTATAGACTGAAAAAGGTAATCTCATATACTTTTGTCTTTTGCATGAATTGGGGAAAAGAACTTGGCTATGCATTATTGTAGTGCGACTGAGATAACGAGTAAAAAACAAAAATCGAGAGAACGTAGGATTACCCGAACGACAAAATCTTATTAAATCCCCCAAAATCCTTTCAAACTATTCATAATAATGTACATTGGGTAACCCTACCTCCATTTGGCAAGAAAAGATAAATTTCGCAATCAACAACGCACTAAAAGGAGATGTAAAATTTCGGTCAAATAAAATTCCCAGAATCCAGCAAGAGATTCCCCCACTTGAGCAAAGCAAATGTAAACAGAACAAGTGAAAAAGCTAGAACTGGTCTAAAAGACCAATTCTTATGATACTCTAGATGAATGCACGTATGAAAGTTCGTATGGTCACCCATTTGAGCAATTTTGATTTTTTGCATTGGTTTCTCGCTTATATTTCTAGAACGGCTCGTCGGACAGAAAAAATGATTATAACCAATTTTATAGGATTTCTTATTCTGAAGAAGTTTTTGGTACAATCAAAATGTCTACGACTGATCGTTTTCAAAGTATATGTAAAAAACCAAAATTTTTATATGGCAACACCAAGAAGGGGTTGGGCGATTTAGTTCCTTTTTGAAATTTTATTTGCTATTAGTACGAAAACCCAATGTACCAAATTTCAGCTTTCTATGTCGACGTGTTCTCAGGTAGTGTCCAAATATATCGTGGAAAACGAAATTTTTGTATGGCAACTCCACGAAGGAGTTGCCCGATTTTTCGAACTTAATTTTACTTTTTTTTTTTAATGTCCGTGTACAAAATTTCAGCTTTCTAAGTGAATGCGCTCTCGAGTTATCGTGCGCACGGACGGACGGACGGACAGACGGACGGACGGACAGACGGACGGACGGACAGACGGACGGACGGACGGACAGACGTACGGACGGATAGACGGACGGACGGACGGACAGACGGACGGACGGACAGACGTACGGACGGATAGACGGACGGACGGACGGACAGACGGACGGACGGACGGACAGACGGACGGACGGACGGACGGACAGACGGACATCCAAAAATCAAAATAACTTTTAGTTTTATGCGGGGGTGTCCAATCCATTTTGCTCTACCATCATTATTTCTGTGCGTTACAAACGGAATGGCAAACTTAGTATACCCTATAGATTTCATCTAGGGTATAAAAAGTGCTGTTCACATATCATAGGATTACCTAACAAACATTGGAATTCTGCGAAAAACACTGGGACAATTCCTGAAATTCGAGTTTCAGCAGGAGCACTTTATGAGCGTGAAATCAGAAAACTCCGCCCATTCTCTCTTATTTACGAAAATAAATCATTTGCCATTCCATTTCGTTGCATGTAATCTTCGCATTCACATTTTTTGTCTTATTCGTAAAATGTTCAAAGAGTGTTTGATTTTTGATTTTTTCTCTTCCTTCCTTCTTTTTCTCGCCGTGTACATTTAAATGGAAAACAATCGGAACACTCTTCTGTGTCCTTTCTTTTATTTAGTTATTCTTTGACAATACTCTCTCTTCTCTCTCTGTCTTTCCTATAAAAATGGATATACATTATAGTCACAGCATTACGTCACAGGCTATCAGCTGCAATGCAAATGGGCCGGATTCACTAACACAGAGAATTGTGGAGTTAAGGAGATGAGAGTTCTTTTCACACTTATCTCTCCTCTCAGAATTCTGTAGCTCGGCAGTGATGCCAGATTGGGCGCTTTTCCGCAAATTGGGCTATCTTTTTACAAAATCTGCGCTTCGATTTTCAGGAAAAGCGCCCAACGCCCAATTGGGCGTGGTGACACTGTTTTTTCTGCGCTTTTTGGGCTCTATTTAAAGATATAAAATAGAATGGAAAATAGGTTTTATTCAAATTAAATGATTCTTGGATATCTCATTCTAACTAAATAGAAGAGGGTGGGGATAAGTATTTTGCGACCCGTATAATAATATACAAGTATATAGGCAATTTTCCGTCTACTGCATGCAATGTTTAAAAGACAAGTTCCGAGGTACTGGTCAGTTACTGGCTTTGTAGCCGAAAGTTTCGTAAAGAAATTTTGAGAGCATACTGCATGTTTCGATTAGCAGTGCAGGACGATCTCATCAGGACAGCAATGATACTCTGAATTGCCTGCTGTCTACACTATAGTGAACTCAGATGTCCAAAAGCTGGTGGTGGAATGATTTAAAAATCTAAATATGAAAAATATGGAAAATGGGTTTATTTATTCAGAAAATGTTCCGTTAACAGCAAAAACAAACAAAAAGCATATACATGCAAAAGTGTTTAAATGTTCATTTAGAATTTGTAGAATGTAATTTCAAACTTCTATGCAAAATTGCAGTGAGATTCAGTAATGTTTACAGCCGCTCAAATCGAAAATAGTGATTTTTTGGCTGTTGGAGCGGTGTTGGGTGGACTGTCACTAAAACCGTTTCAATATTTCTTTCATAACTTTTTACATTGACAATATTTTTTCTTTTTCATTTTAAGGAGCATAGTTATCACCTCATTGCAGTGAAAGCAGTTCAAAAAAAAATTGAATATTTCAATATTTTAAAACGAAAATTTGGACATGGACGTCAATTTTGTGATTTGGCGGCACTTTTTTTTTGTAAAGAAAAGTATCGCGCGGGTATATTTTTTCTAGTATAATGCAATCTACAATCGATTAAATCATTAAAAACTAATCAAATGGCAACCGCTCTATCAGAAATTCACTCTAATTAAAAAAAAAACATTTCGGCACCTTTTGGGCGATTTTTTTTCTTCATTTGGGCGGCATAATCTGGCATAATCTGGCATAATCTGGCATCACTGTAGCTCGTAGATCCTTTATAAACAATGTAAAGAGTAGAGGACCTATAATAGATCCTTGTAGAACTCCAGAATCGATGGGAAGGAAGTTGGACTTAACTCCATGAACTAGTACTTGTTGGAAGCGATTGGATAAAAATTCGCTGATCATTCTAATTGCAGTTCGGGAGAAAAAAAATTTATCATGTAACTTGTGTAGAAGAAGTGTGTGGTCAACGCTGTCGAAGGCTTTAGTAAAATCAAGCAGAACTAATATAGATAGATTATTGTCTAGCACGCCTCGAATATCTGTAGTGACTTTCAGTAAAGTAGTCTCGCAGCTATGTTCAGGCCGGAAACCAGACTCATTCCGATCGATAAAATTAATTATTTGCGTGGCCATTAACCTCTCCAATACTTTCCCTAGGAAGCATAGTATACCGGACCGTTAGGAGCAGAGTTCTTTGCCAGTGGTAATACTACAGAATTTTTCCACTTACAAGGGAATTGAGAGTACGTGAGGCAAGAATTGAATATGTATAGCAGAGAGCTACATATAACTGGAGGGAGAAGCTTAATAAATCTAGGTGGGATACTATCATCACCATTGGCATCAGATTTGATACCACCAATGGCCTCTAACATCTCAGAAACTGTTACACATCGGAAGCTGAAGTTTACTGATTGTTCTACAAAGTTTAAAGGAGCTGCAAGAGCAACTATTGGAGGAGCGAGCGTAGACGTTGTGAAAAAATTATTAAGAGCGTTTGGAGCTATGCAACACGTTGATTTATCGCTACCATGAATACCCCATTTTTTGCACTTCTGATTTTCTCATTTACTAGGTTTCTTACGGATTTACACGTAGCACGACTCTGAGAAGTTTTGAACAACTTGTAACGACGGAAAAGATATTCTCTTTCAGCAATCATGATCTCAATTTCAGGAGAATACCACGGACATCCGACATGTTTTATGCGCTTGGTCCGCTCAGGTGCGAATTTATCGTGTAAATAAATAACCAATGCATAAAATATTTCTAATTGATCATCTACAGAGTTTTAATTTTTAATAAGCTCCCAGTGAAGCACTGATGCCTCTTCGAGTAAACTCTCAACATTAATTCTATTGCAGTTGCGAGACTTTAGAATTCTGGGCTGAATAGTGAAATGGAACTCGTAGGATAGGAAGATGAAGTCATGATCGAAAATACTAAGCGGACTTATAGTTGATTGAAGATTAAGACTTTGTTTACGTCAGAGCTGAAAAACATATCCAAGAGTGAAGGATTGCTACAGTTAAAATAGCTAGCCTCAGTAGAATTTCCACGTTAAGATTGAGTGACTCGAAAAGGTGTAAAAATGAGTCCACGTTTTTATCTCTACGTAGTATATTTACATTAAAATCTCCACCCAAGATTACGTTAGAATACTGATGGGAGATTTGGGTGAATATCTCTTCGAGCTCTGTAGTGTTCTCGGAGCAGAATTTGTTAGGAGGACAGTAGATACAAGCCAATAGTAACTTGTCTGAGCTGCAGCCAACTTCCATACAAATAAATTCAATTTCATTAATGCTAGAGTGTTTTATAACTCTAGATTTAAGTTCATCCTTTACGTAGACCGCCACACCGCCCCCAATACGATCTTTTCGATCGTTACGATAAAATTTGAATCCTGGGATGTTTACTATACTGGAAGGAATATGCTCGTTTAGCCAACTTTCAGAAACGAATAAAGCCCTGGTCACAACGGGAGATTTTATCCAAATGTCACGCATTTAGATGACAAATGTTCAAACCATTCGATCTGGAGGAAAATAAGTTAAGCATCGCTCTAACACTGTCCAAACTTGTCATATTATTGATACTTTAAGTGAACTTATCGAGCAGAAATTGAATTCTCAAAAGAAGCAACATGCATGAATAAGTCGGCAGAACTAGTATGCGTTTGACAACCGGGCTGAAAATAAAAGATTTAAAGATACTAAGGACGTTTGCCAAACGGGCTAAATGCTGGCTAAATCTATTATTTTTCCATTTAGTAAATTTTCGAGCTTGCTAATTCTTCTTCTTCACATTCGTCTAATTATTTGACAAGTGTGTCGTGCCCGTTGAGCAATCGAATTAACGAATCCAATAATTAAAAGCGATACTCGAATTTCTTTTAACACAGTTTCTTTATTAAACCATAAACCAAACTGACCTATCTTAATACCTTTTAAAAGCAAAACCAATCTGAACCGAACTGTAACTTGATATCGCGATGAGTGATAACGGAGCGGCTAAAAAATACTACAGGCACTCGCCAGTCCAGTCATTGGTCTTTTATGCACCAATATTCGGAAGTAGACTTTACTTAACAACGCGGATGTAAACAAACGACAACAACCTTGCCGTTTGTTCTACCGGTTGCAGCACCTGAGTCGCTCAGTAGTAAACAATCGCTTTACATAATAATTACCATGCGAAGGTTAATTATTATTGTAATCGTCGATTGCTCCACTAAGCGCTCATCGCAGCCAGCTGTTAAGCTAATCAGCAAAATAACCGACAGTTGCAGAACAGTACAATGCGACGTTACTGTTTAGCAATTGCTAATTATTTCACTAAAATGCGCCCTTGGCTGCTGGAAGAATCTTCCGTATATTGGGCCATCACATCCCTCCCCCCTTGGAAAAACTAGTTTCCGCAGGGAACTAGATCTGGAGAGTGAAACAGTCTTAATTAACAACTGAGAATATTTTGTTTCTCGTTCGGTTCAGATTGTTTACATTTTCTTTATATACCTACTATCTAAATTGTCTTATCTTCCTTTTTCATTCCTTACATTTCTTATTTTTACAGCATTTCTCTTTTTATTTTCTTCTTACATTTAGCTTCAATACTTCCTTTACATATTTAATTTCTTTCTTACTTTTATCTCATTTCTTTTTTATTGTGTTCTCACAACATCTCTATTTTCTCTTTTAGTTTATTTACTGTTTTTTTTTTTTTTTTTACTAATTAACAACAATATAAATAACTGCATACTTGTGTTTTGTTTACATTCTTCTATTATATTTCTTTATTCTATTTTTTTACTTCACATGTCTTTTACTTTGAAACTTTTCCCACTTATCGTAATAAGTTATTTATTTCTATTACATTAAAATTGTATGTACCTATTGGACAAGAATTCATTAATTCATTTACACGTATTATCCCGTTAGAAAACATTGCTTACTACCTATAGGTATAATGACAAAATAACAAAAAGTTCTTTTTACAGCCCGAATACTTACAAAAATACTATCCAAACCATAACAACAAAATTTTTCTCTCACTAATTACAATTTTTACACTCACTTTTTACAGCCCGAATACTTACAAAAATACTATCCAAACCATAACAACAAAATTTTTCTCTCACTAATTACAATTTTTACACTCATCTAGCCTTAAAGTTATTCTTCCTTCCTTTTTTTTTCTAGCAATTCTTACACTTAACTTGAATACAATATTTATATTGGTCTAATTACTCAGAGTGATTCCGTCTATCTAAAGGTTGCCACTGTCCTATCCAATATAACACTTAGTGTAACAAAATATCTAACCCTACAACAGTTGTTACTACGCTAGCTGTACCAGCTGTTTTCCGACTATCGTAGGCAGGTTTGCTGTGGGCAATGTTGCTGTAGTAGGCACGATTACTTGGAGGCCATCGTTCGTTTCCTTGTCTTCGGTAGGCTGTCCTGTTGTTACAGTGGGTTTTATTGAACTCCGGGTGATGGGCAATATCGACAATCTGCTTGATCTAGCCGGTACTGGTTTTTGCTTCCGACATCTCCTGCGGATCAGAACTCCTGCTACTAACATAAAACTGGCAATACTTAACAGCCCAATTATTGAGGTGGCGGCTAGATAGATGGTGTGGGGCTAACTTTGTTGTCGATGTATTTCCTCTCGTGTGATGTCCTCATTTATTTTTTGTATCTCGGCTGCATGATCTCTCCAGGCTTGGTTGGCATTGTCGGCAGCTAACAGCCGTACCTTACGATTTTGATCGCCATCAGCCATAGGCTCTGTAGATCTATTTCTGGTGCTCACGCTATCCCATGATGGTAATTCCGAAAATTAGGGTTGCCAAAGACTAATATTTCGCTGAGCGTGGTCCTCTGATGTGATCAAAAGGTCGCCGATCTGAAGGTGGCAGTGCTCCTCGATTGATAATACTCCGGTAGAACATAGTTCTCCAATCGCTGTAGGTGTATCGCGGCAGTTTACCTCTAGTTTCGTCTTGTCGGCCATCACGAACAACCAGTGATTTCGGGTAATCATGCGGACTAGACTATTCCATTTTGGGAGAATTTTTTCCTTGCATGCCAGCGGGTTGACGTTGAAACTTCGAAAAAGGTTGAGTACACAGCTATCACCAATGGCTGTGACGATTGGTCCCAACTGTGGGCACAGGAAACGCAAATGATTTTCGAGGGTTGTCAGTTGTTGGCATTTCTCATATTGCTGATAGTCTAGCAGGACATACTGGCGATCGTGATTATTTGCTGCTAGAAATTCGGCTTCCAACTCATATACATGGTAGCCGTCCTCATCAACTACTGCGGGAATGGTGTATACTTTGTGCAGTTCAAAAGCCACTCTCTCCGGTTGAGGAATGTCTATTCTGACCATAATGTGCTGCGGACCCTGCATTGCGCTCACCTTAGCAATTTGAGTCAACAATTGGAAGTCCAGAAATTCCTCTGCTAAATCCAATTGTTTTGTAGCGTTTGTCATAATTTCTGTTAGCTGCCGGGCGTGAATAATCATGGGGTGAAGTTTTCCCATGCTCAGTGCGACTAACATGTTCGCATAAC
Organism: Dioctria linearis; assembly: GCA_963930735.1. Lineage (NCBI taxonomy): Eukaryota > Metazoa > Arthropoda > Insecta > Diptera > Asilidae > Dioctria > Dioctria linearis. Next base: position 33,153,180 of record OZ005740.1, on the reverse strand, counting down.
CTTCTTGGACATCGCTGAGTTCTCGCAGTTGGAGGGTCATTAGTGTCAGTATTTCATTTATCTCCACTCTCCGTGTTAACGTTGTTATCTCCAGGTCTTGACTTTGCTGCGCGGCGGTGATGGCATTGATTTTATTCCAAAGTTCCTCTCGCTCTGCTGCTGCCTGAACGCGCGACGCATTGAATAGATTAAACGTCGATGTCATCACTGTTGTTTGCTCTTGAAGCAAGGTGAAGGTGCGGTTTTCTTTTCCATCTAGATCCCTCAAAGCCGAGTAGATATTTTCCGAATCTGCGTGATCCATGGTCCCGAAAAGTGTTTTTGACAGGGACCCTATACCATCAAAGAAAGATCGTTTCCTTCGAAGAGTCGGTTCCGCATGGGTGTGGTGCTTCAACTCATCATCCTGTCTCCTAATCTTCGCCATCCAACTTCCTATTTCCTTAGTGGCTAGCTCACATCTGTTCCCGAGTTCTCTCTCTCTGTGGTTGATTTTTGTGCAGAGCTGTATAACCAGCTTGCTGCAATTGTTTGCGAACTCCAGCTCGACCGCCAAGTCCGGCATTTCTACTTTGGATAGAATAGTCCAATGCCTAGTGTAAAAGTTTGCTTTTCCTACTTGCTCGAACAATACTCCGGACTGCATTAGGGGCTTTATATTGTAGCCAGCCTGCCCAGCGTATGACAAACTGATGAACATCAACAAGATTATGGCGACTGCTTCCATATTCAGCTTCTTAACTTCTCCCAACTAACTATATGACAACCTTCTTAATTTTATCCTACCTAGTATACAAAAATAAAAGAAACCACTCTGTATATAATTTATTTAGTACGATTTTTATTATTATTTAGTAAAATAAAATAAATCACGGTACAGATTTAGTTTATTCTACTATCTATCCACTTCCTCCTTCTCTCTCTCTCTACCACCTTTCGTCTTTTTTTTTTCAATTACCTTTTTTTTATAAGTGTTCTTTTCTTTTTTACACTTCTCTTTCCAATTGCTTTTTTTTTTCTTTTTCTTAACTTTTCTTTTTATTTACCAATTTTTTCAATGAGTATGTTTTCTTTTTTCTTCTTTCTCTCGCTACTTTAATTCTTATTCTTTACTTTAATATTATTATTTTTTTTTCTTACTCTCTTTACTTTAGTTTCTTTTTAATTCTCTCTTTTTTTTCTTACCCTTTTTGTTTTTACTTCTCTGTTGTTGTTTTTTTTTTTTTTTTTTTTTTTTTAAATTCTCTCTTTTTTTTAATGATCTTTTCCTTCCAATATTAAATTTCCTCTACAAATGTATATGTTTATGCCTTGCCGGCTCTTCTGGGCTTCTTTTAGCGTCCGTCTCCTGAACGGACTCCGAATCGGGCCACTAGGTCTCTTCTTTCGTCCGTTCTTGTACGATTCTGCTGCTTTACCTGTAAGGTAAAATAAAAACAAAATTTACTAAATAACAGTATCATTCAAATTTTTTTAACCGATTCACGTGAACCCGTTTGAGCTTTCTCCCGATAAGGATTGTTACATTCTCTGGGCTATGAACGTAAATTACTTCATAAGGACCCTTGAAGATTGACGACAGTTTTCCCGCCCGAGCCGGGTCCCTAACCAGAACCTTTTCACCGACATGCACCTCTATCGCCCTCGCGGATCTATCATAGTACTTCTTGGCGGACAATTTACTTTTGATCAAGTTTTGCTTTGCTAGTTCGAATGCCTTTTGCAATTTAAACCGTAACACATTATGATATTTATCGGCATTGTATAGCGGTTCAGGCTTCCGCTGCAAGCTACTGGGAACTTCCGAGACGAATCCGAATAAAGTTTCCATTGGTGTCAATTTTGTGCCCGAATGCACCGAGTTGTTGTAGGCATGAGCTGCCGTCCGCAGGAATTCGTCCCAATTCCGCGGGTCTTGATCTACAAAACTTCTCAAATAGCTTGCTAACGTGGAATGCTGTCTCTCTACGGCATTTGACTGCGGATGATAGGCAGTAGTCTGTAATTTTTTTATTTTCAACATCTTACAGAGGGCCTTCAGCACGTCTCCTGTAAAATTCGCTCCTTGATCAGTAACTAATTGTTTTGGTAGAGTATATCGGCTGAGAATTTGCTCGAACAGTGCTCGTGCCACAGTATTCGCTTCCTGATCCGGGATCGCTACGAAGTCGACGAACCTAGTGAGATCATCCACCAAGGATAAGATGTATTTGTTGCCATTGTGACTCAACGGCAATGGTCCCACCAAATCGACGTACACCTTCTCAAAAGGTTTGCTTGAGATTGTAGTGATCACCAACGGCATCTTAGTAGCTCGACTGTGTTTATTTTTCTGACACTGCGGGCAGCGCCTAATATACTTCGCGATATCCCTTTTCATCCCTTTCCAATGATAGAAGCGCTTTACTCGTTTTAAGGTCTTATCTCTTCCGAGATGTCCTCCAAACCGAGAGTCATGGAAGTACTTCAAGATCGGCTCAACTTCATCTGGGTCTGTGATATGCTGTGGGTTCGGATCACCCATCACCTTTCCTGCTATTACTTCTGCCTCATCGAGGTCACCCCATTCCTCTTCGGATTCCATAGGTGATGTATCATTTACTTCGGAATCTTCTCTTCGAGCTTGTGCCCGAGTGATAGCTAGGCATGGATGCATTTCGCTCTCCTCGAATTTGGCTTCTGTTATTCTTTGGGGTATTCTGCTTAGAGCATCCGCATTGCCATTTTCTCTTCCCTTTTTATATAAAATCTCGAAATCATACTCTGACAATTTCTGATGAAATCGTACCATGCGTGACGTCGTATCTCTAACCTTGAAAACACCCCGAAGAGGTTGGTGGTCAGTAATTACTTTGAAATGCCTGCCCAACAGATAACATTTATAGTTACTTACGGCCCAGACTATGGCTAGTAGCTCACGTTCAGTTGTCGAGTAGTTCCTCTCGGCCGGATTGAGTGTGCGACTGGCGTAACTGATGGGCCTTTCTTCCTGCTCTAGAACTGCCCCTAGGGATTCACCACTAGCATCCGTCAGTAACGTGAATTCCTTCGTGAAATCCGGATAAGCTAATAATGGAGGCGTAGTGAGAGCCTCTTTTATCAGGGTGAATGATTTATCACATTTGGGTCCCCAATCAAACCTTACCTTTTTCCGTAATAAATTATTAATTGGAGCCATGATTAGTGAGAAGTTAGGGACGAATTTCCGATAGTAATTAGCTAGCCCCAGGAAAGACTGTACCTGTCGCACTGTCTTTGGCCTTGGAAATGTTTTTACGACTTCCACTAAACGTTGATCTGGCTTTACTCCCTGTTCCGAGCATACATGACCCAGATACACCACTTCTTTTTTCAGAAACTGACATTTAGCAGGTTGTAGTGTCAAGTTATGATCCCGAAACCGTTGGAATACTTGCCTTAACTTATCGTTGTGTTCGTCTAAGTTTTTTGCAAATATCACAACATCATCGAGATACACGAAACATTTTACTCCCTGTAACCCTGTTAATATGCTGTTTAAGAGCGATTGAAAAAATGGAGGCGCTGTCTTTAGCCCAAATGGCAATCTTTTATAATGAAAATGATTGAAATTGGTACTAAAAGCCGTTTTCTCTCTATCTGCTGGATCGATTAGTACTTGATGATATCCGTTAGCTAAATCTAACGTTGAAAAGTACCTAGAATGACCTAGTCGATCCAAAATATCCTCAATTCGCGGAAGTGGATATGAACAAGGGATACAGACCTTGTTGAGTTCACGGAAGTCTACGCACAACCTATACTTGCGATTTCCAGCTTCATCAGTACCCTTTTTGGGTATCAGGAGTACTGGAAAATTAAATGGACTATCACTATGCTCTATTATGTCATCCTCTAACAATTTTTCGAGTTGCTTTTTACACTCTTCTCTGTGAGCTTCCGGCATTCGGTACTGCTTTCTATGTATGGGCCCTGTGTTGGCCATTAGAGGTAATTGAAAGGTTTTTGTTGGAGTATAGGTCAGTTTGTCTCCTGGCAAATGAAAAATGTCACTGTATTTGTAACAGAGCTGAGTCACGGATTCCCTCTCCTCTGGATTGAGATCTTCTCCCAACAACAGTGATTGTTTCATTAATTTTAGTCGCTGTTGCCTTTTATTACACTTCCCTTCACTATCCGCTAGTGGTACTACTGAATACCGGTTCAGTCCTTCTAACTTTGGTTTGAAATCTTTTACCTCCACGGCCTCAGTCCTAGCATTTATGATTCCCACAAAGGCTTGTCCATTCTTAGGCCTGATTATTGTATTTCCGCAATACACTCCAGGACATATTTCTTCGGCCATACATAGCATTTCAGCCTCACTCTCAACTGGGATTCTCACCAGTTGCTCTGTTCTGGGTTTCAAGCGTATTATTGGTCCATTCGTGCTCTCGCGTTCAAGAACAAGTGCAGAAGCTTTCATCCGGGGATTATTGAGCTGGACTTCCGTGCGAGAATGCCCTAACTCGTTTTCCCGTTCAACAGCTACTCTCACCTGCTCTTCACCCCACATGCCTGTAGGCCATGTTATGAACTCATCCCTTACCAGGCGATCATCTAGTTGACCAGCCTCCGTATGAAGGGTTGCGGTCAAAGTATTTCCCCGCCTGTGTTCATGTTTCAGCGCCTTTGCATCCCGGGTGACCTTCATCTCGTTTTTCTGCTGGGATTGTTTCTGGGCAAGGCCTTCCGTCATCTTTTTCACTCTCTCATTTCTCTTGTTTATCTGTGTTAGATACCGGTCTATGCTGTCTGAGGCTGCCATCGCTTTACCAATAATGTCCTTTAGCTCTGTAATTCTCTCTTTAATGCTCTGTTTCACTGTTTCTGTTGAGATTTCTCGAGGATTTTTGTTACTAGATTGACTAACGCTTCTTTGACAAGCTTTGGCCAATGTCACTACGTTAATACTTTCTTTTCCTGTTACATTCGCAAAAAGAGGCTTCTCCTCCTTGTTCCTTTTTACATTCCGTATTGATAGTTTTTGGTTGATGCAGTCGATGATAGCTCTATCCTTAAGAAATTCGATACCCAGTATTCCGTCAGCTGGTATTGAGTCTGTGTCATAAATTACATTGAACTCGCAAGCATGCTCTTCAGTATCTATACATAACTTGGATTGACAAACCCCTACGGACTTTCCTTGAGCCCCAAATAAACCCCCAATAGTAATAGTTCGTTGAGGCTGAATAAATGTGTTTTTTTTATCTTATTAAATTTTATTAAATTACATGTGGACCCGGTATCAACCAAAAGATTTAACTTACCTGTTAACCCTATGTCTGCTTCAACTGTGATGCTACAATTATTCAATAAACTTAAGTCTACTGAAATATCATCCCCCCTCGGCGATGTGTCTCTGGAGTTTGTTAATGGAAGGCAGCTGTGGACGAATTCCCCAGCTGCCGCTCCCCGTTTCCCTCCAGTTGGTCAGCGCGTTCTGCTAGGTACTTTCTGAGGCAGTTTTCTGTATAGTGATCACATGTCCTACAGAATTGACAATAGAGAACTCCCGATACGGGCTGAATACATTCACCTGGGCTACCTACCGCAGTATTTGCGAAACGTACCTGCTGTTTCCTACAGCCCGCTACCTCATGACCATAGCTGTTGCACTTGGTGCAGTAAGGGGGCTGTGTCCTACATTCTTTCGCAATGTGACCCCGTTGTCCACATTTAAAGCAATGAATGGTTCTCGGTGGGGTTACCCTGGCTGCCGGCCCTTGGTATCTTATGGGTGATACTGGCCTAGCAGTGGAATAAATTGGTCTTTGCGGTCGCTGAACTCGATTGGGGCCGGCGTCGCCTGCTCCCCAACTGTTTTGCGTACCTAATGAGTTAGACCTCCAACCTGCCTGTACCACTTCTGGGTCTCTTACTTGGAGCCTTTGTGCATCTTTTTCATAGTATGTAGCTTCCTCTTGTACTCCTTCTAGCGAATCGAATTTCCGTCCAGTGAAGTATACTTGAGTAGGTTTACTCCTAACGCCAGCTTTAAATGTCGCTACTGCATCTGCCTCTAATTCTGCTATCAATCCTGTATCACCTCCTGGGTATTTCGCTGAGACCGCCGCTTTTATTTGGCCGAGCAATTCCTTCATCCGGTCTGCGAACTCCCTGATATCCTCACCAGGCCTCTGCCTGCATGCCAGCATTTCCGTTCGCAATTCGCTAAACGATTTTTTTGGTATGTAGGCCGAATTGATTACTTGCTGTAAAGCATCAAAATCTTTTGGTTCCTGTGAGCTTACCAAGTAGTACGCATCGTCCGTTAGGCGATACTTTATGCACCTGATAAAAATCTTCTGCTCCTCCTCTGTCAGTCTATCGTGTAGATCCTTACTGCAGCTCAGAAAGCGATACACTTCCTTCGCCAGTTTGGACGACCTTTCGCCAGATAGTATAGGTACATACTTGGATACTAGATCCATCACTTTTTCATGCACGTCTGCCATGTTGTCTTGCCCTGTGATGTTTCTTTCCTCTGGCCTTATCTGGTTCTGCTCTGTTCTTACTTTTCCACTCGGTGCTACTTCCTGCTTATTTCTCCTGATTAGCTCTCTTTCTAAATTTTCTTCTGGTTCTTTATGCTGTTCCCAAAATAACAATTTCCTCGGCCTGAACCCTTTACTCGTACTCACCTTATTACCCTCTTGAATCGGTTTTCTCTGTGAAGATCGCTCGAGCCCCAACTCTTCCTCTAACCCCGCTGTAGTTTCCTCAGCCTCTCTTAACTGTGCCTTTAGTGAATCTATTTTCTTTATCAGTCCTTTCTTCTCTTTTTGGATTTCTTCCAATACTTGCTCTGCTTCTACTTCACGGCTCTGGATAATTTCGAATGCTGCTGTTACCAATAGGTCTAAAGCTTCGCCCTTTGTACTGCTTTTAGCACTCTCATTCAGTTTCTTTAACAATTCCTTCTCTTCCTCTCTTGTCCACCGTTTCTGTAACTCTGCCGTTATATGTTCCCCAATATATTCCCAGTCCTGCTCGTAATTCCGCAATATTGCTTGGCCTTCCTTCAGTTCCTGTGCTTTTATCTCTAACTGCCTTTCCTGGGCCTGAAAGCGTGCCAATTCCTCCTTAGTTAAAATATTGCTTCTTCCTGTTGACATTTAGGACTGTGAGACTGTTATACCTCACGCACATATTTCCATTATAAACACTACACTTGTCACTTATCACTTAGCACTCTTAACACCGATATTAACAGGTACGCGAAATATACTTCTTACCGCCTCTCATTGATCATACCTATCAGCGCTTTTGTATCTTACTGAATTACCTAAAACGTACGTACATATGCTCCAACATAAATCTGACAAAGACTTTTAATCCAGAAAGATTCTTCGCGAGTACTCGAATACTTATTAAATGTATTCCCAATTTAAGTAAAAGCGCATAAAATTTTAAAACAGAGTGTAACTAACTGCATTTTGGCACGGTGGCCGTACTTTACCGACAACTTTAAAAGAAAATTTTTTAGATCCACTTAGTGGAATCACGTTAGAGCTATAGGAATTCAACAAACCCCAACGATACCTCGCAAAACCGGCACGAAACAGAAATACTTATTATTACCATACAATACACAAAAAGAACCTCTAAATGGTTCAAAAGATTTTGAACCACTTGCCTTAATGTTGTAGAAAATTAATAATGATATATACTCTGTCTCAGGGATTGTAGCAACATGTGTAAGTGTAATTTTTTTTTAGCTGAAATATGGTAAGACTAGCAGCATTCTCTTGCAACACTACTTAGCACACCAAGAAAGAGGAACCAAACCTATCAAAATGAAGTGGAAACGAGAAAAGCCCTTTATCTAAATTTATTACCATAAAAATAAATATATATTCCCCTACCTTTTGTTATCTAATCTATATGTAGGTAGGTATGTATATTCTGAGTTTTTTTTTTTTTTTTAGATATATATATTTATTTTTTCCTTTATTGAATTGTGTTTTTTGATAACAGGAAGGAGAGTGCACTTTGTTTACCTACATCCATGGATTTAGCGAATTAAGTTTGGTTTATTTTTTATAAGAAACATTCAATACTTAGTTTCTTATAATATAAAATCGCACATGATATTTCACAATTATACGCCACTCACTGACTCACACACTTTTTGCTTTATCTTCACATCAAATAATTTAACAGAAAAACCCCGATGAAATAACTACTTATATTTTAAATTGCTCACCTAGCACACGAGAAAACTTTCAAACGCCCATAACTATTAACGCTTAACACCAAAACTCACACTCAGCATTACAATAGTATCTTTAGGCTGAAAGATCCAACTTAATAAACTTAATTTAACACTTCTTAATTAACCTGAAAAGTAAATGGAGCAGCTAAAAGAAGCAGAACTCCCACAATTAACAAAAATGGAGCAGCTAAAAAAAAGCATAACTCCCAAAAATAATAAAAAATGGAGCAGCTAAAAAAGCATAACTCCCAAAAATAACAAAAAATGGAGCAGCTAAAAAAGCATAACTCCCAAAAGTAAAAACACAACAAACACAATACCTGTATTACAGCAACACTTAAACTTTTACCGGCTGCGCCAAATTGTCGTGCCCGTTGAGCAATCGAATTAACGAATCCAATAATTAAAAGCGATACTCGAATTTCTTTTAACACAGTTTCTTTATTAAACCATAAACCAAACTGACCTATCTTAATACCTTTTAAAAGCAAAACCAATCTGAACCGAACTGTAACTTGATATCGCGATGAGTGATAACGGAGCGGCTAAAAAATACTACAGGCACTCGCCAGTCCAGTCATTGGTCTTTTATGCACCAATATTCGGAAGTAGACTTTACTTAACAACGCGGATGTAAACAAACGACAACAACCTTGCCGTTTGTTCTACCGGTTGCAGCACCTGAGTCGCTCAGTAGTAAACAATCGCTTTACATAATAATTACCATGCGAAGGTTAATTATTATTGTAATCGTCGATTGCTCCACTAAGCGCTCATCGCAGCCAGCTGTTAAGCTAATCACCAAATAACCGACAGTTGCAGAACAGTACAATGCGACGTTACTGTTTAGCAATTGCTAATTATTTCACTAAAATGCGCCCTTGGCTGCTGGAAGAATCTTCCGTATATTGGGCCATCACAAGTGCGGTTTATTTGAAAGATTTTTAGAAGTATTTATTTGTAAAATGAACAAACAAAATCCAAGAGCGAGTGGTTATGACCGATGTAAGTAAGCAATAAGTTGTTGTAATTATTCCCGTATTGAAATAGTGTCATTTTCATTATTTCAGGGACGACCGATGAAACAATGACAGCTGAGCAATTGGCTAAATTCCACTTTGGTTTGGCACAGCCCCGGAATTAGCTGGCTAAATTTCCAATGCAAACTGGAATTTAGCCAGCATTTAGCCCGTTTGGCAAACGTCCTAAAAACTAAAAAATCAAAAAGAAAAGTTACAGCTGGGTCTATCTCATAATTGGGACAACTCGGTGCACAGTTAGCAAGATGGGCGTGGCGTTAAGATTTTTGAATAAATCGCAAATTGAGTAATGGAATATTTATTTAAACACCTAAGGCAACAAATTAACGCTTTCTAATTTTGAAATTTGCCCCCCAACTTTCATTGAAAATGATTTAAAAATGAAAATTCAAAGATTTTTTTTTAAATTTCTCTGGTTTGCGGAGCGGGGCTGACTCAAATTTGAACTAAATTAAATAAATTTTTAACATAAGCTTATTGAAGTTAATAAGCAGAAAATAACGGTTTCCCATTTTTAAAATTCTACTTATTTTTGTGAAAATTTGATGCAATAGTTTGCTTTCTTAATGGGTAAAATGCAGGTAAAACAAATTATTGCGTCAAATTGTCGTAGATATAAGTAGAACTTCAAAAATCGGAAACCGTTATTTTCTGCTTACTAACTTCAAAAAGCTTATGTTAAGAAATTATTTAATTTAGTTCAAATTTGTGGCAGCCCCGCTCCGCAAACCAGAGAAATTAGAAAAAATCATTGAATTTTCATTTTTAAATTATTTTCAATAAAAATTGGGGGACAAATTTAAATATTAGAAAACGTTAATTTGTTGCCTTAGGTGTTTAAATAAATATTCCATTAATCAGTTTTCGATTTATTCAAAAATCTTAACGCCACGGCCATCTTGCTAACTGTGCACCGAGTTGTCCCAATTATGACATAGACCCAGCCTTAACATAGAAGCTCAATAGATAATTTAGTCCAGTTAAGAAAAAAAAAGTAATGAAAACAAATATAAACAAAAATAAAATCAAAATAAATCATAGAGTAATGTCGTTGTGTACCTATGCATCAATGATAACAGCAAGCCCTGATGACGTTAATTTGAAATAATTTCACTCAGCTGTTCCAAATAGGTCAATTTAAGAGCGGGACGAGATTCATCTGGTTTAATGTACACAAAACCAATCCTAGCGTGTACAGAAAGCAGTTTGCAGCTTGCAGATTTAGAGCCGATTGCAGAATTTTGTTGTTTTTAGGACGTTGGCCAAACGGGCTAAATGCTGGATAAATCTATTACTTTTCCATTTAGTAAATTTTCGAGCTTGCTAATTCTTCTTCTTCAGATTCGTCTAATTATTTGACAAGTGCGGTTTATTTGAAAGATTTTTAGAAGTATTTATTTGTAAAATGAGCAAATACAAGAAAATAATATTACGCCCATAACTTCCTTGTTTATTTCCTGCAAATCCATCTTATTTCCACACAATTGCTTTGCTTTTGAAATAAAAGTGACAGCTGAGCAATTGGCTAAATTCCACTTTGGTTTGGCACAGCCCTGGAATTAGCTGGCTAAATTTCCAATGCAAACTGGAATTTAGCCAGCATTTAGCCCGTTTGGCAAACGTCCTTAGGCGATAAACTCTCGAAACAATAGATCCGACTATCTGTAGTGAAACCGCTATCGATGGTAGTCAGCTTCAAACCGCCATGGCTACTGAATTTCTCCATGAATGAACGACGTTCGCTAGCGTTAGGGAATTTAACGATTAATGATGTTGCCCTTTTATGATCGACATTGTAATTTGGACAAAAAACCTCAGTATAAGATGATACAGTGTGGCCTATTTTAGCACACATTTTATTTAGAATTTCAGACGGTTTAATTTCCTAAGAGTTATGTATGCCTGTCACCACCATATCATTGAGACGTTGTATACGACGAAGATCATCATTATCCCGTTCAAGTTGGTTACACCTACTTTCTAGACTGGAGCACTACGCAACTAATGTGTTTACTTGCAGTTCAATGTTAGAGAATAAATCTTGCATTTGTGAAAATAAACGATTTTCAAGTTACTGCAATTTTCTGTCAAGTAAAGATGTAAGCTTTGTGATGAGATTGACTTCACTGATGTTAGGCAAATTTAATTTTTTTTTTTTATAAATACAAGAAGAAAAAACAACCGCCTCGTCCGAGATTTGAAACCGGGACCTTCCGCTTGCCGGGCGACTGCTCTTACCACTGAGCTAACGAGACAGATGATTTTCCTTCTTGCATTTATCAAATTTGTAACTAGCCTACTAAGCTACGTTTTGCTTTCAGCTGGCATTAACCAGTAACGATGAAAGCGCACAAATAAATTGTAAATTCAATTTAATTTATTTTTTCCGCGGACGGGAATCGAACCTACACTTGTTAGAATCGGTCAATGATGGAGAAATAAGAATTTTAAGAACTTTTATTTTTAATGATTCTAAATCAAATTTATAAATACAAGAAGAAAAAACAACCGCCTCGTCGGTTTTTTTTTTTTTTTTTTTTTTCTTGTATTTATAAATTTGATTTAGAATCATTAAAAATAAAAGTTCTTAAAATTCTTATTTCTCCATCATTGACCGATTCTAACAAGTGTAGGTTCGATTCCCGTCCGCGGAAAAAAAATAGGCAAATTTAATTTAGCATCACCAGGTACATTGCTAACGATCGGTTCCCTTAATGCTGATTTAGCTCGAGTCTGTGCTTATTAACGGTTGCACTATCCGAATTCTTTCTAGTGCGCTCAGCAGAATGCTGACCCGAGATGGTTTTTTGGGTGACATAACTGAAGAGGTTATTGACTCGAAGATTGAACAAGTGCACACTAACTTTATGTTTTATCACATAAACCAAGATGAAAATCAATAATGTTTTAGCGGACTAAAAAAAAACACGAAAACAAAACGATCTGCAGCTGCATGAAATGTAATCGATTTGGGAAAAAATACAGGAGCTATCGAAAAAAAAGGCCTACTCACTATCGCACATCGACCACAACTCCAATACTGTTACACTATAAACAATATTAGGACTATTTCCTAAATTTAAGACACATTTTTCCCTAAAAATAAATGTAATTTTCTCTGATAGAAAGGGAAAATCAGTTTAATTTCCCCAAATCAATGGAACATTCAATGAATTTAGGTATGTGGCGCCAGAAAACTTCTAAAGTACGTAAAATTCCCGAAATGTTAAGCTCTCTTGGATATAAGGAAGAGAACATTCAACGAATTAGGTATTTGCTACATTTTTATGGAAATATATTTTTGTTTATATAATTCACACATTGTTCTTGAAAACAAGTCATATATTGTTTTTCAATATTTTGTTTAAGCGTGCCCAGTGCATCAATATAACTTCCATACTACTTAGTAGTAAGGACCATAAGAAATGAGCTATTCAGTTCATTTTTATGTTTTTTATAAGGGGTGGTCTTCTATCATCTTCACCTATGATGGAGAGTGGTGCAGTGCCATCACCTATTCCCTACATTTTAGGAAATATTTTCTAAATAGTAGGGAATAGTCCCTACGTTTTAGGGGGGAAAATCAAAACAATAATTAAAAATTCCCTATATTTTAGGGAATATTTCCTAAAATGTAGGGAAAAACGTAAAAAAAAATATGAAAATTCCCTACATTTTAGGGAATATTCCCAAAATTTTATGGGGGGATAACCAAGATTCCCTACATTTGAGAGAGAGAAAACCTGCCTACATTTTAGGGATAAAAATCTTATCTCAGTTTTCCATCCAAGGTGCAGCTTTCCCTAATCTTATCGACAAATGCCTAACCTGTGTGGCACAAATTGTTTCCACTAACTTTAGGGAATTATTTTTTTACTGTGTACAAAGAAATGTGGATTTTGGTGTCTCAAGTAGTATTGCCAATCAAAGTCTTTCTAGACTTGCCTTTTAGCGTACCCCGAAAGTAGTTTTGAGTAGCCACACCTGAAAAATTTTAGAAACTATGGGTCAGTACTAAGAAATTTAAAGCATTCAAAAATTTAATAAATCAAAGTCGACATTGCTCCAAACATATAATCCCCCCCATGAATGAGCCCAGAAATGTAAGAAATTTTAAAATCATTATCGGTGGATTTAGTAAGCTTAAATAATATGATAGGTAGGTACTACATTTACATTGCCACATTCAAAGATTTAAAATAAATGAAAAATATTGGAAATAATATGATCACGTATTCAAAAATTTTCTCGCGTTTCCAAAATATAAGAAGGGTTATCCCTGTAACCAAACGTTGCCCAAAGTATCCATTGGCTACGATTGTAGCCAAAGTGGCTACGCTGGTTTCAAGGTACCTACTCGCTAAAAAAAAAATATAATGTACATCCATATTTGAGCCTACATTATGAAAACTTGAAAACCTACACAATTACCTTGAATATCCGGATTTAAATCTCCTTATGTCAATATTTTAAAATTTAATTTTAAGAACACATAATCTATTTTAATGATTCACAATAATTGAAACACATCACTTTGACACTGAGACTAGTTTAAATAAATAAATAAATAACTAACATAAAACAATAATTGGTTTAAACTAGATTTTACTTATGAGCTCCTCGTCTAGGACATCTTAATGCTACACGTAATATGGCTAATTAGCTAAAAACAGAATTAGTAAGAGATCATCAGCTGCGATTGCATGTTTTTAATGTGTCCAGTGTGTGTTTGCATTGTGTGTTAATGTATTGAGTGTCTATTTTGAAATTGATTGACCTTGGTTTATTAAGGTGTATATAGAGTGCTTCTATATTTTTCCTTCTCCTCCAATTTTGTTCTGTGTGTAGTATCTTCAGGTCCTCATAATCAAAATTATGGCCCATTTTAATTGCATGGGATAAGGCCGCTGTGTTGTAGTTACGTTCATTTTTCTCTGTTGGTGTATCATTTATTGTAGCCTTCATTGCCCTTTTATAATCATTGGTGTGTTCCTTCATTCGCGTTTTTATGTCTCTCCCCGTTTACCCAATGTACATCTTGTCACAATTGTCGGTTTTGCATTGTACCTTGCATATTGCTCCCAGGTTAGGTTTGCTTATTTTTGTTTTTGTGTCATAGTAGATCAGTTGTTTTTATTTATTCTGTGGTTTTAGTCCAAATTTTAAGTTAGTGTTATTATTATATTTTAAGATTGGCATGATATTGCTCGTTAGGTATGGTATGTATGTCATTTTTCTATATTGCGTCGGTTGTGCATTGAGAGCATTATTGTTATGTGTAGTAGCTGTACTATTGTTTTGTGTATCTGAGGCATAGTATGTTGGCATGTATCTTACTTTTTTTAGTATTGTTTTTATCCATTTTTCCGTGTATTCATTTGATGTTAATATTTTATTTATGCGTTCATAATTGGCATAGTGAAACTTATGGTCACTTAGACTTATGACCCTTCTTGCGAACGCTAGGGCAACATTAAATCTGATATTTCGAGGGTGCGATGAGTTGTAATTTAGCAATCTCCCCGACGCCATGGGTTTCATATACCAGTCAGTTTGAATGCTTGAATTTTGTTGTTTTTTCTGTGTAACAACATGTCAAGAAATGGTATATTATTTAAGCCTTGATGCTCTTTTTCTATTGTAAATTTAATGCGGGGGTGCCTGTTGTTGAGTATGTGTAACGTACTATCAATTGAATGTTCTGGCAATACCGTGATAATATCATCTACGTATTTCTTTATAAATAGTGGTTCACAAGGTAAGTCCGTATATACGTCATCAAAAAAATCATCCAGTACAAATTCAGCCAACGTACCTGATAGACTGCTACCCATAGCCAGACCATGTTTTTGTTTATACATGGAGCCCTCATAAAAAAAACAAGTTGTTATCTAAAATTCAGAGCTTCAGGGCCTTGATGAGCATACATTTGGACAGTCGGGTGTGCTGTTTTATTTTAGGCCACCTCTTTAATACACTAGCAATTGCGTTCTCATGCGGAATATTGGTAAATAATTGTGTGACGTCAAAAGAGACTAGACGATCGTTAGCCTTTAAGGTCACATTTTGGATAAGCCGTTTAAAAGAGTGTGAGTTTGGCACATTATATTTCGTGGTATCTCGGACCTGTGCGAGAATCCCATTAATGTATGCAGCTAATGCATAAGCTGGTGTAGATCGTGTTGTGACTATCGGCCTGATTGGATGGTTCTGTTGCTCTCAATGCACAACCGACGCAATATAGAAAAATGACAAACATACCATACCTAACGAGCAAACCTAACCTGGGAGCAATATACAAGGTACAATGCAAAACCGACAATTGTGACAAGATGTACATTGGGGAAACGGGGAGAGACATAAAAACGCGAATGAAGGAACACACCAATGATTATAAAAGGGCAATGAAGGCTACAATAAATGATACACCAACAGAGAAAAATGAACGTAACTACAACACAGCGGCCTTATCCCATGCAATTAAAATGGGCCATAATTTTGATTATGAGGACCTGAAGATACTACACACAGAACAAAATTGGAGGAGAAGGAAAAATATAGAAGCACTCTATATACACCTTAATAAACCAAGGTCAATCAATTTCAAAATAGACACTCAATACATTAACACACAATGCAAACACACACTGGACACATTAAAAACATGCAATCGCAGCTGATGATCTCTTACTAATTCTGTTTTTAGCTAATTAGCCATATTACGTGTAGCATTAAGATGTCCTAGACGAGGAGCTCATAAGTAAAATCTAGTTTAAACCAATTATTGTTTTATGTTAGTTATTTATTTATTTATTTAAACTAGTCTCAGTGTCAAAGTGATGTGTTTCAATTATTGTGAATCATTAAAATAGATTATGTGTTCTTAAAATTAAGTTTTAAAATATTGACATAAGGAGATTTAAATCCGGATATTCAAGGTAATTGTGTAGGTTTTCAAGTTTTCATAATGTAGGCTCAAATATGGATGTACATTATATTTTAGGCATTGAAGATGGTCTAAATAGGAGATCGAAATATCTGCAAAATAAATTATAGAACTACAGAAATCATGCTGTAATTTTTTAATTCATTTTCTACGAACCAAGGGTCACTAACCCCATAAATATCTGCAAGTTAATACATCAAAAGGACCCACACAACCCAATTTTCTTCAGAAATAAAATATAGCTCATAATACCCATGCATAGCTGATTACCAACGCAATTTCTCAGTTTTGTTATACATCTTACAGATCCTGAGCTTATCCCTGCGACTTATTGCAACTCTTGAATTTTTTTTTTATTTTTTTTATTTGAAATTTCCGTTAATCCGTTCCCATTTTTATCCCCACACCATCCCTGCTCCATTTTCTTCCCCAATCATATTCGCTCCGAGCTCCCATTTACATATGTATATTCCTCTCCTTCTCTCCATTCTCCAGTTATACCGGAAAAATTCGAAAAACCTACCCGCAAACATCCCTAAAAAACTAAACTTTAAAAAAAAATTATTTTATCTCGCCGTTAGGTGATAATAGACACGTGCACCTCGAATATAAAAAAAAAATCAACCCTCTAGAACAAAAACTGATACACTTTATCGTCCTTGGCGATTCGCACTTTTTCACACTTCTCTTCTCATGTTTTCCCTAACTCCCCACCCAAGTATGTTAGAGAATCGCGGAGTTTTAATCGAGGAAAATGAAAATTCTCATCGCCCAAACTTCCCAACTCTCTGCATTGCAGAATCTTACCCCTGATGGTACATTTAAAATTGATGATTTGCAATTACATAATTATTGGAACTTTCCCCGCCTCTTATTTTTTTCAAAATTCAAAGCCAAAATTTTGGAATTTTTAACCAGCTTTTTTTTTGTTTTAAATACACTTCATGAACCGCAGTTCTTCATATCGAATTTAAGAAGGACAAACAATTTTCATTTTAAAATGTCCTAACACGCTCTGTACTACAAATACTATCCTTTTTGCGTTTTTTACACTTTTTCTTAAACATGTCCAACGAAAACGGTGCAAGGCTTTACCAGATTTATGTGAAAAAAAAGATACAAAATCTCAAACTGAGAGCTCATTTGAGATTAAAGACTTTGAGGATATTAAATTAATTTTTGCAAAAATTAACAAATTCTGAAAAAAACCTTTTTTAGCTACATAACGCTTTAACGGTTAGGTATATGACTAAAAAAAAGAATAAACCATGGAGCGATCATAAAAAATATTTCGAGAACTAAAAAAAATTAATTATTGAAAAACTGCGTCGTCGAAATGTTTTTTTGTAGTACTGAAACCCCTTGTTTAGTTCATAAACAAGTATTGTGCGAAATTTATGGCAGAGGCGTTAATGCACCTTTTTTTTCTTTCTTTTTTTTTCTTAATTTACTAACAGTAAAAAAGAGCATGTGATTTCAAAAGAGGGATGCCAGAGCTCAAACAACGTATGAAATAATCCAACTTTTGAAAATTATGTTTTCTAATCGTTTGCTCTTAAAAAAATGTGATAACAACGATTGGGTCATCCCACACGAGTATTCCTGATGCAGTATGCAAACAGCTTTTCTGGGTAAGAGGTGAGAGATAGCAAAAAAGATATCTGTCCAAAGTGTAGAGATATCTCTTTGCTTCTTCTCAACTCTTCCCTAGAAAACCGGTATGGATACTGCATTAAGAATACTCGTTTAGGATTTCCACATATCGCCAGATCTAACTGCGCCTGATTTGTTTTCCTGGAATTTTTTAAAGAGCAAACTTTTTGCTAATAAATTACAAACAACAAGTAATAAAGTAATTAATAAAAAACACGATATTTAATAGTCTTAAATTCTATTTATTTAATTTTTTTGTTTTGTCCACTTCCAAACGTTTATGCGCGATTATTATTTACCCGCCGTACTACCGTCCGAGCGCTCTAGGGGGATGTCTGACCTGCAAGAGAATAAAAAGTATGGATTTGAGTAGAACGATACTCAGTGGGTTTTCCTATGCTATACATTCAAATTGCTCATTTCGGTCTTGGATCAAAAGCCGAACAGACGTTTGATCCACCATTCATTCACAATAACGGCATAGTTCAACGTTATTGTACAAATAGGACAGATCTTTTACGGGAACGAGTACGGACCAGGTTCCCTAGACAATAGTGGCACCAGCCAACGCTATAATCTCATTAAGATCATGTCCTGTGAGATCGAGTACGGACCAGGATCTTTCAACAATAGTGGCATAAGTCAACGCTATTGTAAAATATGAATGATCGAGTACGGACCAGGATCATTCCTCAATAGCGACATACGTCGACACTATTTAAACACATTCGTGATCGAGTACGGACCAGGATCACTGAACAGAGCGGCGTAAGCCAACCCAATGTGTCATGCGGGATCGAGTACGGACCAGGATCCGAAGATTAATAATCAAACAATGGGGAGTGCTTTAATTAGTCCATATGACACTGCGACTAATGAAGAGCACTCCCGTTTCACACCGTTCACACAACTTTTCCTATCTACCTATTATATAAACGTTCACGCATTCATTCACTATTCACAACATCACAATTTTTACCACATTTACATATTACCCACCCGTTAGACACACATTAAATACACATTATATTATCGTACTAATGCTACACTAGTTATACTTTTCATAATAAATTAAATACCCACTTTTCTATTTCGTAAGACTTTTAAATTCGCTAACTAAACTTATTTTTGTATTTTCGCTGTCACTTACTGAATTTGAATGTGACGAGATTTGTCATCTGAATTTCCATATACCTCTGGTTTTGTTTCACCAAGACCCCTCAGTTATGGCGCCGTAATTATTATTGCACTCGTCTGTGCTATTTCGGGGCATGCACCTTTTTCCCATTTAATTTTGGTTTTCTTCCGAGAAAGGTTTATGGTCCCGAGTTTATTGCGGTCTATCGCCTCACCATCGCTACCTAACCCTAACCCTCAGCCGTTTTCTTGTAATTTCTACACATTTCGTAAAAATATTCTTGAAATGCAATTAGCTACTTACATGTATTTAACAGAAGTTAAAAAATGTTCGTCAAGAAATTAATAATATTAATTCGGAAATCTTCAAAAATATCATTCAAAACATTGAAACTCCAAATAGCCAAAATCTCTCATCTCTTGACCATGAGCGCCACAGGATTATTTTCAAGGAGGTACATCTAGGTATATAGGTATACATTATATTCATAAACTTGATTTGACGTGTGAAAAGTACATGGAGAATAACGTCAAGAAGAAACTGATTACGAATTTCATCGATTTAGACAATAAGGCCCCTAGCAACGTGTTTGCACACGCAAATGCTAAGCATAGAGCATTATGTTCACAAAAAAATATGTATATTTTATTTATTTATTCTTAGTCTACGAATTAGAAATCAACAGACCATACATGTACGTACCTACTAGTCTAAAACTAAAAATAGCATTCAAGAAAATCCGAAATAGAGGCTTTAAAAGAAACTCTTATGAAGTCAATTATGCTGGTATACAAATTAAACCGCCGAATACAATGACTTAATGGACTACTGAGGACATAATTGGTTCTATGAAAAGCTTAAAAAAGAATGGGGCGCAGTTTTATCTGCTTACAAAGCACATATAAATGGATAAGCTTTAAAATATCAGGAAAATCAAATCAACTTCAAACAACGCTTATTCGAGCTTATGAAGAGAGCTGCCCTATTACCACCATCCAATGGAAAAAAAAGAGGAAAAGCCTGAGAAACCAGTTCAACAGAGCAAAGACCACTCAACAATGGGAGGTTTATAAAAAAGCGCTAACCGAATCAACAAAGAGCTCAGGAGATCCAAAAGAGAGAGCTGGAAGAAATTTTGCGAAGAAATTGAGATTAGGTACCTCAAAAGCTTCGCAGCTACAAAAAGCCTTCTGCAAGGATCACAGCAACGGCATTAGCTCCCACAAACAGTGTAATGGAAGCCATTCCGTTAATACCAAGTGAACGCTACAGATTCTTCTCAAAACGCTCTTCCCACTCTGTGACCGAGGAGCTCGACGTAGGCGCCAGATCTTCAGTGATACCAGTGGTGCTAAACAGGGATTACCGGTCCGCAAAGAAGATTGTCACCGAAGTTACGGTGAGATGGGCTGTCAAGTCCTTCAAACGTTTTAAAGCTCCTGGCAGTGATAGCATATTTCCGACCTTACTGCAAGAATTGCTGGATCACACTAAGCCCCTTATCAGCAAGATGTTTAGGGCCAGTCTGTGCACGGGATACATATCGTAGCTTACCTGGAAGACCAAGCAAGGTTGTTTTTATTCCGAAATCGGGTAAAAAGCCATTCAGCGAGGCAAAATCATACAGGCTTATCAGTCTGATATGATTTCTCCTGAAAACTCTAGAGGAAATAATAGACAACTATATTCGGACGACGTCCCTCAAAAGCTGTCCACTCAATGCCAATCAATATCTGGTAGAGACTATTAAGGAAGCCTCACAGGAAAGGAGGTCCTTATATGTTGCTTTATGGAGATCCAAGGCGCATTCGATAACAATCTCTTTGACTCGATCATGAGGCTATCCGAAGATACAGTCATAGAAACCTGCACCGTCAGATGGATTGGCAATATGCTTGAGAAACGCTGCATAAAAGCTACCATGAACGGCAAATCCACAAAAATCTTGGCCACTAGAGACTTCCAACAAGGCGGAGTTGGGTTTTAACACCACTTCTATGGCTTCTAGTGGTGTATGAGTTATTATACTTACTCGAAGAGGCCGGCTTTAAGTCCCAAGGATACGAAGATGACATTGTCATCTGTGATAAAGGAAAGTTTGAATCAGCTTTACCCTAGCTTATGCAAACTGCTCTTAACATCATTACGAGATGGTGCCAGGATATGGAACTATCAATAAACCCAATGTTAGTTTCTTTTACTAGGAAAATGAGTCTTCAGATCCCATCTCCTAAGTTAAATGGAATTGCAATGGAATATTCCAAAGAAGGAAAATATCTAGGAACAATCCTAGACAGCAAGCTTACCTGGAGTCCCCACCTGGAAATTATAACTAACAAAACCATGTGGGCATTCAGCTCTTGCCACAGGATTTTCGGAAAAAAGTGGGGTCTGAACCCCAAAATGACCTTATGGATCTTCCAGGGCATAGTAAGATCCACACTTTCTTATGGGGCAAATATGTGGTGACGTAAAACATTGCAGGCAACCACCAGAAAAATACTTGATAAGGTGCAAAAGATGACATATTTAGGCGCCACTGCTGCCTTTACATCATGTCCTCAACGTGCACTTGAAGCCATTCTTAGCTTACAGACTCTCTACCTCTTTATTCGGAGGGAAGCAGGCGGGTAGTATGCTTCGAAAGAAAAGGCCAGATGAGCGCACTTACTCCAGGGTGGGTTATCTCAGTATCTTCGAGCAAGTCAACATTAACGACCTAGAAGCTCCGACAGATACTATGGCCAAAAGACTTTCTTTTGAAAGAGGCTACAAGGTAGCCATTAATGAAAGAAGCAAGATACTAGACAGAGAACTCCAGCGTCCGCAAGGGTCCAAGTCTGGTATACTGACGGATCCCGAAAGGACGAGAAAACAGGCGCAGGGGTGGGTGGTCCAGAAGTGGAACTATCCATTCCGCTTGGTGCATCACCTGCCATTTTTCAGGCTGAAGTCTATGCTATAGAGGTTCGAGCTCAGGAAAGCCTAAATAAGGACTGTAAGAGCTCCAACATCTACATCTGTTCCGACAGCCAAGCTGCTGTCCTAGCTCCTTCTTCTCAAGCGTTTGAGCCGAAATTAGTCCGGAGGTGCTAATCGAAACTCCAACTACTGTCTAGGGACAACCAAGTAACCTTGGACACGAAGGAGTGGACGATAATGAAAAAGCGGACGAACTAGCTAAAACCGGAACTGATTGTCCGTATACTGGTCCCTACCCGACATTTGACCTACCAAAAAGCCACTTTGGGGGGGAATTGCTTAAGTGGCAACTGGATCTCCTTTGGTGTAGCTTGCCCGGTATGAGGAAGACGAAGAAATTCATTAACCCCTCTCATTTCCAGACGCGCCAACTTATTGGACTTAGCAGACGGTTGCTCAGACTCTTTGCTAACGCAGTCACTGGTCATAGCCCCTTCCGTTACTTCCCAAAAAAGATAGGCAAATCCGACAGTGAACTGTGTCGACTGTGCGAAGAGGAAGATGAAACCTCGATGCATGTTACATGTGAGTGCCCAACACGTGAAGGTCTAAGGCTGCAAATCACTGAAGGAGCACTTGTGTCTCCGGATAATGTCTGCAATCTAACCCCAAAAGCAATAATCGAGCTCGTTGAAAGGCCCGAGTTTGCCTAACCACTCTAGGTCTGCACGGTCCTGGTGGCCTAGTCACCCCTACTCTTAACATTAACACAGGAAAAAGAATCCTGTATTCAATAATAAATAAATAAACATAGTATTATAAATTTTTCCTCTAAGAGACAGTGTATGTAAGCCAATCAACTGGCATCTGGCAGCGTAAGGAGGTAATTCACCGGACTAGTTAAGTCTCCTAAGAGCTATCCTGGTAAATCTCCTTTGCACATTTTCAATTCTATATTAGAATGCTTCACATCGGATTCCATAAAACCATGAAATATTCCAATATAGGCCTAACGAATGCTGAAAATAATGCCTTAAGTGTGTATGGATCAGAGAATTCACTAGCACGACGTTTAACAAAACCAAGCCGAGAATCAATGTAGTTAGAAAAAGTAAATTTACTATCTAAAATAACACCAAGGTCCGAAACTATAATACATTTAGGAATAATAATTCCATCGATAAACACTTCAAAGTTTATTGGTGATACTTTTTTAGTAGCTATTAAGTGTTTACATTTAGAAGAATTTATCGATAAATGATTAAGATGACACCAATTTGCAAATTTATCGATTTCTGATTTGAATTTGGATAGGTACTTGAAACATCATATCAACAATTTCCATCAAAATTATTAGATCATTAACAAAATGTAGAACAGACGAAAATTCAAAGATATTAAAGACATCCTTGATAAATATAATAAAAAGAAGGGGCCCTAAATGGCTCCCCTGAGGCTCACCAGAATGTACCAAAATCCGGCAAGAGTCCACCTCATTATTAATTTTGATAATTTGTATACGATT
The DNA here is from genome assembly GCA_963930735.1 of Dioctria linearis. Taxonomy (NCBI): domain Eukaryota; kingdom Metazoa; phylum Arthropoda; class Insecta; order Diptera; family Asilidae; genus Dioctria; species Dioctria linearis. The sequence continues at coordinate 33,129,720 of OZ005740.1, read as the reverse complement.
TGTCAAGTAGGAAGAGAACAATGCAAGTAGAGCAGAATGTAATCCAAATCCCATAAGTTTATATAAAACTAAACGAAAACATTTGGCGAAATCAGTATATAGTGCTTTTTTTAGGACATTTAAATAAAAGCTGACATAGAAGACTACATAAATTGTTTGCTGTAGACAGCGTCCTTTTGCAAAACCATGCCGGTGTATAGAAATGTATACTCTTTAAGTAGAAAAGAAATTTTATCAGAGACAATGCTTTCAAATAGCTTCGAAATTGCAAAGATTTTACAAATAGGACGGTAATTACTAGCTAGCACAATTTTTAGCACCAGCTAAGGATAACGACAAATTACATATATATATTATAAATGAAAGAGGCATGATCACGGCACATTGATTTAAAAATATGACTGGAATATTGTTTGGACCAGAAGAGTGACTATACCTAGTATTGGCCAATGCTAAGCTTGCATCCTCCGCGGACACATACATTAAGCCTAAGTAAGCCCGTGAAGAAATATGAGTGGTTATCTTAGCGTCAATGGGAAGGCCTACGTCCACCAAATGTACAGACTCAAAGTATTCTGCAAAAGGGTTACCTGAATCTGAAATATTACCCGCAATTCTATTTTTATAGCCAATATATTGAAATCAAAGATATAATAACATCTAACGCCGACGAGACTTCGCTTACCTTTGAAGGCCGCAATCGACCGCTGAGCAAAAGCGTATATAGTCATCATTGAATGACATTATCAAAATTTGGCGCTTTCAAAATAAAGAGTATTGCGGAAGATATACAGAACCTTTACAGAGGAATTTTATTGCCGAAGCTACCACAACAACATGGTACGAGATGTATAAGCAAATGATGCGGCTGATGCGACCTTAAACGAATCCACTCGAGTAGGCAGATTTCATTGCTCAAATCACCCCGTTTTACCCAGCTGTATGGAAGGAAGGCAATCAAGATTGCCCTGACTGTTCCAGCAACAACCAATAACATGTAATAATATTGAACATTTATTTAGTATGTTATAACGTGTCAAAACATGGAATCGATCAACGATGGGAGATGCGAGGCTAAATGGTCAACGACCTAACTCCTCAAGTTTTTATTCAAACTGTAACTTTACGTAATTTTTTTTACTACTGCAAAAAAAAATTGTTAAAAAAATACTGAATCAGTTTTTTTTCCAAGCCAGGGAGGATCACTTTGAACTTTCATCACGGTACAGGAACCACTTCCCACGCCGCATTGTCACAATTTATTCCACTTTGAAAATTTTTATAATTTTCTCTCAACACATCCTTTTTATATCCTGTCTGCTTGCTGTACTCCTGACACTCTACATTCTATGCAGCGGTACGGCATTCCTCTTCATATATGATCTTCTCTACATCAAAATTTGTTGAACTCATTTTTTAATAGTTTCGAGAATTAGCTCAAATTTCAAAAAAGTCGCATGACCAATCACTACGTGTGAAATGCAAAACTAAAGTCTATGAAGTCTATAAATATTTTTTCATCATTTTTTGTGGGTGTATACTTTAAGAACAGAGCTCTTCTCAAGCCATTCCCCTTGAGATATCACCTAAGCAAGATGGGCTTCGCTGAGACTTCATCCTGCCGCTTCTGTCAGGATGCTCATGAAACCTTGGAGCACCTGCTCTACTACTGCGATGCATTGGCCAGGCGGACATTATTCGACCTCGAACGTGCTTTTCCTCCACCAAACCTCAATCCCAGAATTATTCAAGACTTTATTGTCTAAATCTAGAAAGGGAGTAAATTGAACGGGGACCCATAATATATCTAACACCTGCACACCCTTCGACAAATATAATTAAATCTAAATTAGTAGGAAAAAGTTATTGTAAATATTATATATGGTATAAAGGCGCATCAATCCGTTGTTGAAGTGTGGAATATATTTCCATGAAACGAGTGCAATTTTCGTCTGATGCTGGTAGACACATGTCAAGGAGAGGATACAGAAACATCGGACCGCCTCTCATATCTTTTAACTGAAAAAGGAGCATACATTAAAAAAATCCTAGACTAGACCATGCTTTTGAATAGAAGTACAACTTTTCGCCACGGGACTATAAGCTAAAAATAACTGTAAAATTAATTTTAAGGGAAGACCTGCTAATTTTCGAAATAAATTAAAAAATAGAACTAATGGGTGCACATGTAAACCAAGCTTATACCTATTTATATATTTTTTTTTACCCTCAGAAAAGAGTGATTGCTATAAGAAATTTGGTTAATTTGTGACTATTTTATAAAAAAAAAACCCAAATCAAACCTCACAATATTTATTTATAGGAAAGTCCAATAGTAAAACAAAAAGATTATTCAACTATACATATACCCAAAAATAATCGCCAAACAAATTCTATACCTTTGAATTCTAAGTATATTTGTCATAAGATGGCAATTTATTTGAATGTTCCTCTAGGGCTAATAAAATTCTCTTCCTTCTCTGTGTTATGAAAATCGATTTTTGTCCTACTAAATCTAACCACATTAATTCTGAGAAATAGAAGGGCATTGAAGGAGCTTTGAACTGATGAATTACAACTTCTACAAAATGTTTCTCTCTCCATTTAGTTCTTAAGGTGTATCATAAAAGGATTCTCATTATTTTATACCTTAATTTATGATACAACAGAACGTAGTAGGTACTGCAGTAAACCTTTTTCTTATATAGACTTAATTCAATTCAAACGTGTATAGATTACTCCCCCACAATTTCTATAGAGGTGTTCCAAATTTCATTTCCAGCTGAAAGATAATTTGTTTCATGTTTCATCTTTAAAGTCTATAAAACATGTCGGCTCGTTAGGACTTCTTATGATCTTCGATTCAAGTTTCTACACATATAACAGTGGACGTCCCCCTACTTTGTACAATGTAATTTATTTTTACGCATTTTAGGTGAGTGGCGTCGTGCAAAAGAAATATAAAGTTCAAACCGAAAAGATTATAGAAATTTTCTGGGCATAAAATCTGCCGCTCTTTTATGACGAGATGAGTTTTGGTGTTCAGTTCGTAGCACTTTAAGTTTTATTATTTTGATGAAAACAATTTCTTTTAATGGATTTAAGGGCTTCAACCCTGTAAACCTGTACCGCGATTGTTCACTTTACCAGAAAATTTCTGATTAGAAGTGTGAAAATCTTTTTATCCAACTCTTATGACCGGTTTCATAGTCCAGGCTTAAGCCAGAGCTTATCTAAGCTACAGACGTGGCTTAAGCTCAGAGCTTAATCCTATCCGGTTTCACAGTACTCAATAAGCAGAGGCTTAGCTAAACCGCAGATGAACAATTCATTTTTATGTTAAACTGTCTGGTTTCTTCCTAAAACGTCAAATGGAATCCTGACACTAGCTGCCAGACAGTACTCAAAACTTCTACCTAGATAACTAATTTTCGCTTGGAAAATTTCATTTTAGTTTTAAAGTACAAATTTTGAAATATGCACGTTCGTTTAATAACAAAAATTATAATATTTAAGAAAAATATATATTTAGCAATAATCTCCATATGTGTTTCACAGCAAGATCTGAGGCTTAAGCCTTCGAGATGGCGGGCTTAAGTTAAGCTTACCTTAAGCCAGTGATATCACTTAAGCCTTGACTGTGAAACAGAAATATTTATTAAGCTTTGGCTTAAGCCATCGCTGAGGCTTAAGTCTTGACTGTTAAACCGATAATCCTACCATCTTTCTATCAACCAGTAACAATAAGCTGAGTGAACATTTGTAAGGTTTCTAGCGTCACACTAACGCTTTCACTAATAAAGTAAACCGCCAGACAACAAACATCGCATTTTTCCTTTTTATTTGTAGAAACAGGAAGAAGTCATAAGATGCAAGATCTAAGCTGTATCGCATAAGTTTCGCAGGACTTGTGGAAAATAGTTTTCCTGTGTATATAATTCTGCATTTACTATTCTACAAATCCAATATAAAAATCATTTGTTTTCCTGCGCCAGTGGCGTACCGTGCCGGGTACAGAGGGCGCCATGGCCCAAGACGGCACACAATTGGGGGCATCATGGATAGACCAAGCTGGCTAATCCTGTCTGCAGCATCAGGCCATGGTCATAGAAAATCTAATAACTCACAAAGACTGGGCAATTAAAAGAAAAACGAGTAACGCCTCGCTCGAATATAAAATCGGCGATACTTCTACGATACATCGGCTTGATGACGTAACCAAAGTGTAAGCCAGCAATGCTTCGCCACAATATAAAATCAACGATTTAAAATGAAAAATGTTTTCTTCGTTACATAGAGTAACTGCTGAAATTCGAGAAAGGTTCCAGCAGCTCCAGAAAGTGGACGAAAAATATGCCTTCCTAAGGCAGGCCTGCAATAATATTGGGCGTCGATGATGAAGAATGCAACCTCGATCAATATCCTCAGGATATTGACAGAGAAGAGTTTAAACTTAAGTGCATGCGTCTACGGGCTTTCGTACCTACAACGGACTGTATGGAAGAAGTTATTGATTCCGGCATACTGGGTTAATTGAAGTTTATTTTTGACTTCAAGCTTGAAGGAGAGTTATCAAATGTATTTATAACGCATGCAATATTCCTCACAACTCCCATAAGAAATGACAGTTGTGAAAGAGTAGTTTCTCTATATTGAAACTGATTAAAAACGTATTTAAGATTTACAATGTCCACGTTGAGATTATAAGATCTAGCTATTTTGGCAATTAACTTGAAGAATGTATTAAGGCTGAAACACATCCAAGCAAACCTAAGACAGGCCTGGCCTCCCTCAGGCTTCCTCGCAGCTCATACTTCAAGGCTTACCTTAGAGAATTGAAAAGAAAATGACACCAACTGACATGGTGCTGTCATTGTAATTTTTATAGTACCTATTTACGACAATTCCTTTACATAAAATAAATAAATAATTAATTATCGGTTTTCAAAAAAGTTAATTATAAATTTCAAGTTATTCTTATTTGCCAAATATCTCGTTTGATAAGAATTGCCAAATATCTCGTTTGACAGTACAAAATTTAAAAAAAAATAAATCTATTGATAGAAATAGGCCTGAGAGTGAAAAAATGTCCAACATTGAGCAAAATGCGCCTTGCGGCTAGGCCTTCAGCCTAGCTGCTAGGCTTGGTTTTGTGTTACCTTATTTAAAAACCCGTGTTGGAAATTTTGACAACGCCTCGAGGAAGCCTCGAGGCTTGAATGTGTTTCTGCCTTTAAATAGTTTGCGTTGCAAAAAACACGCAGAATGAAAATTTAATTTAAAAAAGACATTTTATTTTGAATCCATTTGAAATAGTTATAGAGCATCACAGAATTTTTTGCTTAATTACGAAAAAAGGGGGGGCGGCAAATTTAGAGTTGGCACCGTGTGGCAGAAATCGGCACTACGCCAATATCCTGCACTCTGAGCTTTGTATGATTTTAGTAGTACCAAATTTACACGAAATACTTTTTGATCCACCGCTCCGACAGCAAAGCTTTATGACACCCAGGCGGTGTTCGTGCACAATCTGTTATACATGAGTTGTGGTCAATGCCCAAATGTGCTTTTATTTCCTAGGTGGTATGAATTGCCAATTTTTCTTCAGTTTTTATTTTCGATATTAATTGCCTGTCTACAGTGACATCGATTCCAGGAAGAAGAAATTTTATCAATTTAAAATCCTTCTGTAATTTTAAATCTATAATTATAAGTTCTTTTAAACGCATAATTAAGTAACTGTAACAAGAAATATTTTTAAATTAAAATTGGAACAATTCCCGATTTTTTTTTGTAAAAATATCACGCCGTTTATGGAAACATTTTATTACTGCCACCTATAAGAAATTTTAGTTGTCATACATCTACCCAAGCTGATTCATAACGAAAAAAATTCTATAGAACTTTGTAAATAGATGGCTGTAATGACGCAAAAATTACGCTGCCGTTCTAAGTAAAAAAGAAAAGCCAAACAAAATCAGATTCGAATTAAAAATTCAATTTAAATAACAAAACCAAGAGCGTTAAAACAAAAAGGTGAAATTAAAATATGCAAAAATAAGATATTTATTAAAGCGTAGATTTAAGCAAAACGCGGTCAATAAGTGTTTCATTTGCAATAATTTGTATTTTTTTTAATTATCTGACAGCTATGTAGTATTAGCGATAGCAATCTCCAGTTGCTCTAAAACTGTGCTTACACTGGAACACACCAGCTTACAAAATGGATGTATTCTTTCTAATGAAATAATAGAAATGCATCACTTTTTTGCTTATTGGAAACAAGCGAAACTAAAAAAATTTCCTCGCTAAACTCCCTCGAACATAATAAAACCGCTAACCGAATAAAGGGTACGACTAAATTAAACTACTTTTCATCCCGGTAGGAGCAACGGAGCAACCTTCACAATTCCAATTCTCAATGAAAATCTTTTGAATGGCTTATGGCGCTACTCAAAGTACAGGACTCCATGAAAATAAGTGTCAAATGGATAAATAATCGATGTTCATTAGATATTTACTAAAATCGATTTTGAAGCTCGTTCGATCTTTGCATCGCATGCATACGAATACGATACAACACAGATGCAAATTTACAAGCGAGCGAGTTGAGTGTGCGAAGCATCACTTCTTACTAAGTGAAAAAGAGAAAGAAATAATCGTACGATATAAAAAAAATCCTTTCTCTTTTATACGCATTCAATGTTTTCGGATTTTGCCAATCGATTCGATTGTCGAAGCCTTCACAGCAGTCGTTTGTCAGTTTGTGAGAAATGTCATAAGCATTTGTGGTGGGCTGATGTGTTTCTTAAGGTACATGGCACAGGTTTTTATGCCTTTATTCATTAATTTTTTGTAAGAAAAGGCACAAAAGTAAAGTTTTATTTATTAAAAATAATGTATATTCACTTAAGCAATAATAAATAGTTATTTCGTAAAATTATATTAATTTTTAAGTTAAACCGTGTGTGACTTGTCTGACTTTTTTTTTCCTGTAGCTGACTCGAATACTGAATCAATTGTGTTATTGGCATTGTGAAAAACTCGTATTCAGTGAATCTGAGCACATGCACTTTAATTTACAAAAGTTATTTTTTTTTTCTTTGAGTAAAAAGTGTTTTGTAATTAAGTTTTATAGTGTTGTGCATGATTTCTAATATTTGACGGAAGGAAATGGGGGCCACAGAAGCCTCACAAACCATAATTGGAGCTCTACTAACTCCAGTTTTTATGTTCATTGCGTTTGTGATATTCTTAGCAGCAATTAACAAATCAATCGGAGTTCGACGGATATACGTAAAAATCCTATTGAAAATTTTCGAGGTAAGTGTGAAAAAAAAAATCTTACAAGTTTTTTTTTAGTACTATACATACTATATTCGTAATGAGAACTTTTTATTTTAATGCAACCCTCCTCATTATCGAATATGACAATTAAATCTGTTCTTTTTTTGTAAAGGAGAAACGAAAATTTTGCTTAAATGCGCGCTAAAAAGAAATTGTTTTCTTCATTTTTTGCTGCTTAATCAAATGCACCCACTTTTTACCTTTTGTGGACAAAAATTTTAACATAAACTGAACACCTGGACTCTGACCTTTGTGTTCAACATGCATCTACTAAATTCATAAAAAAAAAAAATGTGCAAAAAAAGGCCCCCAATCCCCAACTCAGAATTGCGAAGTATTAAAATAATGTGTGTACTAGGAGATTACCTAACTCAATGACAACTTTTAAAGGGGGAAATTAAGTAAAATTATACTGTAAATTGCCGACTCTGATGGATGTACATATGTATGTTATATATCTCCTGCATAATATGTTACAAAACATTATTCGTCGTGAAATTGCAACAAATTTCAATTATGTATGTATATAACTGGCAAAAAGGGCAAATATTTTCATGTCATCCTGATTTTGTTTTGGCGGGATAATTGTTGCCTATTGATTGAATTTTGTATAGGAGCTGCTTAAAAACGTTTACGAATTTTGTTTTACTTGATATAGGTAGGTACCTATCAATTTATTTTAACTGTGAAAAGATTAATTAACTGCAATTATCAGCGAAATGTTATAAATTAATCCACTAAACAATTGTTAGCTTAAAATAGAATAGAAAAGTATTTATTAAAGAACCTCAGCTCACGATACCTTACAACGGTAGGTACATCGAGTATGTAACAGATATTAATATTATATCAATTGAGTACAAATCTTAGAAAAATAACAAAAATACAATAAACAGACTCATTGCAGCAGAAAACTATGCAGGCAATAGTGGTAAAATTATAGGACTTCAAGTAATGTTGATGCGGTTCATAATACAATGAGAAAGAGAGTAGGGTAAACGCACCAATTCGCGTCCATTTAAGTAAATGCCATTCTTACTAGTAGGTTTCTTAGTAGAATCAACTTTTGTAGTACAATAGTAACCTGAATACTTATCTTTTAATTTAAATTAAAAACTCAAAACATTTATCTAGCCTAGGTACATAATAATTGAAAATATCTGCGTATGCGAAAATCACCAGTTTGCGTCCATCAAGGTGCCAATTCGGGTCCAGATTAAAAACAAATTATAAAAACTGCTTTTAGGTGGTGGTGTTAAATAAATGACGTTTTAAAAGATATGACTTTATTATTTTTTTCGTTATTCCTGATTTGAAAAGTTGTGATAAAATTCACAGTAACATAACATTCTTCAGATTAAAACTATGTAATTCAATGCAAACTGTGTTGTTTTACATAACAGCATTTTTTTAAATTTCATTAAATTAAAAGGAACAAATCAAGAAGGAATTATATAACAAAATGGAATTCAACGTTTTATAAATTAGAATATTAAAGCAAATTTTTTCTTAAAGCTATTGTATATTTAGGTCAACATACCTATTTTTAGCCAAACTTGAAGATCTTTGTCTCTCCTCTCCACTTTTATTATGGATTGAAAGTTTTTAAACTGTTTGATGTGTTACATCTGAGGCTCACCATATAAATCGGTGTACCCCAGGGCTCTATTATATCTCCGTTTTTCCTTTTAATTTTCAATGATTTGCTTTGCCTTAATTTCAATCTCATCCATAGTTTGGCCAATGGCAGTACCTTGATTTCTCTTATTCCTTTAACACTTTTGCGTACTTCGAGGGAATGTCACATGAATTTAATGAAATTGAATGATTACATCACTGAATAACGATCTTGACAATATCCTCGGTTATGTAAAGTGATCGCGTCGAATTCCATGCGCATAAAATCCCTAGGTAACTCATCTCTTTAAAAGAAAATCATCACTTAACCACTCCCGTTACTTTTGATGAAGCATTAGTTGAAAACATAACATCTGCTGGTTGTATGTATGTATGTGTTGTGCTAGGAGGAAATGCGTATAAAATTATCCCGTTAGCCTGAAAAACTTCCATAGCTCCAATGTTAAATGAAACTTGTGGCCGCCAACAAAAAAGTTGACATATTCTTGAATTTGTTCAGTAATTAACCACGTAACTATTAATCGCATTCGCGAAATATTCCCATGCAGCCAGACTCAGAACAAACTAAAAATCAGTCTTCTGGCATGGCTATTGACTACATTCCTAGGTGGTCGTACGTAGGAAAAACCCACTGTTTCTTCAAATATGTCTCCTGCATTCATCTCCTTTATATAATTTTGCAGCTCATCTAACCATTTTCGAATAACCTCTTCAGAAAGCGTCTTCGGGAATTCGATGTGCTAGCTCTGGATTGCATTTTAGAAAAAGGTCATACCAGTTTCGTCCTGGTCGCCCATTTTTGATGGATGTATTCGTGCCATCGCCTTGCTCATTTTGTGGGATCCGTACCCGTACTAAGCTTCCGTTGTTCGTCTGTTTGTCGGCTAGTTGTATCTCATGAACCGTAATAGATAGACAGTTGAAATTTTTACAGAGTGTGTATTTCTATTGCCGCTAGAAATAATAAAAATTAACGGCGACCTTCTTCGATTCTTCGGCTTCGGTTAGGTCTTCGGGAATTCGATGTGCTAGCTCTGGATTGCATTTTAGAAAAAGGTCATACCAGTTTCGTCCTGGTCGCCCATTTTTGATGGATGTATTCGTGCCATCGCCTTGCTCATTTTGTGGGATCCGTACCCGTACTAAGCTTCCGTTGTTCGTCTGTTTGTCAGCTAGTTGTATCTCATGAACCGTAATAGATAGACAGTTGAAATTTTTACAGAGTGTGTATTTCTATTGCCGCTAGAAATAATAAAAATTAACGGCGACCTTCTTCATACAAGAATCGTGATTTTTTCGGCGTTTCTTGCTCGACCTTAACAATCGCTGTATCTCTTGAACCGTGATAGGTAGGCGAGTCCAACTCGCACTTGGCCTGTTTTTTTAACAGTGCTTAAAAGGCTATCAGGACTTAATAGAAACCCACATTTGGCTAATGATTTACATCACTTAACTAGTTTTTTATTCGGTTTTCGTTAAAACTCTTCATGGTCCAAACTTTTCTACGCCTTCAGGATATCTTTCAGACAATTTATCCTGAAATGATGTTTTTTGGAATATTTTATTTGATGCTATATGCTGTTCTAATAGAAAAATGTCCTTGTCGAATGTCGAACAATACTTCATTTAGTGTTGTAGCAGTATATCCTACCATATTTCCTTATTACAATGCATTAAATCAGACTAATTAATGAAGAGCTGCTTGTAGACCTCAATTTGGGGCAAGGTAAAAAGTGCAGCTCTAATTTGCGGCCAGCAGTACATGCGGGTTATCACATGGATAGTAATCATTGATCTATTTCGCGAACACTAAAATTAATGTGGTTATTCCGAAAATTAATTTAAATTTCAAGAATATTATAATTTATTTGAAATATAACTACTTAAAAAAATTTCTAATGAAATAAAAATGGCATAAAAACGCAGTCTCTTACAATTTAAATTCATATCATTGCGTTAAAAAAAAATGTTTTTTTTTTTTTGCATTTTACATGCCGACTCATAATGAATTGAGCTCTGACGACTCAGATTTAGCTCACGATCCCATTGTTCACTTTAAGGGTAGCATACACATACACGAACATGAAGATATAGAAATATGTCGTTTTATGGCATGTTATTAAATGAAGTTGATGCGAATTGGTTCATTTACCCTATAATGAAATAGATAAGATCAGATAAACTAAAATAGAACAGAATAAAATAACAAAAATAAGAAAAACGAGAAAGAGTATGGTATATTAACTTAAAGTCCTAAAGTGACTGGCGCAATATGTCACTAAATGCAACTTAAACAACAGAAAGTAAAACTATATATAAAAAATTAAATATAAAAAGTTCATTTTTTTTTTTATTATAATTATAAAAAGGAATAAAAAAAGAATATGAGGAGCGCTAGCGATCTAACAGATGCATCATCACAAGCTCCTTGAACTGCTAAGGGGCTGTATTCCTGATAGATTCAGGCAGGAAGTTCCACAGGGAGGTTCCCTGACCAAATAAATCATTAGATCCAAATCGGGTATGGGTACTGCGAGAGACCAGCCTGGAGGCATTGAGAGAGCTCCATGGGAGCAACTCACATATGTAAGCAGGTTCCACCCTACGAGTAAGAAACTAAAGGAGAGGCCCATAAACAACAATTTTCGTGCCAATCTCAAAAATGTGTAAGTTTATACACATACTATAAAAAATTCGCATTGCAGACGGATGGAAAAAAAAGTTTACGCAAGGGACTTTGGCGCGGTTTTTGAAAGTGTGACGCAAAATTCTATACCAGCAGCATGATAGTGAGAGCTAGTAATACAAAACAACTTTGTGAGATTCCTGGTTCCCCAGTAAGCCTATTTCCATCTTCGGTTGGCCAATAACTTGCCTTAAAATTTCATTTTTGGTAAATCCATAATAAGAAAATATATTAAAATTCTTTTACTTTTATCAAAATTACAAATATTTACCAATATTCTAATTCCTAGCTTATTATTAAAAAATAAACAACTACAGTTTTACTAAATTTCCATATAAAAGAATGTAAATATTTTTCTATTTAGTACCCTTCCAATTTTAACCTTACCTACGGCTTTTGTGCTAGGGTAGATTTCTTTACCGAACATAAACAAAAGTGACACCTAGGGTATATGTAGACAGAGATACAACCATATGTTAGAAAGTGAGAAAAAGCATCACGTTCGGCACGCAAAAATGGCATATATATATATACACGCAATGGCCTTTCCTTTAGTTTCTTACTCGTAGGTTCCACCTACCTTTATTAATTAAATATATATAGAGCACTAAGCTCAAAGAGTTTGGTATGGTAGCCAGGCATGAAAAGCCGCACACATCAATTGAGCGCTCTATTCAGTTTGGCTATTTCAGAGGCCTGTAACGGATAGAAAGCAGCATCAGCATAAATCAATTGCGGCATGATAAGTGCTGATACCAGGGACTGCCTAATGGATTGAGGCAGGTGGTGTGAGACCAGGTATAAAGAGCAGAGGCCGTAGTAAATTCTTGAGCACATTTTGCTCACCTGAGGCCGCCAAGTAAGATGGGGGTCTATACGAAGGCCAAGATTCTTTACATGATTGCTCACTAGGGGAATGATCTGGTTATAGAGACGAAGATTCGGGAGGGTACCAACAAGCCTAGGAACGTTGGCTCGGAAAGAATATCGAATGGCCTGGGTTTTAGCGGAATTTAGGGCCAAACCATTAGTTAGACACCAACCTAATATATTATCAAGAGTAAAGTTGAGCCCATTAATCAATGAAGGGAGGTCACTGATACTGGCGTCTTTATAAATCTGAAGGTCATCTTTGTATAGATGGAATTTCACGTCACCAAGCACCGATGTGATGTCATTAATGTAAACAGAGAACAGCAGCGGAGCAGGACAACACACTGCGAAACTCCTAAGGGAAAAGGCCGGGAGTTGAGCGACTACCATCACTGGCAACAACGAAAGCTCTGTCAGCGAGATAGTGGGCTATAAGGGAACATGCAGAGGAGCTAAAGCAAAATGAAGTTCCAAGCCTGGCAACAAGCAGGTCATGCAGAACGGAGTCATGGGAACTGAAGGCGGGTTGGGCTGATCTTAGATGGTTAGCCAATTTCTCAGAATCTAGGCTGGATTCCATTCTGGCTCTGGATCCAAGTCCAATGCTATTAACTTTACTACTCTAACACGATGCTCCAATGCAGAGCTTTTAGTAGCTCAAGTTAAGTAGTAAAAAATAATAAAAGCTTGGGGGGCACATATAAACTATCTAAATTTTGTTTACGAGTGCTGCCATTTTCATGTTGAAGTCGTAAACTTTACAGACAACCCTCGTAAGAGTCTTACACTAGATACTTAGAAGAATCTAATGTGTGAAATTACCTAACAAGTGGGGGTAGGCCAAACAAGTAGACAAGCCCACGGAACATAGTAGATATCAAAGTAGAGCTATGAAACATTAGAGAATATAAAGTAATGTAAAGTAAAATAAGATTAACGGGAATAAAATAAAATAAAATAAAGTAACTTAAAGTAATTACAGAAAGTATGATAACATTACGTACAGTAGCATTTTTTTATAAAGATTATTGAATCAACCGTAAACATAAAGGAATATTATAATTTACGATCGTTTTGTGATAATCTTAATAGCTCCATATTACCTGTCTTGAAGGAACTTTGAAGTAAATTTGATCAAGTGACGTAATGTTTTGGCGGGTGGGTAGGTTGTTGTTAGGTGTCGTATCAGCGGAGGGTCGAGTGTCTTGTCACCACTACCTTCCCGAATGTTAGCTGCATTGACTTGCAGGAGTATAGAGCTTCTACAACCGAAGTGTATGTTTCGTGCTTGAGAATGGGGGGTCCTGAAAACTAAGAACAGCCATCAGGTGAAATCTCAAGAAACCGAGAACAGTCGTCGACATCACGACCCACCTATTACGGAGGAGCCAACGTCCGGGGAGTATGTTGCTTGGTAAGTTCAGCGCCTGTTCCTAAAAGTTACAGAAAGCTCCAGTCTACTTGCTGCAAGACTGTGGATTGTCAGAAACTTAAACTGGGTATTGTCAGAAAGTTAATGTTGCAAGTCTAGTTGTCCCAATGATAAAATCGAATGAGTATTCTGATCTGGTTGAATCCAAATATTCTTGAGTGTTGCGTTTCTGTATTCAGAGCATTGCATGACCTGGGTTCGACATGTCCCTGCGATAACCTGGAGGCATACCAACCCAGTCGCACTTGTACACTCGTGAGGACGTGCTCTGAGGAGTTGTTACACGGGTGTGTGTTAATAATAGGTTAGTGCAGATTAGCCAAGTCAACCTTCTGGAATTGCAAGATTCTACCTGCTGAGACAACTTACATCTAGATGTGAAAAACTCACAAAAAAGCGGTCGAATTAAAATGAGCTAACGGTCCTCTAATAGAAAGAAGCTCTATACTTCCCTTTCTCTCTTGCTGTATTATGCCATATAAATTCTTCGTATTGATAGCTTTCTTTGGTTGAATAAAAAGTTAGAGAGCTTTCAAAAAATGATTCGGGTTTATATGGCGATTTTCTTATCTAGTTGTAAGCTGTCTCAGCTACCTGTAAGCAATCCTGATCAGCGCCGAAATTAGCGCCTGACTCTGATTGGGAAGATAATCCAAACACAAGAATTCTGCAAGTAATTAGGTATATCTTTTTACTGAAATAAAAAAAAATGTAAGTCAATGCTTCGGTATTGACTTAATTTTATTATTCTTGATGATGAATCTCTGTGACATTCAGAGGCTGAACAGATTGTTGTTTTTTCTTTACTTTTAAAGAATTTTGCCGGCTTAAGCATAAAAGTTGCAGATACGACTTTTCTAGAATTTAGTTGATGACAGATTTTGCGTCAGAAGTATGTACATTGTTGAGCAATTGCAAAAAGATCTTAAAAAACTTTATCTATTTTTTTTTCTTTTTTCTTTTTTACATAATAAAATTACATTTTCCCTGTTTATTGCTAATTATTATGAATAAATGAAGTACTTCTAAACCAAAACTTTCCAACAACCTATTTTTTACATATTTTCAGATACGACTTTTATGCTTAGTACGGCAGAATTATTATAAAAGACATGCCGACTGTAATAGTCTGTGGTTGACAAGTTCGGTATGGCTGCCCAAGGCTGTTTACACCGTGCAAATGGCACTGTCAAGCCGCCACAATGTCATTACGCTCAGTTAAAATTTGAATTTTCTCAGTTTTTGTTATACTAGTTAAGTACTAATTTTTTCTATACTTAAGAAGCTCTGGAGTCTGTAAACTATTCTGGGCTTCTAATAAAAAAAAACATCCTATAGAGATTTGCACCGATGACCTCTAGCTAGCTAATAATTCCGACAATTTTATCCTTACAAGTTCCAATAATCCCTTGAGAAAATATAGTGTCAATTTAATGTCTCTATCAAACTTTCTAGCTGCTTTAAGCATGGTTTTCAAAAGCGAAGTTACTGTCGAAGTAACCTGTTACGAAATAACCTCGTTGTCAGTCCCTCGCCTCTTCTTGACATACCCACAAATTTATTTGTGTCAGTACGAAAACGAGTTCCACTCACTTAAAATTTTTAGCGAAGTGGAACCTGAAAAATACTCAAATGTATGTATGTAGTCATGTATAATATCATCTGGTGTGGAACTTGTGTAATGTGAACAGATTTTTTTTTTTTAGAGAGAAAATGGTTTCAAGCGCAAAATGAAATACTTACTGAAAAGGACATAAATTGTGCAGTAATGTAATTAAGAGCGATTTCGAAGGAAATTCTAAGAAAAAAGAAAGTCTTTCAAATTTACGAAATTTCTTACCGAAAAATAAAAGCACTCCCTTTGTATGAAAACCAAAACCAAATGTGTTGGGATTTCACAAGTTCCACACCAGCTGATATTATTAAAGACTACTTAAATCAAAAAAAGTACCAGTTTCAGAAAACGTACAAAATTTGACTACTTCTCAGGTTCCACTTCTCCAAAAAATTGAAGTGAGTGGAACTCGTTTTCGTACTAGCGCAAGTAAACTAGTGGGTATGTCAAGAGGAGGTGAGGGACTGTAAACGAGGCTATTTAGAACAGTAACTTCGCTTGTGAAAACCATGCTTAAGACATCTACAAAAGGCATTCCCACTGCAGGAATATGTTGCAAAGATGGCCCCAAGAATGTCATAGGCTTTGTTAAAGATCTCAAGTTCGAATGGGTGCCGTAGGGAATTTAAGGGTAATGTCACAAAATATCTTGTAGGTCGAGGTGTCTAGATGAGTGGCGGAAGCTCTATCTGCATCTGCCCACCAAATAATAATAATAACGGTCTATGTACCTCCTGCAGGGTACTTGCTCCTTTTTTGACGCAAGAAAATGATTAAGTTATGTCTTGATCTAGGAAACCACTTTTTAAGGGGTATTTTGGTCTTAATTGGAGGTAATAAGTGATTTTTTTGAAATGGTTTGATTTTTTAACCGTTTTTTCAGTTGCGAAAAAGCGATTAAGCTAAATAGGTCTCGACTTGGGGAATATTTAGCAGGTAAAAACCTCATTCATGAGTGGTTACTGGATTTTAATAAAATGATATGCTTCTACCTGTTTTCGGAGACGATAAAATGATTTATTTAGATCTTGACTTTGGGAAAACTCCTTTCAGAAATCATACTGGATTTCAGCGAGGGGTTTTTATTTAGTTTATTAAATAATTAGACAATAAAATCGATTTGCGGAACATCATTATAAGAATAAATCTATGTTGAACCCTCAACCGCAGTCTTAAGTGATTATCAGCTTCCCAGATATTTTAAGCGTTAACGGACCATTGTAGCTGGACAGTCAAAACCCAATGTCAGTGGATAAGCAAAGACCAGTGTGCTTACATATACGACCTGACATGCCTTTCTGAAACTCAGGATGTCTCAAATAATGTTTCTTCAATTTTGCAGATTTCTCTTTTTTAGGTTTCCTTTTCGTATGCCGCTTGACTTTGCAGACAGTTTTGAAATGGTGTGATACATATGTCTGTAAGAAAATGTCCCATTTGGTTAAATTTTATATGCGGTGTCTACTTTAGGCAGATTAAAATTTAAACCCCTTTAGACCTATAGACGTGTAATATACCTACGTCTATGTGAACTGAATGTGTGAATGTGCATTGATAACGTCCGATTTGGATGACACTTTCAGAGTTTGTATGGAATACAAAAATAGCTTACCCATATCTTTTTGTTTCTTCCTACCACGCACAATCCCCGCTAAGGGGTTAGAAATTTCGTGATTTTACGATGAAAAGTCATTTTCAAAAATTATATGTCGAGAACTGATTAAAGGCCGATTCACAGCGCCGCGATAGCGATAGCGATAACAAAGCTACAGCGATGTGTCACATATTGTTTTCAATGTAAATGCTCACACCAACGCGTTAGATCACAGCGATACAAAAAATGTCTGCAGCGTTTGACCAGCGATTCAAATGTCTATCGCAGCATGCACAATTTTAGTCATCTATCGCGAGCTGTGAGATCAAATCGGATAGTGCAAATTTAAGTGAGCGTTGAAAAATGAATTAAAATCATATACACAATTTTATATGATCTGAATTTAAAACATTATAAAATTAGTAGAAAAAAGGACAAAGTGGGGTTTGATATTGCCAAGGAGTTGAATACAGGTTGGGTTAGCTTAACAGTATTGGTGACTTGGCCACTTGGACCGCGATCAGAGTTGATTTATTGTGTCCTTCACTAGAGGCTAAATCTAGCCTAGAAGTGGGAAGTGTGAAGCAAAGTCAGGTTATAGACGTACATAAACCTAACACCGCTACTTCGACCGATTTTACTCGGCACTATGTCATAATTTGTCGTTAATTTGTCGTTATTTTGTCGTGAAAACATAAATTTGTCGTGTCCTTTCTTCTATAGGAAACTGGATATGGTTCCAAGTTGATATCAAGTTAGCACCGCAACTCACTACACTCGGTCAAACCTTATCGTCGAATTGCACAATTTTACATCCTTATAATATGTCACGACAAATTTACGTTTTTCACGACAAATTAACGACAATTTATAAGAACTAGAGAAAAATCGTCAGGTAAAGCTTCGAAAGTATCAGTTTTGATAGCTTGCCGCCGGTTTTTATTTATTTTTCACGTTTTTAGTTATGATCCAAATTACTTTTGCATTTTTCATAAAAACATATATACCAGCACCGAACGAAATAAATTTTTTATAAGTAATGGTAATTTTTGAATAGAATTATTTACTATTGAGGACTTTTAGCACTTTTTTGTATTTTTATTTTGAAGCTAGAATCCTTATCTATCTATGTTCAAAATTTTGCGAGCTCATTTGATTTGACCGGTTAATCCTAAAACATCTGTCATTTTGTTAATAGCGGTTTTCTAAGTGGGCGTTGATATCCTCCTTAGCAGTGGTTGTCCTTGAGAGTTTACAGATTATTGTAGAGTTTACGTGAACGGAATAAGATATTGCCTATTTTAAATCTAGGGAATGACCATAACAAAGGAACATACAAAGATATAATTGTTATCCCAATTTTATGGCTATTACATGGAATAAGAACGAAAGTTGCCTATCAAAGACATACCTATAGCTATATTTGTTATTTCATATATAAATGACTTTTATATCTTGTTTTGGGATATACAGGGTGGGCCAAAAGTCACCATGGGGGCCAAAAGTCACCATGGGGTTTAAAAATTTAATAACTTTTTCGTTTATATATTTTTTTTTTATTTTTTTTTTTTTAGATTATATAAATAACATCTGGAGAATAAATAATGGAGAGATTCACAACTGAAGAAAGAACCAGAATAATAGAATTTTATTACTTAAATCAGCGATCAATTATTTTAACGCAAAGAGCATTTTTAAACCCCATGGTGATTTTTGGCCCACCCTGTATTATTCTGGTTCTTTGTTCAGTTGTGAATCTCTCCATTATTTATTCTCCAGATGTTGTTTATATAATCTAAAAAAAAAAAATAAAAAAAATATATAAACGAAAAAGTTATTAAATTTTTAAACCCCATGGTGACTTTTGGCCCCCATGGTGACTTTTGGCCCACCCTGTACAATCTGAGTGTACAGGGAAATTCCAATACGTTTGATTACATTTCTGGATACACCAAAATCCCACAAACTATGTTCGTAAAAATGAATTGAAAATACCTTAAATCATTTAACGAGCATAATATCTTCCTGCTGACCATAAATTACATCTAGATTGTCAGCGGGCAATCAATATTAGTTTTAATCCCTTCAGCAATGTTCTATGTACTTTCTTTATTTCTATTTTTCATCTTAGGTGGGACATATAAACAAATACATTGCGACCTGAATATTTAGTGCTAAATCGATTATTAAAATTGTTTATTCCTGCGTCTTCTACTCATTATTTATTTTTCTCCAACTAATAAACAATTTTGTAACTGAGCCATAACCGGCCTTTGATCTTCATCAATTCAAATTCATATCGTGCTGCAGCAATTCAATTACGAATGAATGCCTCAAATGGTTTGGCGTTAATTTACTTATTGAAATGTTTATGGATGCTGTCTCATTGTGGACCCATTCATATTTTTTTGTAGTAGAAAATGTTTTATTCAGTCTTCGAACTGTGTTGCGTTATATTGAAGGTGGTGAATATTATTATTTCATTTAGATATCTGTTACCGCATGGCATGGGTCATATGGTTTCTTTACTATAATTAACGTTTAGTCTTATCGTAGATTTTATCTTCTTCTTGAGATAGGAAAATGATAACACTTTTATAAAATTTTCAATCAGTTGTTCTCAAAAGATAGCAATCCTACGCTCAACTCTTATGGATAAGAATACCGATGATATAAGAATGTTATGCAAAAAGATAAAAATTGTGTTTTCTTTTCTTTCTTTTTTTTAAAGCGCGTGAAAAAGTATATCAAATATTCGGTTAGACAATGAAAAGCTAAGCTCTAAGTGTATTAATAAATTCATAAATTATTTATTAAGTGGTTCAACTGCACAAAGATTACAATATCTTGTTGACGTACAGAAAATATATATAGGTAAACCAATAAGAAAAATAAAATAAATAGTGCAGATATGTATGTAAGTACTACTAATTAGGAGAGTAGAGAAAGAAACTTAACAGATGAGACAAACAAAGATTAAATACTGCTGTGTATGTACTTTTAATTTAACCCAAATTTTGAGAATTTAATAAATTAAGAAAAGCCCTGCTGGAGCTTATATTTTGATATCCAGTTGGTAGCGAATCCCACTTGCGGGGAATTTGGACAAAGTAAGAACGTTCACCATATTGTGACCTGCAGCGAGGAAGAAGCAAGTTTAGGTTTCTATGCGATCGTAAAAATTGCAGTTTGGTATAAAGATATTCAGAGCATTTGTTGTAGATTAACTTGTGAAGAAAAAATAGGTCACGATGAGCAAGATGAGTATCTAAGGGGTGTCCCAGAATTAAGTTTCGACACATAGACACATGTGCATTACGGGGCAGTTGGTATATAAAACGAACAGAATCATTAAAAGCGACTGCAACTTGAATCCATCTTCGAGAAAAGTAAGGTTCCATAGGTGAAGAATGGTATGATAAGCGTTAGCACCAATTTAAGGCGCATCTTAACCGATTACAGATATACACTGCTCCGTAGTTGTCGAAGCCAGCTGTATACTATGCCTATTATGTTGATTATATGACTGCAGCAGGTAAACTTGGAGTTCATTACAACGCCTAGGTTTTTCACGGAGCTGAGATAGGGTAAAGTAGCGTTGTTAAGTGAGACAGCAGGCAATTCAGTTGAGTCAATACTTGTTCTATAAATGGGCATACAGATTGACTTCTTAGGATTAAGTAGGAGCTTATTTTCAAGAGACCACTCATGTATTCGTTGTAGATCTTCATTGATCCGAAATATACAATCTTCTTGTAATCCTATTGGTCTACTTAAGTAAATCTATACATCGTCTGCATAGAGATGAATGGAGGAGTTCATAAAAATAGAGGGAAGATCATTGATGTACAGACTGAACAGAAAAGGTCCGAGAATTGAGCCTTGGGGTACATCACAATTTATGTCTAAGAATGTGTCTTGAGCTCGAACTGCCTGCTATCTCACAGAGAGAAAACTTTTGAAAAGATTAATAGCTGTAGAGGAAAAATTGAAATATATTTGGAACTTTAATATTAGACGGCTATGATTGACTGAATCAAAGGCTTAGGCTTTGCTGAAATCAAGCAAAACCATGACAGACAACTCATCAGAGGCCAGAGAATCGTTGATATCTGACCAAACATTTAACAGGACGGTCTCATAGCTGTGGCGTCGCCGAAAACCCGACTGCCATGGAGATAAGAGATTGTTTTGTTCGACAAATCCGTTTGCTTGGTTATATATAACCCTCTCAAAGACTAAAGAGCGCAGAAGACTGATTAGTCGGTAGTCGTTAACACCGTTAGGATTACGTTGTTTATGAATGGGGACAATGAGGGCTTTCTTCCATGAAGTGGAAAACTGAGAAACCATAATAAAATAATTAAATATATGAGCTATGAAGGGTGCAATTATTTTGATAAACCTAGGGGGCAACATATCGTTACCAGCAGCTGTAGATTTGACCTTGTATAATGCCACTAAAACCTCGGAACTATCGACGTGACGAAATGCGAAACCCTCATACTGATGACTGTTAGTTGTGATTTCAGTTGGCCCACTCGGAAAACACCCAGTTGTATTAGTTGAAAGGAAATGTTGGTTTAAACTTTCACGATCAATATCACAATTATGTGAGGCCTTGCCAGCAACACCTATTTTCCGGATGTTGTACCATAACTTTTTAGTTGGTAGATCTGGATTTAACTTGACTTTGAAAAATGCTTTTTTTTTACTTACGAAGTTTCAAAGTAGTCAGAATACGAATTCTTTTATAACGAGTAAGAATAACAGAATCACGCGTTCTTTTATAAAGACAGAAAATGTGATCTCTTTCAGCAAAAGGAGTGTGTATCTCGCGCGTGATCCAGGGACAACGTTGTGGAATTATTTTCTTACGGCGCAGAGCTCATAATCAATGTTGTAATCAATATATAGGAAGGATTTTCAATTCGTAATGGGGCCTAGTCTTAAATCATACGACAAAAACAGAAAGTCGTGATCAAAGTTGCTCGGAGGGGATAGTTGGTTATGAAATAACACCTTTTCACTATTACATAGTTGTGGCAAATTAGTCCAACTGGGAAGGGTTGTTTGTATTAAAGAACGTATTAGTATTAGTTTGCTCCTTGCAGCTACGATGTGAAAGAGCAAATGTTAGGTTAAAGTCTACTTAGATTAATACCACAACCACATTATAGGTACATTTTGTGGACATTTAATGGAATTTTAACTCCCACGCCAGGCCACAGAGGCTCTTCCACTACAACTGCGCTGAACTTTTTCAATTTTGGTCATTATACTTTCTCTGTTATGCTAGGTGACTTTCTGGAAGGTTGTAGAGAAGGGCTCGGATCCGCCGCTGGATATCACTGGTTGGACGTGATGATATTTTTGAACATTCTTTTCGTACTAGTTTTTACCAGGTTATGTTCTTCAATCAGTTTCTTTTGGGCCCCTTTGAAAATATTTGAGACTCTTTCCGCTACTGTTACAATGGCATCGTTTTCTGCACTTCCCCAAATTACGTTAAAATCTCGATTGTCTGGAATACTTAATATTTCGGGAAACTTTTCTACGAATAATAAATTTGTTGATCCTATCCCCTGCGGTTATTCACGTGACGATTCATGACAATTCTTAGTTTGATGTTACAATCTGCGACAATTGGATAGCACACCCCTTCAAAAACACGATTTAGTGGTATTTTTGTATAGAAGGGCATACAAGTTTTTGCAGCTAGACATTCCCTCTGTTGTTTAAAGGTAATTAGGAATTTTATACCTCTGCTACCTTGGTCACATTCTGGGAATTCATAATGAGCTGAAATTAAAGTGCGACACAGTGGATAGTACAGAGGAAATAATATTATTATTTTATTTTAACAATGTGTATAGTCACCTTTCTGTTCAATTACTTCTAACATTCTTGATCTTAATGACTTAAAGAGCATTTTAACATATTTTTTGCCATCCTCAACATTGGCATATTGGCGTCTTCCTTCGTACACTATCCGTGAAAGATGCACCCAAGCGTTCTCAATTATGTTTAGGTCAGGGGAAATCACTGGGCAGTCAAGCGTCTGAACTCATTGTCCTTTGTGCTCGAAGTATTCTTCCATTTGAAAAATGTATTCGTTCCCAAACCTGTTG
Organism: Dioctria linearis; assembly: GCA_963930735.1. NCBI lineage: Eukaryota > Metazoa > Arthropoda > Insecta > Diptera > Asilidae > Dioctria > Dioctria linearis. The sequence goes on along the minus strand of OZ005740.1, from coordinate 33,106,404 downwards.
TTTGTGGAATGGACCATCTCTTCGTCTACGAGTTTGATGTAATGCCTGCCCAGATCATAACTGCCTTGCTGTCACCATGTTGAAAATAATTCGTCCTTTCTTAGGTAATGAAAACAATGTCGGAAGCCGTCAGGACCATCAAGACAAAACCTCTTTTCATCAGAAAAGATGAACTTTCTCAGGGTTTCTTCCAACTCATATGGCTCTTTGCGAAGGCGAGTCGAGCTGCACGATGGCAAGGTTTTCTCTTCAGCCTGCTGAACGTTGTTGGCAGGTCCTTAGGTTCTTTTGAACGTTCATAATGCCAGCTGTTGTAATTTCCCTTGTTGTTGATGCTGAACTCGACGGTTCTCGTAACAAAGCCTTCTCATCTCTAACAGAAGGGCATATCTTTTTTGCAGTGCTTGCACCTCCGGCCGTAGTTTTCGGGGTCAGCCAAAAAATTTTAAACAACTACATATATGGCTCCGGCCTAAGTGTGTCGCTACTTGGCTTATGGAACACCCCTCACCGCGCATGTCTCTTAATGCACTCCACTAATGATTTCACTGCAAATTGCAACTTAGGGTTATGCCAAATCGAAAAAAAACTGTGGGTTCTTAGAACTTGTACTATCCAGTTGTCACGGATTGTAGTTAGACAAGGTGGTGATTACTTCGAAGTTCTTCCATTATACTTCTCCATCTATGGATAATAGACATGTGATCAATCTGCTTTTGCACTCCGATGTGGTCTTTAAGGCTGGTGTTGTCGGGGCGATTTGAATATTTTATTAAAATCATGTCTGTTCTTGTTGTGGATAATGGTGTATATTCCGTGTGTTCGTCTTACGTTACCTTTTGAGCTATTAATATTATTTATGCTCCTAAATATTTTCGCAATATCACGATGGTATTCACAATTACGGCGACCTAGATATAGAATTCATCTTATATTTCGTCATTTGCAACATTCATCGTTGGGGGGGGGGGGGGGGCAGAGTATTATAATATGGATTCTGACACTTATTATTCTATCCGATAATAGTCTTCATTTTATTAGACTTAGACTTCTCTGAACTGTTCGTACTAAATAATATTCTACTGTGAACACCTCCATCGCCTCTTTTCCTTTTTATTTTATTATTTATTAACTGCCGGAATATATCAGTAATTAAAATCTCAAAATGTAGGCTCGGATTACTACTATAATCTTTCCCAGAAATATTTGTCAATAAAGCTCTGATGTAGATACTACACCGTTACAACATTTCATTTATACAATTGTCATTCATCCCAAGTTTATTTGTTTAAATTTACTTCGGGTCTCTAATTTCTTCCTGAAGCAAGCTAAGCAGACACTGATAAGTCATCAGCCCCAACATATGTATATTGGCAATCGGCTCTAACCAATGATCCAAATCTCTGAGAACTTGCTTGAAAATTAGGAAACAAAGCAAAAAAAAAAAAAATCGACGAGAATATTTCCATAAATAAAAATATAAATAAAAACAATTCAAAATCACGCAAACTACAAATAAAAATTCTTAAAGGCTTTATTTGAGTACCTATAGCAATAATGATAACAAAAATCGTCATAAAGTTGTTTTGCTCATCAAGATTAAAAATTGAATTCACCTAGTGCCAAAGTTACACTTAACGATAAGCAACGACCTTTGTAACATTACACTTATAATCGAAAATAAATTCTCGTAAGCACATGCTTTTTTTTTATTTATATATAAATAAGGCAAAGGCTTAACTGAATGCGGGACTAAACTTTCCTATTTTGAATCATAACTCAAACATTTGTTGGAATTTCCTCGTAAAAAATTAAAAAGGTCATGTCAGCGATTATTGTTTTTAGTTTTCAACGTAACTACATACATATATAAGTATTTGCTCGACAGTGCGTTCTTAGTTGTTTGCAAGGTCGCAGCTTGATTTGATGATTATACATAAATATACAAAGCCTCATTTACATGGTATTAATCACCATTTGACGAAATTAATTCAAATGACTTGCCTCAAGTATTCTGTAATGCTTAGTTTATTTATGTAATCCTAGCAATCTACGCAATTAGAAGTTTATGTTAAATTATCATGGGGTTCCTTTCCAGTAATCTTTATGTTAAATGAAAAAATATTTTCGTGAAATAATATAAATAGAGAATTGGGCTCAGACATGAATAAACCTAATATTTTATATGAATTTATGTAAACGAGAGGTATATGAGTATGTAAGAAAATATACCGGTAGGAGGCCAGCCCGTCCCTTTAACTCGTACACGAATTTGTCTGTCTGTATATTTATTTATATATTTCTTTTTTACTATTTTCGACACTCTCGTAGACCCACTTTTCGTCATCACAGCGAGCTGAAATTTGGCACACATGGTTCATGTCGCGTGACAATTGAATCTATCAAAATTTGAACCGGAAACTTGCAGAAAAAATCGAGGAAAATTCATGTAAAACGCTTTTCCGGATTTTTTCCGACCAAGGAAGCGTTTGAGCGTTTTGCAACCTAAGACAAAGTTGTAGAGCGAAATGAGTTGCATAAAGTTGCTTTTGTGGAAAACCCGGAAAAGCGGGAAATACATCGGAAAAATTTTCATCGATATGATTAGTGATAAATCTGTTTCAGGAAAAGTTTCCAATTTTTCTGGAAAATTTTCCGGAATTTTCCGACAAAAAAGTCTTAGAAGCTATGCGGAAACATTTTTTTTCGTCCTACTGGCATCAATACTTTCTTTTCAACAATCATGAAAACTTGCATGAAAAATCGAGGAAAATTCATGTAAATTTTTAAAAAAAAAAATTCATAGTAATAGGAAAAGTCTGTGGAAAACATGGAAAATCGGGAAAATTCATGTCATATGGGATCAAGTTGGAATACAGCTAAAAACCGCTGTACACAATCTGCATCGTCCCAACATATCATCTCGAGAGCATCACTAACCATGGCGAAGTTCGTAGCAGCCGTAAAGAAAACTCAGGCAACAATTAAAATTTAACTTTTGTTGGTGTATTTAGCAAGAAAAATTTTCAATTAAGCTTTTGTTCTTTAGCGATATTTTGACGCAAAAGTTCTGTAAATAAAAATAATGTTTACTCGAATAATTTTTTTTGAAAAACTGGTAAATCAGTGTCTTTTCAGCCGTCATAAAATTGTTTTAAAATATCTCCATGCAGCACGTAATAACAATTTAGTTAACGTGAAAAAGGCAGAAAATAAAATAAGTAAAGAACGAGTTTTCAAACAAAACTGAGACCAAGCCGCATGAAAAAGTAGAAAATAAACTTTTTTTCACACACAGAGGTGGACTCAGATTTTATTCGCTGACAATCACCGATATATTTCAGTATGATCAATCAGAGGTAATAAGTGATTTGATTCATGAAGAGAAAGAATATTCAAGAGAAATGTTCCAATCAAAAGATCTGAGTCCACCTCTGTGCGTGAAGAAAAGTTTATTTTCTCCTTTTTCATGCGGCTTGGCCTCAGTTTTGTTTGAAAACTCGTTTTTTACTTATTTTATTCCAGGCTCAATCGTGAGTATTTCTGTAAAATTCAATGAAATCGTTTTTGTTAGATACCTACGATAGAAAATATTCATGTAAAAGTAGTTATAAAACCTGGTCACCATTTAATAGCCATCAGTCATACGTGAAATCACATCCAGTTTTAAATAAATATTTAAATAAGGATAACCTTAAATAATCATAAAATAAATTAAGTGCGATTATGAATTTTTTCATTGGATCATAATAATCCCTTTGGCATAAAATCAACATTTTTTATTAAAAGCGCAATTAAAAAGGAATCAAGAACTCGCGACTCTTATTTAGAAAAGAATTCTAAAATATGGGGTACCAAGAAGTGCGAGGGCTGCACTGAAATTTTTGAGATGTGGCAATACTAATGTTTTTCGAAAACATTTTTGAGTATTTTAAATACATTAAAACGTGTTTTACCGTATATAGAGGTTCGTGATTCTTCCGGGGGGGGGGGGGGGGTACAGTCTTTTTAATAGATCTAAGGAGCGCTATGATTTGTTACATTTAAGGAAGAAGGTGTGTAAAGGTGCCTGTACACGGTACCTTTTTACGCATATAACTTGAATGAATAAAACGCATGCAATTTTACGCATCGCCTGATACCATTTACACGAGAACGCAGCACATGTTATTTTCGCACTTTGATTTAGTTTTTCTAAAGTGGAGTATCTACGTGAATAAGTGGATAAACAATCGCACGATGTGCTTGTGCTGCTGCTAGTGCTACTTTTGTAATTCTTGAATGAGCAGGAAAAAGCTAAAGAAAGAAGAAACAAAAAAATATGGATGCGAACGTTTTTTATGAAAAGGAAAAACAACATTTTAGAAGAACTGCCTATTCAAAAACTTTACAAGGATATCCTCGACAGATTTCAAATTTAAATATTTGAGCAAAAATAAATAACCGGCCAAGTGCGAGTCGGACTTGCGTACGAAAGGTTCCGTACCATCATCGTACAAAATTTAACAATTTTTATTTATTTTTTCAAATGAGAGTAGGCGTCATGTGAAAAAATAATGCTGTCATTTGAAAAAACAAAAATGCCTATTTATGATAATAATAATAAATGAGAATAAAACGAGGAAAAAAAGTGCCGAAAAAATCACGTTTCTCGAATGGGGGTAGGGCTGCCATCTGCAAAATCATTAAACTAGGACAAGTTCGAAAGCCCCGGACATATTAGCTTGAAATCCGGACATTGTTGGCAAATAATTTTCTGTTTTACTTACTAATCAAATAGGTTGAAATTTTTATGCGTAGTGTCTTTTTTTATTTATTTATTATAAAATTAGTCAGTTTACAAAAAACCGTAAAATAAAACGATGTGAATGAACTAAATTAAATCTGTCTTACATTTAGGAACATAAATAAATCTTCTAAAAATTAGAAATACAATTTAACATTTACATTTAGTGTGCCATATAGCTTTCAAAATAACTTCATTTCTCGGGAAAGGTGAAGCTACATGGCGAGAGACTTTAACTTCAAGAGACCACTTTCTCGATCTCTGGACACCCAGAGACCCATGCATACACTTTGGAGATACAAAAATATCTCTAAAGATACCAAATTACTAGAAATTTTTTTGTTCTCCGGCTCCGGTCTCCCGTCGTGTGTTTCAAATCAATCGGGTTTCCATGCTCGGTCTCTAGTCTTCGAAGTTTGCTCATTCTTCGTCTCTAGATTTCCGGAGACTATTGTGTGTTCTGCTGTTAACTGTGGAGTGAGTTTAGCAAATTTTATTTAATTTATCATAGGGTAATTCCATCGAAAATCAAACAAAATTTACAGTTTCCCAACGTTCTTCTTTTACTGAAAGTTCTTTACCTGAAAGTTATATTAAAGAAATGATAACTTTGAATCGAAATACCTATCACAGAGGCACAGTCTTTAAATTATTTCAGAGAAAGTTATATAAAGAATGCCTATTATAAGAAAAACAAGTAAAAAAGCTAGAATTGATCTAAAACCAATTCTTATGGTCACCTATCTGCAAAAGTTTGATTTTTGAAGTTGTTTTTCGCATATATCTAGAACGGTTCGTTGGAAAGTATAAATGATGATGACCAATTTCATAGGATTTCATATTCTGAAGAACTTTTCAGTGCAATTAAAACGTCTAGGACTGATCGTTTTCACAGAATACGTACACATCTTAAATTTTTATATGGCAACACCAAGAATCCGTTGCCCAATTTAGTCCATTTTTAAAATTATATTTAGGTACTATTTTCATGAAAACACTGTGTACAAAATTTCAGTTCTCTACGTTGACGCGCTCTCAGGCAGTGTGCAAATATACAGTAAAAAACGAAATTTCTGTATGGCAACACTAGGAAAGTGTTACCCGATTTGTCCCATTTTCGAACTTAAATTTACTTTTTTTTTAAAGCCCGCATGCAAATTTTCAGCTCTTTAAATATACGCGTTCCCAAGCTATCGTGTGGACGGACTCTCGGACGGCCGGACAGACGAACAGACGGAAGTCTCAAGTTGGGATAGTAATGGCTTTAAAGAAGATAAATTTTTTCGTCAATAGAGGGCTGGTTATTTAAAAAAAAAAATCACACTTTGCTGTGTTGTCCTTTATCCCGTAAAATTTTTGCATAAATTTTTTTAAGCTTTTTCACTTTCTTTCTAACAATGTACATAAAACAAACACAGGTACACAAGGCAGTTACACAAGCAATTGTCGTACTGCAATCTTCGTTACTGAGCTAAGACTGACTGGGACCAGAAGAGAGAGCGGGTTAGAGCCGAGTCGGTCTGACTGTCGGCATTATCAATTACACCGTACATACACAAAAAATTAAATTTTTATTTAATTGGTTTCCAAAATGTTAAAACCCGGACAGTATAGAAAACCCCGCCCTGACTCTCCCCGAATGCCCTCCAAACTAGGACAAATCTGGGGAAACCCGGACGGATGGTAGCCCTAAATGGGCTTTAATTTTTAATTTTATTTTATTTTTATTATTTGTTGTTATAGCGGCAATAGAAATACACAGTCTGTGAAAATTTCAACTGTCTGGTAGGTCTAGGTTCCCGTTATTACCCTTTGGGTACGGAACCCTAAAAAAAAGCTATTCCCGCTCATATAGATTTAGAGTTTTGGCCACCGGTTTACTTTGTTCGCTGTTTTCTGAACATGGAAACTTCATAGGCCTTTTCTTCTTTTATTTCGATGGAAGGTAGCAGATAACGTTCCAGCCTCATCAGTCAGAGTTATCTCTCAACGACATGTTGAAAGTTCTCTACCACTTATTTGGTCAATTTTTGCTTTACTGAACCTGGTTTTCTTCCTGACTCGGACTTTCTCTGGACACCACTACTAAGATTCCCGAAATTTACTGAAAGCATTTTGGATGGTCATCTTCTGGATTTACAACGTTTTAGCTAAGTCTCTTTAAAACATATTTGGATTTCCCATATGTGTGGAAACAATTAATTTGCGACGTTCTTCTTGGCTAACCTCCTTTTTCACTTAATGGTTTGCAATTATAAATCCACACACATTTTTATAGATGCAATCTTACTTTTATTTACCGGGTGATGAGTAATAAGAGGAAAAGGTGTTCATTTTTTTTTTCGTAATTAGTCAACATAAAAATAAGGTAGAGGAGGGTAAATACCATTGTTATTACCGACGAATAAAACTTTACTTATTTTATGTACAACGATTTAACAGAAGTTGCATATACCGTAAAACGAGGTTACTTTGGCAGCTAGGGCCGATGACCGTTTGACGTGCTCGCAGAGGCGCGTAATACTGAATAGTTCATTTTGTTGTATATTTCGGTAGCAGGTGCTCTTAAAATGTCTCGAAATTATATTCGGCCGCTAGGAACGCGTGTATATCTAGACTATACCGACATTGACGTCACGGGATCACTTGATGATACTAAGAGGGCATATCACAAGTAAGTGCGGGTAAAACATGGAAAGTGTCATTGACTGCGGACACCTTGAGTCAGGTAGCTATATGGGGATTTCCTATAACCCCACGTGATTTATGCATTGTAATTCAAAAATACATCGAAAAACAAGGAAGGAGTATTAAGCAATTCAAGAATAACTTACCCGGCTCTGATTTATCAATAGATTCATTCGTCGGACCAAGCTTAGTATTAGAACAGCGTCTAATATAAAGAGAGCAAGAGCATCCGTTGGACGCTCAGAAATAGCAGAGTTTTTTGCAAATATTAAATCGCGCTCAATAAATGCCACTTGTGGCACCGTATACAACTACGATGAAACAAACATAACAGATGATCCAGGAAGCAGAAAAGTCTTAGTCCCAAGGGGCACCAAGAAGGTAGAGCGGGTCCAAGAACACTCTCGAACATCTATTAGCATAATGGTTTGTGGAAACGCAGAAGGTGAGCTTTTACTACCAATGGTTGTATATAAAGCTTTTAATTTATACGATAATTGGTCAACTGAAGGACCTTCAGGGACCCTCTACGCAAATAATCCTTCCGGCTGGTTCGATATGAACTTGTTTGAAAAATGGTTTTTCGATTACTTGCTTCCTCATATTACAAAAAAAGATACTCCAGGCCCGACAATTGTAATTGGTGATAATTATCGTTACATTTTTCTCCAGATGTTATAAAAGCATCCTTGGAAAACAATATGTATATACAGGGTGTTTCCCCTTAGGAGGTCCATAGAGCGGGAGGTGATAGTACTCACCTAGATGAACCAAAAATTGTATGGCAGGGGGGGGGCAATATCAATCGTTTAGGAGTTACAGGGTGATTCATAAAAAAAGCTAGGTTTTCACAAAACACCCTGTATCTTAAAAACTACAGGGCGTATGGTCACAGTTAAGGGCTCACTGTATGCAAAACTTCATGGCCTTTCCAACGACAGCTCAACCAGCCCCCCTCTCCCCTCAGAAGTTATGAAGGTCTAAACTAAAAATTTCGGATTTTCTTTCCTTTTTTTTTAATTTGACCTCTATTATTTTTCCAAAAAGGTCGTTAACATAACTTTTTTTTATAAAAACTGTAAACTGCAGACTCTCCTCTTTAAGTTGACCTATTACATCGTATGCGTTAACTGTAGCCGTTAAACAGTTATTAACTCATAACCTATTCAGGTCACACCAAAAAAAGACGATATTTTTTAAAATGACGTGCTAAGGGAACAAATTATTGTTGAGAATAGGTTTGAAAATAGGTTTCAGAATAAGTTTAGAGCTAATAACTCTTAAAGGGCTTCAGATAGCACACTGGGTGTAATAGGTCCACTTAAAGAGGAGAGTCTAGAGTTTACAGTTTTTATAAAAAAAGTTATGTTAACGACCATTTTGCAAAAATAATAGAGGTCAAAGTAAAAAAAAGGAAAGAAAATCCGAAATTTTTAGTTTAGACCTTCATAACTTCTGAAGGGAGAGGGGTATGGGGCTGGTTGAGCTGTCGTTGGAAAGGCCATGAAGTTCTGCATACAGTAAGCCCTTAACTGTGACCATACGCCCTGTAGTTTTTAAGATACAGGGTGTTATGTGAAAACCTAGCTTTTTTTATGAATCACCCTGTAACTCCTAAACGGTTGATATTCCCCGCCCCCCCCCCCCCCCCCTGCCATACAATTTCTGGTTCGTCTAGGTGAGTACTATCACCTCCCGCTCTATGGACCTCCTAAGGGGAAACACCCTGTATATGAGTCCATTGCCACCCAACGCCTCGCTTCTTATGCAGCCATTGGACATTTCTTTTTTGATCCAATGAAAAAAAAATGGCACGAAATTCTTGACACATGGCGGAAGGAATCACGTGTAAAATGATCTATTCCAAAAAAACAATTTCCGAACCTTAAAATGTTTATGGATTGGCATAGGAGATAAATCTCACGAAAATCTCATCTCAGGCTTTAGAGTTACAGGACTCCATCCCTTTGCACCAGAAGAAGTTTTGAAAAGGCTTCCTGCAGAACAACAAACAGAATTTCAAGCTGGAAATACTAGTACTCCTTCACGTGCCTTACATTCGTCTCTCATTGACCTTCTGAAAGAGAATCGCAGGACTACCAGTCAACAAAAACGGAAGCGTGGTAAAAAATTTAGGCCAGGTGAACAAATGCGTTGGCCAGAGGACGAATCATCTGAGTTAGTTCAACCTAAGGTAGAGCGTTTGAAATCGAAAAAGGAATCCAAAGAATATTATGATAATGATGACCTATGCCCATTATGTAAAATGAAATGGAGCACATGCAGGGGCATAGACTGGCTACAGTGCGTCACTTGCCATGGTTGGGTATGCGGATACTGCCACGACGACAGCAAAGATCTATTTTACGAATGTGCATGATGTGAAGATGACGGTTTTTTTTTTTTTCATAAACTTTTTTTTTTAAACAAATCTTCTCAAATTATTAAACTTCTTTGATTTATATAATTTCTCGTAGTTTCACCTGCTTTTATGCTTAATAATTATGGAATCGTCTAAAGTTATCCACCTGCCACAGTCACCCCAAACACGGGGTGACTATAGCAGGCCCTTTAAGAGCTTTTTTCTCTAAAGCTTTAAGTGATATGATATTTTTATTTACTAGTTTACATAAACAAGATGTCAAATGTTATGATGACAACAAAATATATTAAATTTTTCGAAATTTTATACAAAAAAAAAATCGATAAAACTTTCAAAACCTGCCAATGTCACTCCGTTTTACGGTACCCTTACGAAAATTCTCACAACTTTTTCTCACAAATCAATAAAAATTTATAGTTTTATTCTCAATAATAATTATAGCGTGCTAAATTTGTTTTTGATTTGCTGATCGCACGTTCTTAATTTGCCTTCGCTTTCAAGCATTGCAATAATATTAGCCTGGCACTCTGTATGCATACTAATTTGTATTCACCAGAATCTATGAAAAACTAAAAACCGAATAATTGGCAAAAACATTTTACCTTCCTTTACAGTTTATAGATTATGGCGATGATAATCATAGTCGAGAGTTACTTGTCATCGGTTCACAAAATCGGGTAAGGATATAAATCTTATATAATATGAGAGAGTTCACACAATGTATAACACCCCCAAGTGTGTATTTTTTTTTTTTTTTTTAATACACATAACTATTTTACTTGGGGTTTTAATTTATTAATTTTTTTCCTACCTAACTAACTTGAAATAATAGAAATTTAAACTGCAAATTCAGACGAAATCTTGTGTGCCTATTCAAAACACAAAAGTTCCACCGAACAAATTTTGAGATTTGACAAACAGACAGACCCCACATTAAGAACATTCTCGAACCGAATAGATGTTCGGGCGAAAATTTTCAATGCTCATGGAATAGTGTTGAACTCAAAGCGAGTATACCTCTTTTCCTCATCGTACTCAGGAATTAGAGTCTTTCGCGTACTTTTTTTATACCCTAGATTAAATCTATAGGGTATACTACATAAGTTTGTAACGCACAGAAATAATGATGGTAGAGCAAAATGGATTGGACACCCACGGATAATATTAAAAGTTATTTTGATTTTTGCATGTCCGTCCGTCCGTGCGCACAATAACTCAAGAACGCGTTCACGTAGAAAGCTGAAATCTTGTACACGGACGTAAAAAAAGAAAAGTAAAATTAAGTTCGAAAATGAGACAAATCTGGCAATTCCTTCGTGGGATTGCCATACAAACATTTCGGTTTCCACTATATATTTGTACACTGCCTGAGAACACGTCGACATAAAGAGCTGAAATTTGGTACATGATGTTTTTATAGTACTAACAAATAAAATTTCAAAAATGGAATAAATCGAGCAACCCCTTCTTGGTGTTGCCACATAAAAATTTAGGTTTTTTACATATACTGTGAAAACGATCAGTCCTAGTAATTTTTATTGTAATAAAAACTACTTCAAAATACGAAATCCTATAAAATTGGTTATAATCATTTTTTCTGTCCGACAAACCGTTCTAGATATATATGCGAAAAACCACTTCAAAAACCAAAATTGTTCAAATGGGTGACCATACGAAATTATACGGGCATTCATCTAGGATAGGGTATCATAAGAATTGGTCTTAGACCAATTTTAGCTTTTTTGAGGCCAGCCCGTCCGTCCCTTGAAATCGTACACGAATTTGTCTGGCTGTATATTTATTTATATATTTCTTTTTTACTATTTTCGACACTCGTAGACCCACTTTTCGTCATCACAACGAGCTGAAATTTGGCACACAGGTTCATGACGCGTGAGAATTGAATCTGTCAAAATTTGAACCGGAAGTTTCCATGGAAAACCCGGAAAATCGGGAAAAATCATTTGAAAATTTGGTACAAATTTGATTAGTGATAAATCCGTTTCAGGAAAAATGCAGAGTTTTCCGATTTTTCCCAAAAAAAGTTCCGGAGTTTTCCGACTTTTCCGGTAAAAAAGTTTTCTAAATTATGCAGGATCAAATTCCCTATCAACTGGCATCATTACTTTCTCTCCGACAATGGTGAAAACTTGCAGAAAAATTCGAGGAAAATTCATGTAAAACGCTTTTCCGGAGTTTTTGCAGTACTTCAACGATTTGATACCCGAAAAATTTTTATTTTCGGATCGGCACCAAACATGACTTAAAAATTGTTTTAAAATATCTCCATGCAGCAGGTAATAACAATTTAGTTAACGTAAAAAAGGCAGAAAATAAAATAAGTAAAAAACGAGTTTTCAAACAAAACTGAGACCAAGCCGCATGAAAAAGTAGAAAATAAACTTTTCTTCACACACTGAGGTGGACTCAGATTTTATTCGCTGACAATCACCGATATATTTCAGTATGATCAATCAGAGGTAATAAGTGATTTGATTCATGAAGAGAAAGAATATTCAAGAGAAATGTCCCAATCAAAAAATCTGAGGCCACCTCTGTGTGTGAAGAAAAGTTTATTTTCTACTTTTTCATGCGGCTTGGCCTCAGTTTTGTTTGAAAGCTCGTTTTTTACTTATTTTATTACTTGTTTACTTGAAATTCTTCCGATTCAAAAATACAAAGGACACCTATAAACTTGAATGTAAACGAGAGTAATTCAAATCAGTGTTCGACATAATCCTGAGCATTTGCAAGTGTACAAAATTTTTTCTTGATGTACCTAATAAGAATTTCTCTGACTTTCTCTTGGGGCTCAGGAAACAATGCAGAGCTGTGGTCGACATCATCATTGGCCACAGCTCGCTTTACGCTCATCTAACAAGAATGAGAGTTGTTAACAGCCCTGAATGTCTGTCCTGCTTGGAAGAAGAGCCTGAGACAGCCGAATACTTTCTGTGTGCTTGTCAGGCCTTTGCCTGGAGTAGGCTGGATACGCTTGGGTCTGCCCTCCTATCTGTGGATGAGCTGAAAACCTTACCTCATCTAGACTTGATGCTGATGAGTGAAAAGTTTCGTTTTGATCTCACTGGCACGTTTAAAAATATAAAAGTAAAATTTAACGCGGTCTCCTAATTTTTCACATTAAAATCGCTGTAAAATTTTGACGTATGTTAATTTGAAGAAAACAAAGTGACAAATGTTTAAAAACTTTATCACTGAAAACTTCAAATTATTTATAGAGATAGATAATCGTTTTTACAAGTTATAATTAAAAATGGACTTAATTAAAATAAGTGGAGACATACAAAGCGCCATCTATTTTAAAATAGAGAAATATTCACTTCTTACCAGTGAACTCCGTACTGCACTAGTAAAATCATCAATAAAATTTTTGCTTGCGATTTTACCAGCGTATAGAAATGTTGGTGTCAATGTCGATACTAGGCTTTACATTAAAATCATCAGTTCGGAATTGCTGTTTTGAAAAAAAAAATGTTTACATGTAATTTTTGCGTTTAATAGAACTTTTTCACCGTAAATTTGTGCAAGCAAGCAAACAGTGATTAAATACTCTACAATTACCAGTATAATGCAAATTATTTGCTAATTAATTACTTTATTGTTCTGCTGATGTACATGCATGGAACATTATTACTATTCTTTGCATTACAAAACCTAGACCAAAATGAAAACTTTTTTATTTCCTAACCCCTTTTTTAAAGATTTCTCGATTCCTAATTTTACCGCAATCAATAATTTTCAATGAAACAGAAACTTTTTTCCCTGGATAACTTTTTCTGGAACTTTGTTAAATAGTCCCCAGGATGTTTTTTTTATATATATCGAACTTTAAGCTAAAATGACAATGGAACACAGCTATTGTCTTATTTTGAAGAATTAAAGTAATTAATTTTAATTAATTAGTAATTTATTCCTATGTCCATATATTTAGTGTTATACACTACTATTTCTCGACGTAAATGTTTCGCTTGGTGATAGCTTTGATTTGCTTTACTTTAATCAGCAGCTCATTTTAAGTGTCGTTGTCTTACGTATACGCTCGATAAGATTACCTTATAAGAAGCTCAGGAACTTACTTTGAAATTATTTTTAGTATTAACTAAAATTGATAGGCGAATGTAAAATATTTACTGTTACCTTTTTACCTTTGTGCTTTACTTTCTAATCGAACGAACATTTTTTTTCCTCGATTAGATAAAGTTTTTCACTGAAAAAATAAATAAATAAACTACTTTTGTTTGAATACGTATTTCCATGCTGGCATTTTTCTCAATATTATCAGAAACGTTTTAATTAACATTAAGCAATTACACAAATAAAACAATTTCCGTTATGGGGCCTGAGAGACCTTGAACTTCAATACTTTGATTCTTTCGTAGTGTGTATATTATGCATGATAAAATTGTAGATGAGCGCTGAAGCGGTGTTCGGTAGTTGGAATAGAGGAGAAACCACGAATTGACTGCGGTCAAAATTTAATAAGATCTAGACTGTTTTGCTACGAAATAAATTCATAACTAATTTTGTCAATATGAAAATTTACCGAATTTGCTGCCAAATCCGCAGCTCGAGAATTGAGAGGAAAAAACGCTTTACAAACAAAAAATCTATGAAAAAGACGCACACTTAAAAATTATTTTAAGTGCATATGTGAGGTCAGCTTGGCTGTTACTTTGGCGTATACGGTAGTCAGGAAGTAAGCCGTACGCCCTCTTTTGCAAAAGATATTTCTTTCTTTTTTTCAAAGATTTTTCATTTGTAGAGTTTTTTTTCCACTTAATAGATCTGTTTTGTGTAGGATTGTGTGGACTTCTATAGATGTAGGAGTCCTGCAATGAAGGGAAAAGATGGGTCTAGGCACTCTGTTTATCATTCGTGTGTCCTAATCTTGTCTAAAGACCCATCTGTCTCTTGTTTATCGAAATATTACACGTAGGCTTAACTATTGTCAGCTAATGCTGATGAAAGAAGCTTAAGCATAATCCCACTAATCCTTGTAGCTCTTTGTTTTCCATTTTATGGATAGCGAGTTTGCATCTATCGGTCTATTCCTGACAGATTTTTCTTGCCTAGTGATCAGCCTTCTCGGTGGCGATGATGACAAAGGTGTTTTTATACCCTAGATGAAATCTAAAGGGTATACTAAGTTTTTCATTCCGTTTGTAACACCTCGAAATAATGATGGTAGAGCAAATGGATTGGACACCCACTCATAATATTAAAAGTCATTTTGATTTTTGCATGTCCGTCTGTCCGTGCGCACGATAACTCAAGAACACATTCACGTAGAAAGATGAAATTTTGTACACGGACTTTAAAAAAAAAAGTAATATTAAGTTCGAAAATGAGAGAAATCGGGCAACTCCTTTGTGGGATTGCCATACAAAAATTTCGTGAAATTTGGCACATGGTGTTTTTATAGTAATAACAAATAAAATTTTTAAATGGACTAAATATGGTGTTGCCATATAACAATTTAGGCTTTTGACATATACTGTGAAAATGATCAGTCCTAGTAATTTTTATTATAATAAAAACTTCTTCAGAATACGAAATCCTATAAAATTAGTTATAATAATTTTTTCTGTCCGCCGAACCGTTCTAGAAATATATGCGAAAAACCACTTCAAAAATCAGACTTGCATAGATCGGTGACCATACCAAATTTTATACGGGCATTCACCTAGGCTATCGCCATCTATTGATTAGCCGGGTTCTTTCAGGTTTTTCGGGTAGGTAAGGTCAGGAGCATTAGAAAAAAATTGATTAAGTGAAAAGTTGATAAGTTGAAAAATATCAGGCGTCTGACTTGCAGACAATTTCTATAGAGCAGCTAACGTTCTTACTTACTATCGTCAAACTGAAAACGGGGCTCTATTACCCATGATGGATCTGACTATCTTCCATTCGGCAGCAAGATCGATGGCGAAATTTGCAAAATGTTTCCATGATTTCCCATTTCCGTCCTTGATATCTTTCTTTTCTTTTCTTTTGTGATTAAGTAAGGTACCTTTGCATTACAAAGAATTTGAAGCCATATCCCTAAAAAAATGGCGATATGTCACAATGGCATCTTAAGTTTTCTAAAAGTGAAACTAAATTGAAAATTATTTTTAACTACGATACTAGTTGGAAAGATGAATAGGTCTACAATTTTTATGCTCATGCATGGAAACAAAACTTGTGCTTTTATTACACATTTTGAAAGAACGACTATCTGAATTATTTTGATGTTTTCAAAAGGCTGTAGCTTTCTGGTCAAGTTTCAATCCTCCCGACACCTTGTTACCTACACACTTGCGTTGCTTTATACTTTCACTTTTATTTAAACAATTTAATCAGCTGATGACAAATAAATATTTTTGGAAATATTCTACTTTAAACCAAAACCAAAACGAAAAACATAAAAAAATATAAAAGTAATTAAAACATTTTCTCATATAATTTTTAGTATGGACGACAAAACATTGAAACGGCTAGACGGAAAACAGGTAGACGAGATGGTTCAAGCGATGAGGACACAGTTGATACCACCAAAACAATTAGGCCACAAGATGACGAGCTTAAAACCGAATTAAAATCACAAAAATTAAATTTACCCAATGGAAATGGTCCTTTACAAAATGGCAATTCTTTAATTAGCCGTGGTACATTATTACTTCCTGACGGTGATGTTAAAAATCACAATGAGGAGAATGAAGAGAAAGGTGAAAAAGAGACTGAAGGAGTAAGTAGTATAATTGTCAAACATTTATCAATAAAATAAACTGTATATTCTATTCTAGGAAGTTATAAATTTCAATTTAGCCAAATGTCTGGATTATATTAAAGCCGGAGTTGAAGCTATTATCGAAGACGAAGTTACATCACGTTTCGAGGCTGAAGAGCTTAAAAATTGGAACCTTCTAACACGAACAAATAGATATTATGAATTTATTTCATGGCGATTAACTGTGATTTGGATGTGTGGCTTTGTGATTCGTTACATTATTTTAATGCCTTTAAGAGTTTTCATATGTTTTGTTGGGGTAAGTCTCATACTATTACCTACTCGACTAGTAGTGATTATTAATATTATTTTCCCGTCTGAATATATTTTATTTTTACATTTACTATCAAAAATTTAGGTATATTTTGCTGTTGTTGCTAATGGTTTAATTGCCTTAATACCTTGGAGAACAATTCGACAACCCTTTGCAAGTCTGACGTATAAAATAACATTCAGACTTTTCATGCGATCCCTTTCTACTTTAATTACTTTCCATAATACCGAAAATAAACCGAAAAATTGTGGATTCTGTGTGGCCAATCATACATCACCAATTGATATTGCCATTTTATCTACAGATACTGTATTTTCGTTGGTGAGATTAATATTGTTTTCCTTATAAGATTTGGTTTGGCAGAAATTAGAAATTAAAATTTGTGTATGTGTTTGTCGGAGGAGGAAATAGAATAACATTTGTCAAATAAGCAATGATATATATATTTTTTTTTATATACATATATTTTGTTTATTACATCAAAATGAAGGCAATTTCATTGGCATAGGAACATGAACATAAACAATATCAGCTTGCTAAGAATCATATCACGATTCTTTCATCTATCTCCATATATACATACGTTTGTGAGATACACGTGGGGTCTCTTATTTTAATTTCATATGTTTTGCTAACATAATTTTAAATGCATTTTTTCACCTACATACATACTCATAAAAATTGTTCGATAAAATTTAGTATTATTTTCAAGAAGCTTGTGTCCATTCTGGCGTTTTTTGTAAAAAAAACTTCACACATTTAAAGCAATCAAATCGTTTTCTAATTTAATCCTTTGGAATCAAACAATTTTTTTTCAACATCAAATTAAACTTTTATTTAAGGCGCCTCTATATTTTTTAAATTTGCGGTTCAATGGTTCTGTGTCTCCTATTGGATAGTCAACCAGTGAAAGAAGAAGAAGAAAACTACATATTGCTGGGTGCGACATGTTGCAATATGCTTCACTATTCGGAAAAATTCCTGCCCCCGAGAGTCTCGCATCCATGAAAAGTGAAGCATACTGCAACCTGTGTCTTGGCCCATGTACACTCAAATTTTCAAACGAAACCTTTTATTCGCATGGTACGTCATTTACATTCATCAAATAAAACTGAAATCATAATTTGCTTCCCATTGTGGGGTTCCACTTTATAAAAATAGTAAAAATAGGAAGAAACAGAGTACACAAACTCAACAAAACCAAACCCTTTATCAGTTTTGGAACACGGAGAATTGGGGAATTTAGGAAATGAGAGCTGTTTTGAAATACTGCAAATCCACGAATTTGTTTTGAGAATTTTCAAAGCCTCTATTCCACTTATTAATTCTCCCGTATTTTGCAAGTGGTAAAGTAAGAGGAAAGGTTTTTGTGCTGTGTTTTGTGAAAGTACCTAGAAATTTTCAAATTAAATCCAAATCCTGGCTATATTGAAAAAAAAATACAAATTACGAATATCCATGCAATACTTACAGAAATATGGATATGTACATATATGGATTTTGATGCCTCAAGGTCTATTTGGTTGTCTTCCAGTATAGAAGAGATGCTATAATAATTTTAAAAATATGCACGGTAAAGCTTGTATATGGGATGAAATCGCATCTACATTTTGTCCCCTAATTAAATATTTAATTAGTTTTCGAATCCGATAAATGCTTTCGGAGATAATGCAAAAGAAGTGAATCAGTTCTTTTCAAGGCTAAGGAAAAAATTGTTGTTTTAAGTACAAAAAGCGGCATATTTTCAAATCATCATTGTTAAGAACTGGTAAGTCGTTGAAATTCACTTCCCTGAGGAAAATGTTCATAACAAAATACTCATTGATGTAAAAGAAAGAACGTAATAATACGGGTTTATATATCCACGTGTAAAATTGTCGTTTTTGTTCGGTAAAAATTCCTCCCCGCTCAACTTCGCTTTTCTGTCATATTTGCCACGAACTTTAATTTTTT
The DNA here is from genome assembly GCA_963930735.1 of Dioctria linearis. Lineage (NCBI taxonomy): Eukaryota > Metazoa > Arthropoda > Insecta > Diptera > Asilidae > Dioctria > Dioctria linearis. Next base: position 33,087,530 of record OZ005740.1, on the reverse strand, counting down.
CTAATACCACATACATTTCTCTCCTCAACATCTCCATTCTCCAGTTATTCCAGAACAACATCCCTACTAAGAAAAAAATTCAATTTGTCTTGACTTCGAGAAACCCTTAACACCAAAAACTGATACCTTTTATCGTCCCTGGCGATTCGCACTTTTTCACATTTCTCAAGTTTTCCCTAATTCTCCAAACATATTAGTGAATTGGGAATGGAGAATTAGGGAGATTTAATCGGAGAAAACGAAAATTCTCATCTCCCAAATTTCTCAATTCTCCGTGTTACAGAATCCAATAATTTTCACTAGGAAGGTGAGGAGGTTATTCAGGGTATTGACGGAATACGTTTTAGACTAATTGTAATTTGTTTTCCTTAGTTCAATCAAGAAAGGTTTTCATTCTGATTTTAAAACAACGCAAGGAATTGGTTCATTGCTATTATAAATAGCGTTCAATTCGGGCTTTCGAATTTTTTTAAAACAGTTTTATGATCGCTCTTCAAATCTTATTCTCTTGTCTTGATTTAATCCCGGCTCACAACTTCTTTACATGTTCGCTATCAATCAGAGAGCAAGAAGAGGCTCTTTTGAGAGTAATACAAATAGAAAAAAAAATGTATTTGCGAAAAAAATTAAATTTGGAGTGTAAAACCTCTAGTAACATAACTAGCAGTATTCCTTACTACTGAGAGATTTACAGATAATCCAAATGATTTTATGATTTCGGGGATCAGGTTAAATAATTCTCAGCGTGGTTACTGAAGTTCTTCAAACTTATCTCACCTTTATATTTACTTCCCTCTTTTTTGTTATATTTTAATTCAACTTTCCAATATTAAAACAAAATTAGAAAATAAGATTATATTTCCCTATATGAAAAAAAAACAACAACAAAAAAAAACACAAAAATTATATAAAAATTTGATAGGTAATATGGCTAACAATTTGTACAGCCCTAGTTGGTACTGTGCCTGACAGCGATAAGAAACGAGAAATTGTGGATCTTGTTCTGCGCCACTGCCTGGGAATACTGTCGAGTGCTATATCAGCGGTAATCAATTATCACAATATCGAAAATAAACCTGCGAGCGGAATTTGTGTTGCCAATCATACAAGTCCCATTGATGCGCTCGTTCTAATGTGTGACAACACCTATGCATTGGTGAGTTTAAAAAAAAAATTGTTTTGTATTGGAGAATTAATTGATGAATTTCTCTTTGGAATTTTCACATCTCTTTTTCTTCTATTTTGTAGAAATATATTTTGCGTAGAATGCTCTAATTTTCCTTAATAAAATTTTTGCTGATTTTAACTAATCCAAGATTACCTCCTCTATGTTGTTATCAACTGAACTTTCTATTTTCATGTACGTATGTAGTGTGTAGATATACTTATATCATAATATTTAATATTTTCTTTTATTAATCGTGGGAAAAATTAATCACTTGCATCCGATATATAAAAAAAAACATTAATTTAATTAAGGTGTACGTTACTATCATCCTCTTCAAAGTGGTGTACATCCCAGTGTAGAATTACTACTATTATTATCATTAACTTTATTCTTATATGTAAGGCAATGTCGACTTCTGCCTATAACTCTCGTTTACAGACCGATTTGGTAAATCCAAGCACATCTTTGAAAGGTCTGGGAAAAAGGAACACACGCAAATTGATTGGATGAAAAATGAAAAAAAAAATATGTTCATTTAAAAAAATTGTGAATACTGTCAAGGTCGACTGTCTGGTTGGCCAATCGTTGAAAATCGACGAAATATATGCTGAAATGATTGAAAATGACCTGGAAAAATTGATTGAATCAAAGAGAAAGCCAAATTTGTTGCATTTTTCTGTTTTTTATTCAATTTAGAAAAAAAAAATTAATACCACATAGTTCGTCGTTATATTGGCGAACTTCAAATGCACTTCTCTCTTGCATTGTCCTTCTTTGGAAATTTTCTGCGCTCTTTTGTGTAGACATTTTCCTTTAGCTGGTGTTTTATTAGCGGACTCCCCTGGGATTGGTGCTTGACGTATTTTGGGCGTCTTCGAAGCACACGGTGGACCAACCCTGACTATAAAAATTGTCCAAACTTGACGACAAGCTCCATTCAATTCATCTTTATTATAACTCAAGATACAATAAGACTAAAATCTTTATCAGTATCCTATAAAAAAAAGGTATAATAATCGGGACTAGAATACTTAAATAGACTACCTTAAAATAGTCAGAACTAAACTAAGAGGAAAAATATGTCACATGTCTAATAGGCAAAAAAATCTAAAAAAGAAAGAAAGAGATTGAAAAGAATATATGAATTATATGGAAAGTAAAAAATGTTTAGAAAAATGACATGCAAATGAACTGTGACTGAGTGAATCAATGAATACAGATCTCTAACTAAACTAAATCTCACAATTGAGGAGAAGTCGCCTGAAAATGCCGAACGAACCCGCGCATTGAACCCGGGAAGGTAAACTGTTCCAGAGGCGAAAAACCTGAACGAAATAAGAACCAGTGAGTGTAGAAGTGCATCATTGCGGCAGCAGCAGCTTGCGACCCCTAGTAGAATGCAACGGTTGCAGAAAATCAACTAGATAAGGAGCCTGGTCCAATTGTAATATCCTATGAAGAAAAAACAAGCTCCTAAGTTTCAAATACGTCTCTAGGAAATAGCCCAGCAATGAGAGACTGTAATAGGAAACATGATCATATCTGCGCAACCCGTAAATAAACCTAATAGAGTCATTGAAAACCACTCTAAGTTGTCTATAGCACACAGAATCTAAGGCTGGGAAAATAAGGCATCTATTAGTGAAATGAGGGAGCAGGAGTAATTTTACCAGAGTCATACGTACGCTTAGTGGCAGGATAATAGAAAATAGACAAAAACTACGAAGGCCTTCATAGCTTTTAGACAGTATGGCACTTATGTGATCACAGCAATTCATCCTTTAATTAAGGTAGACTGCAACATTCCGAGCCCTTCTAACGTATGGGATATTGTTGCCATGAAGTAAAATTTCTGGCAATGTAGATAGAATGCAATGCACTGCGATGTACTAGGATTAAGACTAAGAACATTGTCAATTGACCAGCAATAAATTCTCTGGAGGTCACAGTTAATACGGCTTACACAATAACCGATAAGACCTATGGGACGACTCTAATAAATCTGGACATCATCTGCATATAGGTGAACGGCATGAGTCACTTCTGGAACGTCTTTATGTATAAACTGAATAATAAAGGGCCAAGAATAGAGGGAATACAGTTTCATTAAGAGCCTCTCGTGACAAATACTATCAAATTCTTTAGAGAAATCTAATAAAAGCAAGATAGATAACATATCATTATCAAGAGAGGAGCGAATGTCAGTAGTTACTTCGAGTAGATCTGTTTCGCAGCTGTGATACGAGCGAAAGCCGGATTGACACGAGCTGATTAAATTGTTTACACACAAGTATTCCTGAATTTACCAGTACAATGATTTCACCAGGACCTTAGAGAGGAAGCATAATAGACTAATCGGTCTAAGGTCAGCTGGGGAAGCAAGTGAGGCGTATTTAGGAATAAGTAAAACGTTGGCTATTTTTCAAGTCTTTGGAAAAGAGGGCGATGCTAGACACGCATTAAAGAAGGGGCCTTATAATTATTGACAAGATTAATTTCGGCGATACTTGATCACGACCAGAGGCATTAGATTTGACAGAAAAAACAGCTTTATCACCTCTTCGCCATCCACACAACGAAAACTGAAGCTTTCAGAGTTTTCAGAATCAATCAAATGACGAATCTACCATGATTGAAAATTATCACTACCAGGTGTATGATGAACTTCAAAGTAGTTTTTAAGAGCATTGCAGTTAAATTCAGCGCTGTTAGCATCGCCCTCATTAACCCCTGCATTACGCAGATCTTGCCATAATGTTTTGGATGGTAGGCTACAATAAATTTTTTTACGATAGTAAGAAATTTTGGCAGCCGCCCGTATCTTTGTGTTAACTTTATTCCTGACTGTAGCTGGCTCTGCAGCGACGATATCTCGGATAGTCATATTTCCGTTCATTGATGAGAGGCCTTATTTTGGCAATAAACCAGGGGCAGCCCTTGTACCTAATTACTCTATGGCGCAGAGCCACATATCTGTCAATAAGATCATGAATGAAGAACTAAAAAGCTCGACTTGTCGGTCTACTGATGTAGTACTATAGACGTCTGCCCAATTAAGAAACTGACATTCTTCAAACAGAGTCCCAATATCAACACGAGAATAGTGACGAAAGGAAATATTGCCGCATCGCGTGACACCACAACCAAACATGTTACAGGATTGAATTTTCCTCTTGAAGGTTTGTTTTCAAGCATGAATCACACAACACATTCACAATGCTTATCTTGACGATTACATGTTTTCGCTGAATTTTCTGATCGAATTCACTGATGCTAAAAATAGACTTTTTTTAATTTGCAAGCCACTGTGTGCTCAACACATTTTGCTTTCACGCTCCGAATCTGCAATGTAACTAAAAATTCTCTGGCACTGAGAGAAGTTTTTCTTCGCTACCATACTGGTGGCGCTAGTGGCCAAAACAAAGCAAAATCGCAGTGGGCGGAACTAGACGACAGACCAACCCTGACGACATACAACCCCTGCCCAAATTAAGAGACTCCCTCCAATTTTTAATCAAACCCTTTTAAACACTATTCTATATTGTGTGTCACCATCGGTAATGTTGCTATCTTACTCGAACGCGCTTTATTTATGAGATGACAAAGAACAAGTATCAGTCAAAATCACCATGCAGATTTTGAATCAAACAGTGTAGCTGTAGGTGTCTTCAAATCAGCAAAAAATTTCAAGGAGATTAACAATTTCTGAGTCTTACTTAAAATTTTCTTGAAACAATGCAATATTTTTGGAATTTTAATATGGCGAATAGAGATCCATTTCAGTGAACGCAGTGATTGGAAAAAAAAATTGAGGAAAGTTAAGAGACTGGAAGGCATATTTAGATGAAGCTGATGGTAATTCAGGACGTAAAAGACTTTATTGAAGAAATCGATCACGAATTTGAAATGAGAGAGACTGATTAGATTGTTACTTTTTTGGATATGTTCCAGATATCTGTTGGCAATTTCTATAAATTCAAGACAAGACCGATTTTATGAAATTCGTTGTTTGATGGATGTATGATAGAAGGTCTAGGCCTACACAATACTATATATCTTAACACCAAGATCATGTTCTTCAATAGAAGTCATCTATCAGCCCCATTTGAAGCTGCATTAAACTCATAAAATTAGGAACAAATATGCGAGCTCAGCATGGTTTTGGTGACAAACATATACAAGTTGAAGTGATTCTCGATAAAATTGCTAACTTAAAAAAAAATCCATCCAAGTGCTTAAACTCTTGACACACCCCCTATTTTTTTCCATAGATAGCTTCAAATGGGAGGAAAATACTGAACCGAGAAGAGTGTGAACGTATAACTAGATAATCATTTGAACTTTTTTCCATTCCAATCTAAATACTCCCTTGAAAGCTAAGGTACTGTTAAAGCTCTCCTTGATTATAACTTTCGTAAGCTCCCCCTTATTAGAGAAATCTGGGAACTTCGTACAAGTCAACTTCGCATAGTCAACTGCCAGAACCATAGACTTTGGCTCAATATTTCCACTCGAGCAAAAAAAAAAACCAAAGAATTGTGGAAGAAACCCAATTAAAAGACAATTTGGAAAATCTTAAGGGTAAACAAGTCTACCTTAAAGACCCTGAGTGTCCATTATCAGTTTATTGAATCGGATACTCCTTTTTCCAGCTCTCTTGCAGACCGTACACACTTGATTTCCTGTATTCGTTCAACTCTTTATAGTGGATGACACATGTTATAAATTATCTTGCAATAATACAAACACGCCCACACTTCATACCATAATTCAAGACATTTCTTGAAGCATGAGACTTTTATAGCGTAAATCTACGAGTCTCATATTTGGGCAGGATTGGATGCACTCTTTTCCAATTTTTTTTTTTTTTTCAAGGAAAGAGGACGAGAGATCCCAACCAGGAGACCAGGGCAGCCCAATGTACTAACCTGTTAGCAACCCTCTCACCAAAACATTCCTGTCCTCTTAATGAAGCGCATCAGGTCCAGATGAGGTAACATTTTCAGCTCATCCACAGATATGAGGGCAGACCAAAGCGTATCCAACCTGCTGCGGGAAAGGGCCGAATTACACAGAAAATGTTCGGTTGTCTCAGGCTCTCCTTCCAGGCAGGATAGACACTCAGTGCTGTCAACAACTCTCATCCTTATTAAATGAGCGTGTAGCTAGGTGTGGCCAGTGATGATGGCAACCATACTTCTGCATTGTTTCCTTCCGAGCCCCAAAGAAAAAGTCAGAGAAATTCCTATTAGGCACATCAAGAAATAGTTTTGTACACCTAAAAGTACTCAGGTTCGCCCATCTCTGCTTATGCCTCTTGCGAACATCCGCTTTGATAAGAGACCCGAAATCCGAGGTAGCAACATCTACGGCTAGTTCCGGTCGAAGGAAAGGAAATCCAGAGTCAGACCTGGCTAAAAATTCAGATAAAATCCAAATCCCTTCAACTTATTAGTGATGGCATGATAATTTTAAATATTATAAATTCCCTGGAGTCATGCATGGTGTAATATCGAATGTTTTTCTTTTTTATCGTTATTTCTGTGGCTATTGTGCTCTAATGAAATGTCTAATTTATACACATGATCCTAAATTCAAAACTCATCCCCAAACACCTAAAGTCAAGTTCGTCCTAAATTTGAAATTCTCTTCGTAACTATACAATGTAGATATGGAACATTTTGCCATCTTCTATTTTTCCCTTCACCCGTAAGTAAGCCAAAAGTGTTTAAACAAGACAACGACGTCATCATCATATCTTAGACATCTACACAATTTTTTGTTCAATACATTAAATTCATGCTCCCGGAAAAATACTTAAATTTATTATTATCATTGTCGTGTTGCTTTTTGTTAAGCTTGTTTTTTGTGTTTTATTTCCTTTCTCTATTAATTACTATGCTTCTTTATGCAACAGCTCTTATCTTTTTTCTATCTATTCTATCTTTCGCTTTTTGCTCGTATTTCATAATATATGTATGTACTATGTTGCTTAGTATTGTCCTAATATTATTTTGTATTTTGAAATAATCCAATTATTCATTGTTTTTTTCACTTCGTATAGATCGGACAACGTCATGGTGGATTTTTAGGTGTATTACAACGTGCACTTGCCAGAGCATCACCACATATTTGGTTCGAGAGAGCTGAAACAAAAGACAGGCATGCTGTAGCACAACGATTAAGGCAACACGTTTCCGATCCGAAGAATCCACCAATTCTTATATTCCCTGAAGGTACCTGCATAAATAATACATCTGTGATGCAATTTAAGAAAGGCAGCTTTGAAGTTGGCGGTGTTATATATCCAGTTGCTATTAAGTAAGATACAAGAAAATTTAAAACTAGTCTAATCAAAAGAAACTAATATTTTCACCCATTTCTCTCGCTCTCTCTCTCTCTCTCTCTCTCTCTGTGTAGATATGATCCACGATTTGGTGATGCATTTTGGAACAGCTCACGTTACTCTATGATGCAATATCTCTATATGATAATGACATCCTGGGCTATTGTCTGTGATGTTTGGTATTTACCACCAATGTATCGGCAAGACGGAGAATCTGCTATTGATTTCGCCAATCGAGTTAAAAGTGTTATTGCAAAGCAAGGTGGCTTAGTAGACCTAGTGTGGGATGGTCAATTGAAACGTATGAAACCAAAAAAGGAATGGAAAGAAAAGCAACAAATTGAATTTACGAAACGATTGAAAGGTGAATGATAGGCGCATTAGGAGAAATAATGAACAAAACTTATTAACAAACCCTTAAGGTTTTTGTACATAATATTTGTGTATGTAGAGCTATTTTCCATTTATGTATTGTACTATATTATATGATGATGTGTATGTGTATATTTTGAAGATAGATTGTTTTCCCGTTGTTTCCCCCTTCTGTTTACCTTTTCTTATTTTTATAAGATATAATATTTAAGTTGTATACAAAAAAATACTCTTTGTTAAGAGAAAGAGAGAAGAAAGTTGCATTTTTTTTCTTGATAAAAGTTACTCTGTAAGAATTTAATATTTAAATTATTTTGTTTTTGTTTTTGTTTTTTTCATATTGTATAAAAATATATACCTCTACTTAAAGTATAACATGTTTTTTTCTTCTTCTACTTATACACTGTTAAAGAAATTGTTTCTCCTCCAGAGTCAAGCCTTAGACCTCAGGAGCTTATAGGACACACAACAGATGACGTTCATTCTTGTGGAGTAGTTATCCACCTAATTACAAAGATGCTGATGTGCCATTCAAATTGTTACTTCACAGTCATGTCATTATTATTATTATTTTTATATTCGCATTAGTTACATTTTCTTAATACATATATAAGCCTAGTGTAACTAATGTAGTTGGCCCACGGCAGCCAGGCCATCTGGGCAACTTTAGTTTGTTTATAATATGGATCTTAATCTTATACTATACAATTCCTATGGTTTCTTTTACAGTTAATCCATTTTGAATTCATATTTTATTAATCAAGTTATTATCTAGTCCGAGTTCATTTCTTCCAATAGTTCATTTTATTATAATTTAAATTAGTATTTACTAGGTCCTGTTTGTGCCAAATTCAATATTTTAGCGTATAATTCATTGCCACCTATAATAAGCTTATAAGCTAAGGTTCACTTGCCCGGCTTTGCAACATTTAATGGACCTGCGTGATATGTTTCAGTTAATCCACTTGAATTCCGGAATTATTAAAACAGCATTTTTTTGTGGACCAGAAATTTGTAATCATACCATGCACATTTCGTTGCCAGATTGGAGAGACGTTCACGTCTTGAATATCTGGCAACGAATGCAGACACAGTTAACCAAATATTATCCGTGCAGGATGGCGCTCTAGTCTTTCGCTTGTGACAACAGGTCACACCATTTGTAACACTCCTCGTTATAGAGCCGTTGCAAGTGCTGTGAGAAGGACAAGCATTCCATTAGAGAACTTAAGCTTAACGGATGATGGGGACAGTTTGTATAAGCCTGTCCATAACGATATTGCGTAAATTCTTTCATTCGATCAATTTCTTAATTTTAACTCAATTCCGGTATATTTTATTGGATTATTTTTAAAATTTAAAACTTCTTGGGATTTAACCATTGAATAAATAACTAAGGAAATGGCATATCAAGTGAAAACTTAACCCACTCGCCGACAGAAATTTTAATTTATAGTGATGCGAGAAGGAATTTATTGTGGTTTTGCACTTCAGTACCAGTTTGGGAGGATGTGAAGGCTTTTGACAAGGCCTTTACAGCTGTTTGGCTGTCCGAGCAGATGGCAATCTCCTTATTCATAGTATCTGAGTTGAACAAAAAACCCAGCGGCATGCCTGTCTAGGAATAACTGGTGCTATGAGAACCTGTCCTACAGCAGCCTTGGAAACCTTATTAAACCTTCCACCCCTAAATTTGCAGGTGAAAAAGGAAGCGATCTCCAGTGCTATTAGAGTACAAAGGGAGAAACAGTTAAAGCCAGTGGATTTGGTTGGTCATTTAAGTATCTTAAAACAGATATGCTTCGAGCAAATGACGACAATATCTGATATAATCACACGCAGGGTGGATTTTGTAAGCCCATTCCAAGTGATTCTTGGATATCGACAACAATGGCGTACCACTAAACCGTCCTTCCTACAAGGATCGATGGTGTGGTATACAGACGGTTCAAAAGCGAATAGTGGGGTCGGACTGGGTGTATACGGCCCCAAATGCCATATATCAAAGCGCTAGGCGGGACCCCTACCGTATTCCAAGCCGAGGTATTGGCCATAGAAGAATGCGCCAATACCTGCATTAAAAGAGCCATAAATGGCTCAACAATTAATTTCCTCTCGGCCAATCAAGTTGCCCTCAAGGCCTTAAAGTCCTACACTGTCAAGTCAGGGATAGTCAGGGAATTGCTGATGGCCTAGCCAAAAGAGGAGCGGAAACTCAGTTTGTCGGACCAGAGCCATTTTGTGGCTCTACAAAATGTTACCTCAGAGCTGCCCTAAATAACTGGGAGAATAAACAAAAATCCCTGTATAGCGAAAGGCTACAAGGACTTGGTCAGGCAAAAATTTATCGGCACCTCTGGCGGAAAAACAAAACAACTTCTACATTTTAGAAGAACAGAGCTCAAAATGATTACTGAGCTCTTCTCAGACAATTGCCCCTTGAGGTATCACCTAAACAAGCTGGGTTTGGCTGAGACTTCATCCTGTCGCTTCTGTTGGGATGCTCACGAAACCTCGGAGCACTTGCTCTGCAACTGAAAAGCATTGGCCAGGCGAAGCTTACTCCACCTTGAACATGCTTTTCCTCCACCAAGTTGGAACCTCAATCCCAGAATAGTTCTAGACTTTATCAACATTCTGAACCTAGAAATGGAGTAAATTCAAGGGGGATTCACAATAGATCTTTCAGGTCGTAGTGATTACGAGGCCAACGCCTATACACCCCTTCACAAATCTAATCTAATCTAATCTGAGTTGAAGAGATACCTTCCTGTTTCAAGAATGGCTTTCAAAGTGTAGGGCAATTTCCATGCGCTGCGATTGATGCCCCTTCGTAACATCCGCTTTATGTAAAAATTGTTAAGCACGTTCACCACGAACCAATTGGATGTCCTTGGTATCTGCATCCTTCTGTGGCAAATTGCGAAGGCTCTAAGGACCTTATTCGCTTTGTCCTCGAGGTGTGGTTTCCAGTACAGCTTCTTATCTAATATGAGACCTAGGTATTTAAACCTATCCTTTGTTTCCAAGCGTGTAGAGCCAATGTAAGGAAGGTTCTATCTAGGCTTATTCCTTTTCTTAGTAAAAAGGCATAGATCGGTTTTCAGTGGATTGATGGATAATAGTCGGATTGGAGATTCTAATTAATCCCTGCCACTATAATAGAATAGGCATCCACAATCAGATTCGGGCATTATTTGTAAATACGATTCGACCGACACAAACCGATACGTGCAATTCAAAATTCTATTAAAACTGCTAAGAAACCCACAAAGCATTCGATCAAAAGTAAACAACACACAAACGCCATCTGCTGGTTGTTGGTTTAAAATAAAACATTAAATCTCTACATAATATCTTTTAATTTTATATCTAATCCTTTTAATTAATTAACACGATTCTTCTCCAAAGTATCTTCTTCTAATTTCTGCTTTTTGAATAATTCAATAAGTTTTTCTGTTGCAGTTTGTTCCACATCAAATGGTTTCGAGTATTCCTCCTTTGGATAGACAGCTAAATTCATCTCAGGATGTCTTAAAGTGAATGGTGTCCAGGGTCCTTGAATTGATGGCATATCTGTATGCCACATTTTTCTTAATCGGGTTGAGCTTGACGGTCCGTTTTGTGTACAAAGCAAATGAATCCATTTATTTATCTCTTCTCTACTATTATTCCTACAATTCACCCATTCTTTACCACCGCTTACTAAATTATTTACAATAAAAAACATTTAAAAATTATTTGTAAATATGTAGCTCATTCATTCCTTACAATATTCAGCGACCATCACTGGTGTCCTATGACGTCTTGGTTTTACATAAACAACAACTCCTGGATTGGATTTTGCAAAATCAAGTAGATCATTTTCAAGGAAATCTCTGAAATATAAATTACTTTGATAATTCCTGTGTGACAATGAGTAGATATTAGGCTGCTATCCATTCTGGTGGAGGCTTCAAAATTGTGGAATATGTGCTTACCGTACGCCTCTACTTGATCCATTATTTTTACAAAATTTTAATGTTACTCGCTGTAACTGGCATACATATCTTCCAAGACCATTTTGCAAAGGTGCTCTAGGAAATCCAGATTTTAAAAATAAATGACTATTGGACATTCTTATGGTCTTTTTTATTTTTAACCTTATTTTTTATATTCTCTTTACTTGACACTTCTCTGCCTTGAATGACAGTAGCGTATAAGACAAAAATGACAGTACTTGGCTTAACAATTTTTGAATTGTTTTTATTATTCAAATAAAGTGAATATATATTTTCAAAAGAAACTCAAAGCAAAGAAATTAACTAGAAGATCTTTGAAAACTCTTTTAATATATATTTTTCAAGACTTTAGATTTAAAAAAAGAAGATATCTCGAATTGAAAAAATCGATTGTTCATCTCAAACGAGAATTATAAAAAAATTTCAGAAAATTAAACAACAACAACCCTAGTTGTTGAAAGCATAATTTTTGCGACGAGGAGAATTGTCAAATTTTAGAAAAGATTATAAATATCGTTTATAAATACTGAAAAATCTTAAATATCAAACCATCATCTATTAGAAAGAGTTGTAAGAATTATGAAGTTACCCCAAATCGGGGAGAAATTATTAAAAATGAGTTGGCACAACATCAAGACAATTGCACAATTCGATGGTACGTTAAAAATTCTATCATTAAAATTGATTTTGCGGTTTTTCCTTAAACCAAATTTACTATCATGTTCTATAAAGTAATCGGCTGTTATCTCCTATGGTATATAAATTTGATGATCATTCTAGAACTTTCCCATGCGGCTATTGACCTCGGCAAATAAATAATTTATTATGCAAAAGTGTGTCAGAATTGTTTACTTTTTCTGAATTTGATGAACTTTTGTATATAGACGAAGAATGGTAACGACTTATTGCAGCTTAAGAAAGATCCAGAAGATTCCAATCAGAATGCACGAGATCGAGCAGTGTCAATTCCTAATCTGTCCTGTAGTCGAATCCGTAAAAGGACCCTAAACAAAGTAAATGCGTATCTATTTGACTATAGCAAACTGATTTCTCGGGAGAAAGTAATAATTTGTATTGCTGAATTACGATTATTCATCCAGAATCTGACCAAGCAGATTACTGCTCGTTTTGGCAAAAAAAAATACAGAAGATTGCACGAACATTGTTCCTCAAATGTAGCTGAGTTTTTTTTAGTCTTTCCAATTAAGTTTTTACGGAAACCCATCTTTAACTCACAAGGTATTTCGAGAATAATGTAGATGCCAGCCCACTGAGTAGTGTTAGGATTTAAGGTTTGCTTTGTCTGAATTCCTGTGAATCAATGCTGTCCTAAGCTTGGTTGCATCATGGTTCTATCGTGATGCTGAAATCGACAAATCTTACCAAATTAATTCCTCCTATTGCGGTTGGACTAAAGTTTCGAAACAAAGCTTATATCAAAATAGAAAAATTCCACCTATAAAAAAAGGCGAGCTATTTTATTCCATCCTTTTAGAAAAGGTAGACGTACATAATGATTCTGAAGCTCGCCAAATTGGGGTTCCATACTCTATGACAAAGGTCAAAATAGTTATACCTACTAGCATCAACATATAATATTATCCATGGTAAGATGTAACCTCTTGACGAATTACTACTTGTTGTACCAAATGAAGATGACGATGACTATCTTCTTAATAAATTGTCAACAAGAGAATCACTATTCCTGGACACTATCTCATATCTTGGTTTCAGCCAAATCCGTAATATAAAGAATGACATGATTAGGCAATTACACCTGGTTTTTTCTACCGACGCGGGTAACTTATTAGTTGAACCTAGCCCAGTTATAATATCTACTCTTGACAAATATCACCCCGTCTACTAATTACATATTGCGTCGAAACCGAAAACTTAAAAAATTGTGACGAAACACAATACTTCTTCAATTTTAGAAAGGCTAACTTTTCGGAACTCATAAAAAGCATGCATTGTTGACCGTTTATTTGTTAAACATGTCACTAGATTTATTTCTTTCTTTCTTCCTGTACATGTGGCGTCCACAATCCCGTTGCCCATAAACAAAACTCTTAATTGTTAGTAACGTTTGGAGGTAATCTAAATATATTTTACTTTAAATTTAATGTTCCACAAGGTAAATGCAATAAATTCGGTATATAACAAAAAATAATGAAACTTATTCGTTCTTCTAGATGTTTTCGATAGCGTACTAGACAATGGCGGACATGGTGATCATACAAGCAGACACACAGAACAAAAGAATATAAGTGAATTGACTGCGGCCAAACCTGAAACAACAACAAGCCTGCTAATAGAAAGCCTTATTCATTTGTTATGTAAAATTCTAGAAAATGATGCCAACCTGGCGAATGAATCTTACAAAGCGATTTGTGAACAACTGAAAAAGATCAATTTAATTGATGACTCCTATGCGATGAATGAATTTGAAGATATGCGTGGTCAATATCAGATGCAAATCTATAAAATTATTTGTGCTGTTCGAGGAGAAGACATTCCAGTATGCTTACCATTTGTTGGAAATAATTCGCAATCTGTGGAAACCTGTTGGTCTCGTTATTACAGAGAGTTTGATGAAATCAGTTATATTGCAGGTATGTAATTAGAGAGCCATCCCTTACCGACTATCCTTTTTTGTTCCTCTTGATAAAATATTTATTTCAAAAGAAAATCTAAAAATTTGTTTTATTTATGTTCCAATTTAGCCGGTGGATTCGGAAAAGTATACAAAGCCCGCCACAAACTCGATTGCATTGAATATGCTGTGAAACAGATTAAAATTAATTCAACAACGATAAAATTATGCCATTTAGCAGAAGTCAAAACAATAGCTAGTCTTAATCATCCAAATATAGTTCAATATAAAGCTGCATGGTTGGAGCCGTTTGTACCGAGAAAATCTAATATGATTAGCAAAGAGGAATCAGAATGTGAATCCACTGAACCACCAGATACAGAGATAACAACAAGTAAAAGTGATTTTAATCCCATTCATCATCTATCAACTTACAGAGATGACGAATCATCTGATTTCATACAATTTGAACACAGTAGTAGTGAGCATAGCTCTGAAAATAATTCCATAATGAATGACAACAAAAAACTATGCGTCTATGGAAGTCATAATTCAATGGAGTATTTTCGCCCCAAGGAAAATGTCGCAATTCTTTATATTCAAATGTCTCTGTGTCAGATAACTCTTCAGAAATGGTTAAAGGATAGAAACGGTTGCGATTCTTTTCAGGATTATTATATGAATTTTTACGGGCATGGTTACGAACCATCTCACATTGATATTGTTAACGATATCTTCTGTCAAATTTTATCTGGTTTGAGTTATATTCATTCCAGAGATATTGTTCATCATGATATTAAGCCTAGCAATATATTTTTGGGTTTAGAGAATGATGGAAAATTAGCAGTTCAATTGGGTGACTTTGGTTTAGCTTGCCCACTTCAAAATCATCGAGGTATTCCATTTGGAACGCCCTTATATACTGCACCTGAACAATTAGATGGAATATGTAATCCTAAGGTAAATAAGATATTTATTACGGTTGTTTATTCGTGCATATAATATTCATTCACTTTCAGAGCGATATATACAGTCTTGGAATTGTTTTATTGGAGCTTTTAGTTAAATTTAGCACAGATATGGAACGTAGTCGTACTATTGAAAAGGCTCGAATGCAAACACTGCCGTCTGAATTAAATAAGGAATTTACAAAATTACTGAAAAGGTAAGAGAAGAATGATTGTAATGGTGCAACAGTTTGTAGTACCTAAATGAACTGAAACATAGAGTAAAGTAATATACAGAGTGTTTTCGCCTAGGAGGTCAATAGAGCAGGAGGTAATAGTACTCATCCAGCCAAACAAAAAATTGAATGGTGGGTGGAGTATATCAACCATTTAGGAGTTACAGGGTGATTAAGAAAAAAGTTAGGTTTTCACAAAACACCCTGTATCATAAATAGTACAGGGCGTACGGTCACAGTTAAGAGCTCATAGTACGTAAAACTTCATGGCTTTCCATCGACTGCTACACCAGCCCCGTATCCTGTCTGAACTCTCAACGAGTTATTGTTGTCTAAACTAAAAATTTCGTATTTTCATACTTCGTTTTTTTTTTTTGACCGATATATTTTTGCAAAAGTCATTACCATAACTTTTTTTTATAAAAACTGTAAACTGTAGACTTTTCTCTTAAATTTAACCTATTACACCCTTTGTGCTAACTGTAGCCGTAAAACAGTTAATGAGCTCATAACATATTCAGGTCACACCAAAATTAGACGATATTTTTTTTAATTACGTGCTTTCTGTCACTAAGGGAACAAATTATCGTTGAGAAAGGTTAAGAGCTAATAACTAGTATAGATAGCGCATAGGGTGTAATAGTTCAAATTATTTATTTATTTATTCTAATGTCAACATTATCATCATTATTACTATTAGCCTTAGTTACAATTCCTTAATATCCTCTTTTTTTTTTCAAAATCCCCCTTTCAGACAGCTTAGCTGGTTTAAGAAAGAGGTTGAAATTCATTTAATTAACTACAATCTATTTATTCCTTATATATAGCCTAATAAGAATAGCATGTTCTAATTCAACTTAGTTATATTTCACGAAGACTACATATATGGTTTCTTACTTTCTTTGTGAAGATGTTTATATTCGAACTGATTTTAATCTGAATAGGAAGTCTGTTGAAGATCTCACTGGATGTCGCCAATAATCCTTTACGAACCCTTTCTGTCCTTGCTGCTTCTACTCTTATATCATTCCTATGTCTTGTATTGTGCGTATGGAGATCTGTTGCCGTAGTGATTTTGAGGTTTGTTTTAATTTTTTTGTTTTTCAACTTATAGACAAATTTAGCTTTCTCCACGAAGATTATTTGCTTTAGACTAAGTTTTTCCGTTCTTCTTAGTAATTCCTTTGTAGACGTTAGCCAAGGTATATTATATAATGTTTTAAGAGCTCTATTCATAGTTATCTGTGTTCTATTAATTATATAGTTGGAGCATTGGGACCATATAGGTATGCTATATTTTATGTGTGATAGTACATGAGCATTATATATTAGATTTGCTGTTTTGTTATTTAATGTCAAATTCATTCTTTTGATAGCGCCCAACATCGGTATAATTTTATTAATTTTGGTGTTTATATGACTGTTCCACCTTAATTGCTCATCTAATATAAGACCAAGATATTTTATTTCCTTAACTCTCTGCAAGCTCATGGATCCAATTTTTATCTGTGGGTCAATATCTTCTTTATTGACTTGACGAAATATTATAAATTTGGTTTTTTCTTCGTTCAGCGAAAGTTTGTTTCCATCTGTCCATTGCTTATATCTTATGAGATCCCCGTTCATAGTTCTTTGAAGGATTTCTTTTGTTTTCGCCCCATATATAATGTTTGTGTCATCTGCATATATATGATAGTCTCCTTTAATTCCTGCATTCTGCATGTTATTTATGTATAGTAAATAGAGATTAGGTCCCAGGATGGAGCCTTGTGGTATACCAGTGCGGAGAATCTCCGGATCGCTATGTATTTTTTGTATTTTTGTAAACAATTTCCTATTGGTTAAATAGCTTTCCACCAGTTTATTGGCTATACCCCTTATTCCAAGCTCATCCAGAAACTTCAGAAGAAGATCATGGTCAACTGTATCAAAGGCTTTTCTAAGATCTACAAAAATTGCTCCAGTATATAGACCTTCATCTAGATATTTGTTGATTACATTCATTGTCTCAGCTGTGGCTGACTCTGTTCCGCTGTATTCCTGAAAGCCAAATTGTTTCTGATCATATCCTCCAGTTTTGTTTATAAAACTCCTGAGTCTTTTTTCAATTATCTTCTCGAATATTTTTCCAACACAACTGAGAATTGCAATTGGTCTGTAATTACTCACATCCTTTTTATCTCCACCTTTATATATTGGTAGTATTTCAGTCTCCTTTAGTATATTTGGATAAATTCCGGTTGAGATGGTTTGATTTACAAGATTGGCTAAAGTCGGGCTTATTATATCAGCCGCAACAGCAAGATCATTCGTAGTGATTCCGTCAAGCCCAGGTGCAGATTCTTTTCTGAGACTTTTAATTACAAATTCTATTTCTGCCGTATCAGATGGTTCAAGAAAAATTGATTTTGCTTGCCTTTTATTTGCAGTAGGTGACTTTGTTGGTAACTTTTCCTTAAGTTCATTGCCAATGTTGACGAAGTACTGATTAAGTGTGTCTGCTATCGTCTTTGGATTAGTTTCTATTTTCCCTGACTTCATTATCTCAGTAATAGTTTCTTTATTTACATTTTCCTTTTTTATGATAAATTTATTAATTATTTTCCATGTTTTCCTTGTGTCGTATTTTGTCTTCTGAAACTGTTTGTCAATGTATTCTTGTTTCACTTTCCTTACTAACATGTTTACCCGATTTTTAGCACAAGTATAATCTCTCTTCCCCTCAATATCATCCGGGTGCTTCTTCATTTTTTTATAAATTAAAGAGGAGAGTCTACATGATGGATAAATTTGTTTCGTCGCATATTTTCATTTGATCCTGTGATAGATAAACTGTTTTTAGGAGGCTTTGAAAAACGATTTCATGTAGCCGGTGGGTACATTTGCAGAATCAAATGAAAGCTAACATTCTGATGTTTCCAAATCTTGCAGGAGAATGTGATGTGATCATGCATTTTGGCGGAAAAATAGTTAAATTTTTTCAATTTTTTGACTTTGACGTCCTATAACTACCGACAAAATAGGCATGAGATGACAGTTATCTTCACAAAATGCGCAACAAGAAAATTACAGGAATTTAATGAAGAAAGTATCTAAAGTCACAAAATCTGTCCTCTACTGCCCAAACGAAGCATTTTCGATCTCTATATATTTCTTTACTCTTTGACTGAAATTGACTATCAAGTTTTATCACGCATGCCGGTTATTTAGGTAAACATTCAGAATTTAAACCACTCTAAAATTCCATCCCGCTTTCCAATTTGTATTTTTTTTAGACAGTAGTTCTACACATAAACTCGTTTCTTGCTGAAATCTCGCCAGAATGTACAACCCACAAGGCTTCTATATGAAAAAGTGAAGCTAAATTTTAGTAGGCGCCGGTACCACCTTCTTTTTAGCTAGTGAGATTAACCAAAAGGCTTAAGGATCTTTTTAAAAAACATTGCATTTATTTCACTCCTAATATCACAAATTAAATTTAATAAGTTCATGCCGCACCGGTGCCGATATTCATGTTTTACACGTTTTTTTTCATGTTTCTCTACATCTGGCGGCGTGATAAATACTATTGCTTAAGTCTAGAACAGAATTTGTCCTCAACCAGAATGCGAGCCACCAGTGGTGCACGCTGCCTGATGGGATACTCATACGTGAGCCACCAGTGGTGAACGCCGCTAGATGGTACACTCATACTTGAGCCACCGCTGGTACGCGGCGCCTGATGCGACACTTATACGTGAGCCACCGTTGGTATAATAATAGTATTCATGGCACATATAAACAAAGACCTTCCTGATGGAGATGATAATGTTTCATTTCTTTGGATTACTTTTTTCTTTCAGAGTTATTGCACTCCATTCTATTCCTCCGTCTATGTACCAGTTTAATTTAAGATAATGAAGATTTCGTACATATTTTAATTATTATAATTTTTTAATTCACTTTTCTTTCTCTGTTTTTTTTTAGTTTACTGAGTAACGTTGCAAATCGTCCGAATACAAAAGAATTACTTAACGTGCTAAGAGCAATAAATTTAGAGCAAGATTTGCGAGCCTGTAATCTCTCAAAAGTTGATTCGACCAACTTAAAGGATATAAAAATTAAGGAATTAAAACAAGAAATAAATGTACTTCATGACAATACTATACAACATGAGACTGAAATTCTGCGCTTGCTTAAAGAATTGGAATCCAAGGATAGACAAATACGTGAACTTAAAATTTTGCTTGATAAAAAAGATGAAGAAATTACGAAATTATCTGTTGTATTAGATAAATCTGAAAAGATTTAATTTCAATTGTTTTTTTTTTTTTTTTATTTATATGAGACCAGAAATTCTATGTAAGTTTGTATAAATTATAAATAAATATCTCCAATAATTTATTAGAAATTTTCAACTAGACGGCTTTAGCTACCTACTGAGCTTAGTTTTTTTATTTTTAAGCCATGGGGGGGGGGGGGGGGGGGCAACACGGAAACCAAGAAGGCGGCCCATTGTACTAACCTGCCAGAATATCTCCTCACCCCTTAATGAAACGTGTCAGGTCTAGGTGAGATAAGTTTTTCAGCTTATCCATAGATAGGAAATCAAACCCAAGCGTATCCAGGCTACTCCGGACAAGCACACAGAAAGGGTTCGGTTGTCTCAGGCTACCCTTCCAGGCAGGACAGACATTCAGGGCTGTCAACAACTCCTATCCTTATTAGATGAGCGTCAATGAAGCTGTGGCCAATGATGATGCCAACCACAGTTCTGCATTGTTTCCTCCCGATCCCCAAGAGAAAGTGAGAGAAATTCTTGTTACGCCCATCAAGAAAAAGTTTTGTACACCTACAAGTGCTCAGGTTCGCCCATCGCTGCTGATGTTTTATGGGAACATCCGTTTTGATTAGAAACCTGGTCACCGAGGCGGTAGCACATGCAGAGCTTAATCTGGAGAAGAGGTCCCCATGATCCCCATGATCGTTTTATGTTACTTCATTTAAAAACTTTTTCAAGAAGCTTTACAAATAGAAAAGTAAATAAACTCTATTAAAAGTATAAGATAAGAAAAAAGAGGATAAAGTCGAACATAAACCTAATAGAACATGGTGAAACACATAACTACAGCACACGATTACGTCAACATCTGCGTCTATCGTACGCTAGAGCAGACAGAAAACTCAAGAGTCTAAAACACATAGATGTACCCATATACAATTAATTACCAGAGGAAATAAAAAATACAGAGCAAGTGCAGAAGTTCAAGAAATTATTAAAGAAATTTGCACATGAGAATGTTGCAATAGTATGATTTGTAAACTGATTACTATGTAACTAGTGACTAAAAAGAAAAGAATTGTTGAATAGGAGAAGTGCTCTTCACTAATACCAGCCCTTGGCTGTCTGTGAAGATGCCCAAATAGTTCATATAAGAAAAAAAAACAATTAGTCAGACTAGAGAGATGGAGAGAGTGGTGGAAAGGAGGATAGCTCTGTATTTTTTTAAACATTGAGAACTGAGGTCTGAATGTGTCTTCGCCCTTAAACTACTAAAGCTGGGAAGCCTTCTCGTTTTCCAAACAAATTTTATAGAGTACTTGAGGATATTGTCAGATTTTATTTTATTTAACAAATGTAGTTGTTTCCCATGAGCCTGAGTATTTTTCGTTTCTACCAAAATTTTGCGTATCCAGTGGGACCTGGGAAGCAAGAATATACTGAACCTGGATAGATATTTTTAACATTACATTCATCCTGGTTGATGAAAATATATTAATATGTATTTAGACTTCCTAAGATGAGGCGACGGGATTTTGAGTTAGTGCCGTTCGGTTGACTCGAATTCATATCATATTCATATCCGGACTCTATTCTGTAAATTTGTTTGGAATTTAATCTAAAAAGTGCCAGCCAGTAGCAACGTTAACACGTTACGCATGATCTTGAAATTTTAGTTAATAGTAGCGTAGGGTAGTTGTACAAGCTTTTACTGCTATTTTATGAATCGATTACAACAATTGCAGTCTGAAGACAGACACGAAATTCCATGTTGATATGTATTCAAATCAAGCGCGAATGAATGTACATAAAGTTTGCAGGTGCCAGTACAAACATGACTGACAAACAATATTTAAAGGAATCAATAAGTTACCTACAAAGCAATCCGAAGTCATCTTTGAATTTCTTTAAAAAATTTCGACAATCGATAATTTTTGCAGTTTACGGGAGACTAATCGTATGGCAAGCTCAACATGGCATACCATACAAAAAAGTAACATAAATGAGTTAGCAAACAAGAACAAACCCACACACCGGATGAGTCTTGTCTTGTATCGCAAGTCTCAAGAAAATGAAGGACTAATGCAGTTATAGCCGAGAGCTTGCCATGCCATTTAAGAAGAAAGTAAAAATATTTTTTATCCATACTAATCTCCTTCCTGTTGACAACAAAAACAACGGATGAATACGAAAAGTAACGTCCTGCTAAGTTTTTAATAGGCTCAGTGCTGATGATCTACGATGGTATGGTGTTCATATTTATTTTTTTTTTCAGAACAACTTGAGTTTATTTATTTGTTATTTGTTTCAAAACAAGATCAATGTCGGTGCCTCTCACCAATAGTGTCCAATTTCCTGCTTTTTACTTAAGACATAAAGACTTAAGGCACAAAATTGTTATACACAGCTCCAGACAAGAATCACCCAAATCTGGCATATCTAAAATCATGACTAAAGCAAGCGGATCTAATATCTGGCATAGTGCACCACAACAAACCTAACCGGTCAGGATTCGAGTCTCCCCTAATTGACCCTCAACGGTATGTATATGTTCAGTTTAAATTAATATTTTTATTCGTTTTATATTTTAATATGTATATATAAGTATCTAATGCAACAATATAATATTATATTAACAGAAATTGTTTTAAAAAAAAAAGAACTAAAAAACGTTTTTACCTTCCATTTACATTTCTATAGTCGTTTTTTTCCAAAACTTATTATATTTTTTACTAAATATTAGAGCACATCCTTTGGTCAGAAATAGTCAGGAAAGGATAATTGAAAGAAAAACATTTGCTCTAAGAATACACATTTAAAGATCAATTAAAAATAAATGAATTTTGCATCATCGGGACTCTGCTCCATAGGACAATACGGACATTTTAATCTGAAATAAAAACGCCACAAAATATCAATAATGAAAGAAAAAATTTATTTTTGTTTAATTTTGATTTTTACTTACATGGGTCCATTACTAAGTTTATTCAGTGCATCACGTGATATAACGTGACCACAAGTCAATTTCATGGGGGGATTATCTTCAGAAGTTTGCTGCCGTAAAATTGGACAGGCAAATATTGAGTGATATCGATTTTCTGGATCTAAATCAATTTCAATCTAGAAATACAATGTATGCAATTATTTCAAACTAAAACTATTTTAGCTAACAACTTACTGGAAGTTCATCCCGTCCACTCCAAATTCCTAGTACTTGACGTGATAGCATGACTTGCTTTATATTTAATAAAGCTGGCAAGGCAGTGCATCCAGCATTTACTACAATTGATAATGCCGAATCTTTATTAATACCTAATGTATTACAAGAATCCTTTAAAAATATATATGAAGCTTCAATCCACATTTCCGGTGATATCAAATGCTTATATGGTGAATTTTGAATTCCTGTCGGCAAATATATCAAAGTGCCCATAAGATTTTGAATATCCATTTCGAATCGATCCACAAATTTGGAAAAATTATTTCTTGCATATGTTATCGCTTCAGCTTGTCCGCTTACACCTCGTGAGAGTATCTAAATTGAAAAAGAAAAATTACACAAATATTTCAAGATATGTATTAAGAAAAAATAAAAAATAAATAAATTTACCTGCATAAATGCCAATCTGTGCAACTTAAATTCTAATGAACTCTGTTTAGCGGCCAATTCATTGGAATATTTTGCTGTCCAATCTAAAGCTGGTCGCAAATCATGATCCAGAACCGATTCCCAAATTTTATAAATTTCAGCAAAAGGTCCTGCTGATTCATAGACTTCATGCGCTAAAGTTTCAGACATTCCAGATTCCTGTAGATTTATTGTATGTATGTATTGAAGTGCAATCAAAATCAATTTCAAAATAAAATCATTACAAACCTCAATTAATGCTTGAGCTACATCTTCCATACCTTGTCGATAATAGTGTTGAGCTATGATTTTATTTAATAATTTTAAATTTCTATCATCAGTTAATGCATCAGTACGGGCAGTGGCCGTAAAGTCAGAGACAAAATTGCGATCAATCACTTTACCAACTTTACTTACAGTACCATGTAAATCTCTGTGTTCTGTGGTGATTCGTTGAAGTTTCTCTTTGGTTTTAGCTATTGCCTCCTTTATTATTTCACCTTGTGTTTCAGATATCTTTACATCTTGATGTTCTGAAATGTTAAATTTGTGTGATTTAATTTTAAGGGTAACTTCAAGAAAGTTTATATCTAAACCACCTTAAGATAGAAAAAAAAACGAATGGGGTATTAGCAATTACAGATGATCAAATGTGTCTATTTGAATATACAAGGCTTAATTAATAATCGATATCAAAGATACGGAGATCTATTTAAATTAGTTATAAAATTATACGATGTGACTCCAGCTCAAGTTGGACAGGCCTTCTGTATTTGAGGAAAGAGTGGGACTGTGAAATAATTCAACATGAAATGGTAGGTTGTAACATTCGATGGTTGGTTGTGAAATGCACTAATGACTACAGTTTAATGATAGCACTAGCATATCGTTCACCTAGCCGAACGGGAATTTTGTGGATATTTTGAAGTAAAGACGAGTGTTTTCGATAAATGAATAAACGACATATTAATAGTTGGTGATTTTAATATAGAGAGTTTTGTTATGAAATAAATTTCGTTTCGTATTAACATGTACCGTTTATTCATCAGTACAACTTGAGTCGACTCAAATCGTACTCATGAGTATACGGTTCCTGCTAATACGAAACGCCTGCTTTTGCATAGAAATTTCTTTTTTTTAAGATTTTTCAAAGATTTCTTTAAGTCCTTCTTGGAAAACTCCGGTTAGACAAAACAAACCAAAAACTTTTTATTAAAAAACGATATCTACTTTTATGTTTTTGTCTTTATTTTTGATGTGAAAAGGCAACGTTTCGGACCTAGGTTTGGTCCATCATCAGGCCCTATGGAATAATTACAAATATTTATAAATAAAAATAAAAGTATAAGAATGAAAGGTTTTTAACAGGTCTTAAAATTTTTTAAAGATTTTTCGTAAAAGTGTTTATTCCACTCGATTTTAATATAATTTGGGGTAGCAACGACACTTATAAAAGAGAACTTAGAAAAATTATGCAGGGCAACGTTATGAAAAAGAACCTTTTCACGCAGAAATGGAAAGAAGTGATATTAGATTAGCTAGAAATAATGATATAAATCAAGATGCAGATTTTTTAATAATGGCTGCGAAACTTGTTTTGCAAAAATTTTAAATTAAGACAAAATTTGCAAATATAAGCAATAAGTGGTTTCGCGAGGAGTTGAGAGTATTAAAAACTGAGAAAGTGGATACATATTTAAGAGCTAAAATGAGCAACACTCTGTCAGATTGGGACATGTACAAGTCGGTGAGAGAGAGATATAAGAAAATTATTCCAACATTCAAAGATAGATTTATAAGAAGTAAGTAGTAGACAAAATGGTATTAGCACAAAAGAGTAACTGACAATTTATAAAAAGAGCTGTACTCTAGGAAGACAAACCAGAAATATTATTTATTATTATTATTTGTAGGGAATTCATAAGAGTTCTCGCCTATCATCTAGTCACCGCGAGCTATAAGTTCTTTTGTGACATTACCCGTAAGTGCCCTTGGGGTCCCAACTTCTTTTCAAACTAACTAACTAAAATATCCTAGGGCGACCATTCGAACTTTTGATGTCTCTTATAAAGCCTATGACGTTCTTGTGGGCCATTTTTTCAATATCTTCTGGCAGTAAAAATACCTTTCCTAGTTGTCTTAGTCTTATGCGGCACAGAGCTTAACAGCATAGTCATATAGGACATATTCAGCGGTTTCATTGTCTTCCTTACAGAAGTGACATGTCTCATCATCAACCTTACCCAGTGCCCAGTAAATAGACCCGTTATGAGTCATAACTCCTTTCAGCTGAGTGTGAGGAATGCTTCAAGACAGTAAGACAATCCCAAACCAGCTTAGACTCAAAGGTAAATGAGTTTAACGCTTTAAGTGCTGCTTGGCTTAAGATACATTGGCTAGTTCTTGAAAGGAGTCTATTGTAGCGCCCGTACTTAAATTAAAAAATACTAGAAAATGTGAAAAATTGGAAAAATTCTTGTAGGAGTCAAAACTTATAATGAAAGTGCCGTCTGGTTTTAGAAAAAAGCATAATTGTGAAGCAGCGCTATATCTGGTCATAGAAGACTGAAAGAATGAAATAAATTTTAATGAATTCATATTAGCAGTATTTCTGGAGTCTTCAAAACATTTGACAGAGGAAATCTTATTTAAAAATTGCCTAAATATGGAGTGGTCGGAAGAAAGCTTATATTGTTTGAGAGTTATTTGAATGGGAGGGCACAAAGAACAAGAACAGGTGAAGTGCTATCAGATTCACAAGACACAATCTTAGGTGTGCCTCAAGGATCAGTTTTCGGAACCATTCTCTTCTTAATATACATATATTAATGATATTGAAAAAATTACGAAAAATGGAAGACCAATTTTGTTTGCAGATGATATATTAATCTATACATTATATTTTCATTTATTTTATTTTATTTTTTATTTATTTATTATGTATTGCTACTTAAGTAAATGTAAAAATATACTAAGATTAACTTAACTAAGTAAAAATAAAAATTCTAATTATGCTAACAAAACGCATGACGTTCAAAGTCCATCTCCTACTGTCTAAAAGGATTATTCGAGAAAAAGAACTTTATATAGAAATGTTAATTTGAGTGCGGGTGGACTACTTATTAGCACGCCAAGCAGTGCTAACTAAGTAATCCGAAGAAAATAAAAAAATTGATGAGTATTAGACTAACGAAGAGCGAGACCAGCACGACCTGTTAAGACTTCCAATTGACAGACCGTCTGAAAATCAAAAAGGCGTGATTTAAATGTCATTGAACTAAGCGACGAGTGAGTTAAATCAATCGGTTCCAAATGGGGATAACACGAACAAAGACTTTTTCAGAACGTTGGATGCATGGCGAAGGATAATTAAATTAAGTGGAAAACTTGGGGACCTAACAAACTCTAATCTGGAAAATAGCTTCCTCTTTATAAACGTCGGCAGATACATATTAATACTGTTATACCTGCGAAAACCTAAAATTTTCGTATTAATATGAGGCGATAATTAATTTATTGTCAAGGCCCAGGAAAAAACAAAGAAAAGGTCGGCATTAATATCTGCGACACATTGACCCATAGATACCAGCGGCGTGAAAAAAAGGAATTGCACACCATCTGGAAAGATATGAACGACAGAAAACCTAATTTCAGCTCGGAGATCATTAATAAACAAGGTAAATAAGAGTGGGCCCAGAATAGATCCCTGCGGAACACCTGTGAAGGCCCAAAATATCTGATTCACGATTCCCTAAAATTACGTACTGGCGTCGTAAGTTTAAATATAATTTTATGGCAAAGGATAGAATGAATTAAGCTATCGAAGGCTTTGCTAAAGTCAAGTAACAAAAATACACTATCCAGCTAGCACTCAATGTTGAATCTTACCGTCTCAGTAATGGAGTAGATAGCATCTATTTACCCACCGTTTAAGGACGTGGCCTTGACCAGGGTCTTTCAATGAAGGATTTTTGTATTGTATTATATTACATCTTTGAAAAATATGCACTTTTCGGAAGGAAATATACTTGGGATTGCATTATGTGCTTTTTCCTTCAACCTGGATCCCATGTTACTAAGCGTGAATATGACTATTTTACTGCTTCTAAGTTAATAATAAGCAATTTATCCAAGAAGTTTTGGATGTATCCTCCTTTAAACTGGCTATTCATTTTTATATGAGCTAATTGGGCACGTTCACAATCAGCCAAGGAAGGGGTAATATCAGTAAAATGAAATTTATGGGCTGTCTCTAAGCCGCCAAGATGTTCTTTATTGACAGATTTCCCAGTTGATTGAATATAGAAATTTTTTATTTATAGTACGTATAGGAAGAGTTTCAAACAAGGATCTTCTATAAAACGATACTATATATATATATATAAAGTACGGTAATACTACGTTACGACTGGCCGCATATTTTTTATATATAGGCAAGTGCAACAACAACACTATACAGTTCAGTGCGTAGGTACAACACAAAGGAAACGAAAGGAAAATGTCACCTTTGAAGCATAGTTTTCTACAAATCATAGCTAATCTAATATGAATGAAAATAAATGAAAGAATGCTTAAAAGCACCTCGGGAGTCGAGAGCCTTAAAGTAAAATACAAAACAACATAATCACTTTAATTACCATCTTCTAGTTCCTGTTTAATTTCCTCGAATAGTGTCGTCACATCACTTATAACTTTTTCTGAATGTTCGCTAATTCCTGTGAATTTCAAAATAACGCGTTCCAGTTCCTTTTCTACTGCTGAGCACGATTCCATAATTTACACAATTTTTCCACACAGGATTACAATAAATTATTTTGCTTTTTCAACTTTTCAATACAAAATACTAATAATCTTGAGCTGTCAATGTCAAAATTGGCTTTTTTTTCTTGTTTTCTGCTGCTGCTACTATAGCTGTACTTGGAGCGCAATATTTGTTATCGTTGGATTCGATTGGACAATTAAAACCGTTTTATATGAAGGGTACAGCAGTTTTATGATTTTGTTAACATATTTGATATTCAGTGAAATTTCGTAAAATAAGGTAAACGTTATTGATTTAATTAAATTTGAGTTAGATATCTTTGATTAAGATTCAAGCTATAATGCCCTTCTTTGTACTTACCCAAGAAGAAAGATACCTAACGTAAGTATAAAGTAAGATTTTTGGAAACGGTCATCCTATGTTGGAAGACTCTCCTCTAGTGAGTCCTGTAAAAACAGGTCTTATATTGTAATTGCCCTATTACTCTCCTTTAACGTTCGTTAAATATGACTTGATCTTAGAAGAGGTCATATCATCATAACCACCTTTTAGCTTTTACCTACTAAATAAAAGAATAAATTAAGGGAATGAAAATACCCCCTGAATAAACAAACAAGCCATGAACAAAGTCGAAAAAGGAGAGCAGCGAGGCGGCCAGCAGGCGACATCCACAGTGTTCTTCTTCTTGCCTTGTCTTACTGCAGAAGTTTTTCATATAAAAGTTGCTTGTATTTTGTTCAAACGCTATAATTTCCATAAATTTTATCTACATGCTATTTTTTTTACACTGTTAGAAAGAAAACATATTTGGCTGCAATTTGTTTCAACTTCATTTTTCTGTGGGAGCGACAGTTTTGGGCTTTAGGACCTGTTTAAGATGAAATTTTAGTTTTTCCTCCATGACGAGTATACAAAAAGTAGCGAGAGTGAGCTCTTACTGCATGCTGTACCCCCCTGCGCCTTTTAATGTGTCGGTGCCTTCGGCGACTTCATGGCTTGTATTATATACTGGGGGTCTTACGCACTGACTTATAGCAATGGACTGAGCGATTTGCTATTCATGTGGCACAAAAAATATTGTGTTTCTCTATATCACCGTTAGAGCACCCTTTAAAACGATTACATAAAAAACGCGTAAAACACAACCAATCAGATGAAATTTTACACCTGTAAATCGAATTTAATTAAAAAAATATATTTGTTGTGCCCACGTGATATTTTAATCGGTTATAAGGAATTAAACTCATTCCGACTTTAATTTTCAAAAGTTATTCTTAACTGAATCCTGCTTATGGGCAAGAGAGACGGAGCATGGTAAACACGTATCTTTACCTTATTCCTTCTGCGGTGATTGCATCTGTAGCCAACATAAAAACATCAAGTGGAATAAGCAAACTTTCAAGAATGCAATATTTTGTGTTGGTAGCTCCAACTCTGCCATAGGGCGAAAGAGAGAACTATAAAACTTGTGCCATGCTTTCCTATAGCAAAATGACAATACGCTCAGTCCATTGTTATAAGTCAGTGGTCTTACGGAATGAATCTTTGTAAAATGGTGTATGTGTTGTTATGGTCGTAGCGTATTGCATATAGCAATATGCTACACGGAAATACTGCAGCATGTACGCCGGCCCTCAAGTAGAACCACGTACTGAGCGCACCTCGACGAAGCAATGCTTCATCAAGCTCGCGTGACATGCGGGGACGACAGATTATGACAAAAAAAGAAGAAGACAATCGTCTGTCTTGTTAATTGTGTCAGAAGGGAAGGTGAAGTTCAATTGTGCAAAGTCAGAAAAATCAAGCAAAATCATAAATTTTTGAAAGCATCGGAGGAAGTTCAACCCAGCACGTAAGTCCGAAAGTTTCCATCCATACTAGCATTGAAATTCTAATTGAGAAAGAAAAAAAATATTCCCTTCAGTACCAGGTGAAAATCCGCCACCTGCATGTTCAAGAAATCAGGCCGTACACATAATTTGTGTTAAAGGAAAAGGACTTATTGTCGTATTAGATCGTCCTAATGCACCAGAAAGAGTACTGGAAAATCCTCCACGCTTTACCACATTGTTTAGAGTAAAGGTAATGAAAAATGCTGAAATCTGAAATTTTGTTATAAAATTAATTTCATTAGAATTGGGATATTGGAGAAAATACATATGCCACGCATAATTCTATTGGAAGTTCGGAAACTAAATTCCAACTTAGTCCAACTACTGGAAAGGCTATAGTTGCTGCTCATCTTGATCCAGAACAACAGGATGAATAATTGTTAAAGGTGGCCCAAATTCATGGCCCATGGAGTTCAGAGACTCCACTAACAACCACAAAGGAAATCAGCGTCCTTCGACAGGGAGCCTTAGCAATTCCACGCCACAAATAGTGCTAGGTCAACCAGCTAGTCCTCCAGCCGGATACATCATTCTATACGGAGTAAGAGTGTTGATGGTTTTTCTCTGAGTTAATTTTCTATAATTATTAATAATACTAGTAGTATATAAGATATATATATAGGATCAGATGAACGAATGGCAGTCAAAAGGAAATTGTGCTGTCAAAGTAGATTGAGTCTGACTGCGTGAATTTGGAGATTCTCTAAAATTTCCTTACAGATTCGATATGAAATTACTATTTTGAAATATTGAGCACATAGGTAATGCACTCCGGCAAAATTGTCAAGTAATGAGGACACAGTTACTAATTACTATAATCAATTATGAGACAAATAAAAAGTTTCTTTAAAATATGCAATAAGCAGCGCTTCCACGATGACATTAATGAATTTCGTGATAAATAATAATAATAATAATCCCGGGAACGGTTATTTTTGTTTCTGTTAGCGTACTAAGGTCATACATGAGAATTGTGATGGTAACCTAAATTTATGTTTATGCAGTATAGTCTAGTCAGTACGTTGCGAATAGTAGGTACATAAGTGTTTAGTCTTTCTTGGTTAATGATAACCCCTCCAGCGAATGAATTCATAAATGGATTCTATCCGTGTCTGGAAACAGTAGATAGTGTCGACTTCAGGCATATCGCAAAGAAGAGAAAAGTATTATACATGGGAAATTTACAGGAAAGCCAGGCAGGGAATTAAAGGTAGAATTGTATTGCAATTGAATAACATGACGTGGTTTTTGTTCTGATCATAATAAATATACATATATATATGCATATATATAGCTCTAGTACCGTGGAACCAAAACGAGTTGAACTTAATTAGTTGACGTAGAATTTCCGTTTCTTCAACTCTTTTTTCTATATTGAACTAACTACAGAGATTTATTACATATATGTAGATAAGAAATATTATTACTATTATGATCTCTTCCTATATTGAACTAACTAAAGAGATTTATTACATATAGATAAGAAATAATATTATTACTATTATGATCTCGTCCTATATTGAACTAACTAAAGAGATTTATTACATATAGATAAGAAATAATATTATTACTATTATGATCTCGTCCTATATTGAACTAACTACAGAGATTTATTACATATAGATAAGAAATATTATTATTACTAATATGATCTTTTCCTATATTGAACTAACTACAGATATTTATTGCATATAGATACAAGAAATATTGTTACTACTGTTAGGATTACCTTCTCCTATAGCACACTACTTAAATTTAGTGCATAGTAGAGACAGTAAATATGATTATTATAATTATTATGATTGCCATTAACTCTCGCGACGAATTTAATTAATTCTGAACAGCAAACGCGAAATGTAGAAAGTCTATAGCACTTGTAAAATGCCGAGAACTGTACTGTACATCATAATTAAAATAAGAACCTTTTATAACGTAATGATGAGTTGCTGAGAGCTTTTTTTTCCCCTTTCACATCCTGGAGCCCTCTCCTCTAGCTTAAGGGTCGTCTAGGTCCGCTCTCGTCTCTCTTAACAGGTCAGCCAAGGGACTTTGGAAAATAGTGCCACCCAAGGTCAATTGGGAGGATGGGGCTGGCAAAGGAAGGTAATAACACCTACGCCTTCCACCCAAACTACAGGTAAGTGACGTAAGGGTCCCTTCAGGACCGAGTGTGTGCTGGCTTGTTTGTTGAAGGCACGAAACTTTTTTTTTGATTATGGGTGATGACAAGCGGCAGGTTATTTCGGGAACTCCCCCCACACTCTCCGCCACCCTTAGCCAAGGTGCTAGCGTGCCGCCCTGTGCTATCGCTGTCATCGAGTGATCTGTCAGCTCATGCTGGCAGTTCGGACTTCACGTCCAAGCCAATCACTCAACATATTACCATAACAGTGTATAGTGTGCCCAATCGCAAGATAGTATTGGAGTTTTAATAAGCGTTCTCGTTCGGAGAACTTCACGCCCTGCAGAGAGGGAGCGGGAGGGATAGAACTCACCTAGGCAATCAATCCCAAACGGTTGATTGCAGGATGATTAAGAAAATATGCGAATTTTTCACAAAACACCCTGTATCTTCAAAAGTACAGGGTGTACGGTTATTAACTCATAACTAGGTCTGTTCGATGAAAACCCCGGGTAAAGCTAGGGCTACACTATGTTGTTTTTTGAAAAACCTCGGGCCCCAACTTTCTCTAAAAATTGCTTGGGGTAATGGTTTGATTGACATTTGTCACTTGAAATTTGTTGCTGATTTGGGCATATAAAATACTTCTGAGGAAAAATAAGCAAAAACTAGATTAAAAGAAATAGAAAAAAGCTAGTGCACATTTTATTCAGCCTTTTTATAAATAACTTTTCACAATTCATTATACTCAGGAGAATTGTCAGAGAAGCCTCATTACATTAGGTTTACGATAAATTCAATTTAACTTGTTCGATGAGTCATATAGAAATTAAACAATATATTTTTTTGAATGACGTGTTTTCAGTCACGAAAGAAACAAATTTTTGCAGAATAGATTAGAATATATAGCAAATTCATTACGCAAAATCTGGCTTATCACCATTCCTGTTTGCTCTATATTCTAAGCAGAATAGCTGTAGAGCAACAATTTTGGACACATGGAACTTGTTTTCAGTCATGTCGTCATTGGATGCTTGAAAATGTCTTGAAAAAAACTTTATTTTTTTTTCCTTAATTACTATGTTTCCATGCTGAGTTCAATTCGAATTGAATTCGAATTAGTGCTCATGGAAATGAGATTCGAGTTGAGTTTCATTCAGTCAGTGTTAACTTCACGAAACCAATCGCGTTGAATTGGGTGGGTTTTGTGTATTTCTGTCATTTCAGTATCGAGTTAACCCAGCCAGCAAAACTTAACGGTTAACTCAACTCTAACTCCATTCTGGCTCATGAAAACATAGTAATTGTTTGCAGACTTTTCATAGCTCAATAAAAGGTTTTGACATTCAGTTGGTAGGTAATAAATAAAAATAGATAACTTTTACCATGTTTACATGCAGAGTTGAAATATTGACTTGAGTTTTCGTCTCGTATATAAATAGAAGACCCCAGAATAATATATTTAGACATCCAAAAAACGATGTGTGCAGTCAGCCTAAAAATAATTTCAATCAACCTCGAAGGCAACCAAATAGAAACCATTGCGAATGGCACAACAAACAAATCCAAGAAGAGTCAATCATCTGCAACATTCGGAAAACGAAGACACATCATTCGAGTAAAATAAGAACCTCAAATATCAAGAATTCACAATCTCAATAAAGAAATATAATACAATAGTAAACTACCCAGCACCAAGAAATAAAGATGAGTTAAAAGGTGTACAGCTTTTTGCAACTATTATAATAGAAGGTTTATTGAAAAATTTGCTATTATTGCAAAACCAGTCTAAACTCTATTGCTGGAAAATACTCTATTATTTTATTAATGCACTTTAAATCTGTAAATTTACACAATTCATTGATAGGTTAGGTTAGGTTATGTAAGAGGGGTGCCGCTGGACAACCAGCCAGCCTCACTTGGACCTCCAACGGGTCCATTGTGCCCCTAGACCTCATGAGATAACCCTTCAAGCCGTGGATTTGTCCTGCTTTCCTTGGGAAACTCAGGATATATCCAAGACCTTTAGCCTAGATCCATCCTGCCTCACTCAGAAAACTCAGGATGTCTCTGAACTTTATACTTTGAAGCTCCCCCAGACTTGAAAAGAAGTAGCTACCTAGTAGCCTACCTCTTTTATTCATCAGAGCGGGGCATTCGCAAAGCACATGCTTGACGGATTCAATTTCCTCCGAGTCCCTACAACTCCTGTAGAAATCGTTCGCCGCCATTCCCAGTCTTCTAGCATGGTCCCCTATGGCCCAGTGACCCGTCATGACCCCTACTAGATTCCTGGTATTTGCTCTGCTGCTGTTAAGCAGTTCCCTTGTCCTTTTCCTGTCATATGCAGGCCACAATTGCCTCGCTATACAACAGGTATCCCTGCTGGTCCATCGGAGGCCTGCCTTTAAATAGACTTCCCTGATGATTTCCTCTTTTAAAACTCCGATTGGAGTCCTCACGTAAGCTACAGCTGCGGAGCTATCCAATTCGGAGCCCTTTTTGGCCAACTCATCAGCCATCTCTTTGCCTGAGATATCCTTATGGCCAGATATCCAGCTTAGGGTCACCTTGTGCCTCACAGTCAATTCCTCAAGCCTGGTTTTGCATAACTGCACCAATTTTGATTTTACCAGCCCAGCATCCAGCGCCCTGATGGCTGCCTGGCTATCAGTATATATGCAGATGTGCCGTGCGGGCTCTCTGCACATGGATACCAATGTTGCCGCCTGATAAATCGCTGTGAGCTCTGCCTGAAAAACACTGCATCAATTCATTGATAAGAGTTGAAACATTTAAAGTCAAACGATATAATATACATAATTTTAAAATATTATTAATATGTACATTCAATTTTAAGATTTAATCTGAGTCCCAAGCATTTCTTATTTTGAAATGAAACATTTCTTGTGTATTTCACTGAGAAGGAAAAAATTATGTTTTACTTTTTAGAGCAATTTATTTATAAATGTTACATTTTGTACGTTTTTGTAATATATTTTATATTCTACTTTTTATTCATAACTATAAGTAATTATAAGAATTTTTAAATTTATTAATTTTAAAATGCAGGATGTAACTTTCTCATATGCTTCATTTCTTCAAGAGCATCACTATTGGATGGTTTTGTCCCTGTTAATTGTATTGGATTTATTTTATCAATTATATTTCTTCTAAAGATCTAAATCTACTCATCTTTTTTGCTAAAAACTCATAATCTATGACATATGCATATTAATTCGCATCTACGTTCTCTTGCGAACATTTTGGTGTATTTTTTTCTTCTCTGCGACAAGTAGTTAGACGATTATCACGCTAATGTAAGTACTTCCATGTAAAAAAAAATTTAGATGAAAAAACTGGAAAAATTTATTTCCCATCAAAACCCAAATAACGGTAAAACATAGAAAATCGAAATGTTCCCATGGACGCACAAACCTGCAACCCTATATACATAAATTCGGAAATCACGCTTTAAGTTTCTTAATTCTTCCTTAATTTGATATCACATATCGCCTAAATTGGACAATCCGAAGGGGGGTATGAATATTGTACGAAGTGTAACGACCAACCTATTTTTGTTCAACATTCTCGTGATCGATAATTTTTAGTGCAAGAAAAATCATCTGGTGTAATTACGATGAGGCTAAGAATAGTTGGCACGAGTGTAAAGAGTGTTGTTCTTCACTCAAAGTTGGCGAAATAATCTTTTAGTAAAATCGACGCAATAGCCTATCATTCGTAATAGCCTTTTAGTTGAAGGCAAAAGAATCTTCGAATAAAAAAGTCTTTGGAATCGATTTGATGCCTTTATATCATTGCCACGGTGCATAATTTTATAGCTCCAAGCTACCATAAATACTTCTTACCCTTTTTTTTAATACCAAAAACGAAGATAAAAACATCAAGGTTTTTTATTTTTATTTTACATCAGTATTACAACACTTAATTCTTTTTCTTTTTCTCCTTTTTAGCCAAATCTAAGCCGGCGATCTGACGTGTCGGTATTTTATACGTTCCAGTCAGTAAATTGTGTATAAACCGAATTTGATTACCTTGAATCTGCAATAGCATCTGCTTTGGATTTGGTGCTTTTATTATAGTTGTGCTAGCAGCCGCTCCAAGTTTACAGGCTTTCACGAACTCCGGTATAATAATACCATATGACTCCAAATTACTAACTAAAGTAACCTTTTTGTTACCTGAACGTGTTGCTAAAGACATCTGAATGGGTGGCTTGTTACTAGCTGTTTCACTTTTAGCCCTCATCTCATATGTGTGTTCCATTTTAAATAGAATGTTTCGATGCAGTTCACTCAAAGAACACTCGTCAACTTTAAAAATGTCCGCTAAAGTTTGGTCTAATTTTATATCTCTTGTATTTACATTGTAGGTCAATTTATTTTTAATTACATATTCTTTTATTAGCTTTTTCACATCTGTGCTAGATATTCCATCGCCTTTTCTGT
The DNA here is from genome assembly GCA_963930735.1 of Dioctria linearis. NCBI lineage: Eukaryota > Metazoa > Arthropoda > Insecta > Diptera > Asilidae > Dioctria > Dioctria linearis. The sequence goes on along the minus strand of OZ005740.1, from coordinate 33,050,733 downwards.
AATTCAACTTGGAAAAAAGGACAATTGTTTCGTCTGTGACCAGATATAACTCCATCATTTCTGCATGAAACAGTTGTGCTGCACTATTTTCACTTCTATCGTCGGAAGTTTTGTCGCTAGGTATGAAATTTATAATGTCTGGATGATCAAAATCTACAGAAATGATTTTCTCTATTCCTTTGGCTTCTTCCCGAACAACTATTAAACCCTTTTCTGACATTTCATTTAAAAATTTAGAGAATTTCTTATATGTTGTTTGCTTTAAATCTATTTGCTTGGTAGCTGCAGGAATAACGTGGAGTCTATAAAAATTACTTGTTAGTAATGGTAACGAAAAATTTTTTCGATCAAATTTCAAGGCAGTAAGAAAGGCAGATCTTAAGATTTCATCCATATGTTCTTCGGCCTTAATTGCCTCCTCAAATATTTCCTCATCATTTTCATTTGAATTTTCTATATGCATATTATCGATGGGTATTTCATCATCTAATTTCTTATCTAAATCCTTTGTATACTCTGAATTTGGTATAAGCTCCACGATTTTTTCACTTTTCTTAGTAGATGATCTTAATTCAGATACAGATTTCTTCGTAGTAGATCCTAGTTCAGGAAACTCTTCATTCTTTGGAATTGTAACATTTTCACTTTTCTTAGTAGATGATCTTAATTCAGATACAGATTTCTTCGTAGTAGATCCTAGTTCAGGAAACTCTTCATTCTTTGGAATTGTAACAACTGCTTCCAAATCTGGTATTTGCTTAACGATTAAAGGTTCTATTCCCCAAAGTTTGTCTCCAAATACATGTAAAACTTTAACACATATTCCATGACCTCCTGACATGTATAAATCATTACTGGATCTTGCAAGACGACCTACAGCTACTGCCGCTTTATTAGAAGTTAGATTTACTGCAACAATTTGATCTTTTTTATAATGACCAAAAGCATTCATGCCGCATTCCCGTCGTATAACTCCTTGAATGGAGGAAAATAAAAAATTAATAAAATTGTTATACAAAACTATTACTATATTTTACCTGGCAACATAAGATCAGCACCATTCCCAAGCTTAGGAAGTACAGCGGGATGAGTTGTGAAATAAGGGAGCATATCAGATACTGCCCAAAGAGCGTAAAGACTAGGTATGATAGAATTATTCTCATCTTCGAAGAACATGGGACGTTTATCTACTGAATATATATTGGTTATCGTCCCTGAGTGGGTTATAGCTTTTATGTGAGTTACAGTTGCTTTATTGGGTAAAAGCAACGACACTTTTTCATCACTCAAGTCCTGGAAAGCATTTTGTAGTCTGGCCTTTAATTTTTTTGTTTCTGATCCTTTAAGTTGTACATTACTTTTAACTTTAATTGGTTTAATAAACATTTTCACACAGATTTAATTAAAGACAACAAATTCTAGTTTTCTAACGTCATGAAATAGATTTGACTTCAACTGTGGCACATTTTGCAGACTTTGCAGAAGTTTACTGTCAAATTTAATTTTCTTCTTTCTTTTTTTTTATAGTGAAGGTGTGCCGGGAGCAAGCACACGCAGATACCACTAACAATGTACAGACCTTCTGTCACAGTAATCAAACACTTGTAAGAGGTAACCAGCCCTCACCCTTAATACTATAAGTGGCCAGACATACGAATAAGTCGGCAATATATTCTTAAGTAGTCGAGAAGACTCGTGTTCAGTTCATATGTTTTATAGCCTCAATAAAGTTTCTTTATCTCTCTATCTTTCTTTTTTTATAGTCCGCCGCATATGTAAAAAAAAAGAGTGAAATTCAAGATAATTTTCATAAATACAATTATCTAAAATTAAATTTATTTTAAAATTCCTATCTAAAAACAGGAATTATAATTAATTCTTATTTCCCTTGTAATTTGTGGATACTCAAAAATCCTTGATTAATGACAGCTGTGAAGATTTTCGTTAAGTTCCAAAATGTAGGAGACGTAAAGGAAGAAAAAGAAGAAGAAGAACGGAAATAATTTCTTGTTTGGACTGTTTTCTTTTAAGATTTCTACTGTGTGAATCTGAAAATGGCTTTAAGTTTAAGCAGGTGAATATTTGTGACTTTTTTGATTGTATAATTCTTCTGATTTAGAAAATAATAAGTATATTTATCGGTAAAATTAATTACTGAATCAATTATGTAAATAGCTATTATGAAACAAAAGTTCCGGCTCTGCGAATCCTACTGTGAACTGACGACTGATTATCAAAATTTAGTGCCTTTTATAGACATCTTTAATATACCATGAAAATAAGAACAATACTCGATAGAATCCAAAAATGAACATATATGTTCCAAAGTAAATAATATATTTAAATCTGCTCCATGTAGTATTGTGAAAAGCTTAGTTTATTAAAAAAAAATCATTGGTTTTTCTAGACAAAACAAACTCATTGCATATTGGAGCAAAGGCATTTTTCGTAAATCTGGTTTAGCTTGGTTAATCGGTTGATCGATTGCCAAATGCCTAGATCAAAGCTTCTAACCTTAAGAACAGGTATATCCGAGAGATGAGTAAATTCGATAGTATGTAGTCTATCAAGCAACAAGCTCAGTCACTCATCCAGTTGATAAAAAAAGGCAAAAAGTAGGGTATACTGTCTCAAAAAAGAACTACACGGCAAGACTTTCTTACAGGTTAACCGACAGAATCATTATACTAGCCGTGCGGGTTAGGAAATGTCTCTCTAAAGAACTAAGTAAAGTTTGACGTATTATATAAAAAAGTTGGCTCTTTACATAAGAGCTGTCGTAAAGAAAGCAATGGGGTATCATCAGAGCCTAGGTTAGCAAGCACATATGTCAATAATATATAATCTAAAATTAGCACCTCTAAAATTAAGACAGCCAAAATTCAACAAGTACTTATGTAAATCGCGCTAGCTTATGATTTGTACATTATTGGGCATCATTCTTGTCTACGTTACGCCACTTATTGAACTATTCAATTTTTATATTGAGATCACTCCTCAAGCTGTATAAACAGGGAATGCTTGACGTTGGCCTCGCATTCACTGAGACCTAGATCTATTGTGACTCCCCGTTCAATTTACTCCCCTTCAAGGTTTTAACAAGGTCTAGAACCATTCTGTGACTTAGGTTCCACAAGTAGTTTGGTGGAGTAATCTCCGCCTAGGGAATGCTTCGCAGATGAAGAATAAGTGCTCCAAGGTTTCGTAAGCATCCTGACAAAAGCGGCACGCAGGCCCATTTTATTTAGGTGATACCTCAATGAGCAATGCTCTTCTTTTGTTTTTTCGCCAGAGGTGTCAATAAACTCTTGCCTGACGAAGTCCCTGTAGCCTTTCCCAATAAATGGATTTTTAATTATTGTCCTAGTTATTTATGGTAGCTCTGAGTAACACTTTGATTCACAAAACTTTACAAAAGTTATAAAATTATGATAGGCTTACATATTATATTTCAGTGCACCAAATAATGTGTCCAAAAGATAAATGCATCCGATCGATATAAATTCTTCCCCTATAACTAAATCAATAAAGATATTTAATTTCGTAAAATTATTTTCAGGTCTCTATGCTCTCAAGCTCTTCTCAAGCATGCAATATCTTTACGGTCTCCAGCAGCCCTTGCTAATAACCGTTTCGTTGCAATAAAAGTAGTTTCAAAACCAACAGAACTAAATGAAACCCACGATGAACGAAATATGCGACTTAATCGGGAAATGTCTCCCCATCTGACCATATATAAGTACCAGCTTACTAGCATGTTGTCAATAACGCATCGTTTTACAGGTTTGCCCACACTTTATTTATTTATTTATATATTTTACATAAATTTTACCTTTCCAGGTATAGCGCTAACGGGTTATGCAACAATTCTTGGAGTTGGAGCACTTATTCTGCCACATGATTTCTCACATTATATTACAATGATTGAAGGACTTCATTTGGGTGCAGGATCTCTTATTGCTATGAAATTTATTTTAGCCTTCCCTGCCACATTTCACACTTGCAATGGAGTTCGTCATTTGTTTTGGGATATGGGAAAATTCTTAAAAATCCGTGAAGTTTATTCAACTGGTTATATTATGCTTGCCAGTTCAATTGGACTTTCAGTTTTGTTAGCGCTCTTATAATCAGAAACAAAAATGAAGAGTTATTTATGTTATATTTTGAACTAAGGCAATAAAACTTGTATTTGTTTTAAATTATGAATTAAAGTTAACATTAAATATTATTTGCAACGTACAAATGCCTGAATTTTGTTGTTATTATTATCTTTTATTATTATGATTAATAAGAGGTGTTGGACCCTTATTAATTGAACGTCGAAATTGAATAAATTAGAAAGTCTTTTTACTTTCCAGGCACTCAAGCTCTCTGCCGGCTATAAATAAAATATAAATTCCTTCTTGAGTCCAAAAAAATGAATAATCAATGATTCATTGCTAGCTTAATCATCCAGGTTTGACTCTTCAAAAAGTCTTCTTATTCTGGTTGAATTTTCCAGCGAAAATCGTGAAGGGTGGATTTTATTTTTGAATGCCTTCCGGTGTTCTATCTTTAAACATATCTCTCTTGATATCCAAAGTGGTCGAGCTCTACACGTGACTTGCAAATCTTCTACGTTTTATCTCCATATCATAACGTTGTCCTGCTGGATATTCCTTACGGATAATACCATTCTTATGACAGTAATGTTGCATTCCTATGTATTATGTCTTTCAAAATGTTGTCGTGTTCCCTGAAATCTTCAACACTCCGGAAGATTTTAATGATAACGCTCGCATCTATCTAGAAATTTCTTTTATTAACTTAGTATATACTATTAACAACCGTGAGCAGTCATATGCTTTTTACCGCCTAATTATAATTTGTAACACGATATCACCGTCCAACGATCACTTGATTAAAAAAGCAACTGATCACATCCAGTCAGATGCTTTCCTCGTAAACTTACAGGCGAAACTCGGAAGTAGAACATGACCCTCACATATTTCTGATGCGGTAATGTTCTACTACCGTTGACGAAACTGCTAGTTATTGCCATTCCAGTCAGCAGGTGGACTATAGTAAAGACTCTTAATATATGAAGACAAAAGCTCGAGCAAGAATTAGTTTGTTTCAGTAGAACAACATGAGTGGCATAATTTGTGGTTCCATTTTGTGGTATGCACTCATTTTTAAAAAAGAAGCAATAAAAAACTCAAGTTTTCCACCTTTTTTGCTTCTTTTATTTATTTGGTGTTGTCTTCCACAATTAAAATATAAAAATACTTTTCTTATATCTATACCGCGATTTCGGCTGTTTGTGCCATCCCAGACTAATACATAGACTAGTCTACTGAGGATGGCACAAACAGCCGAAACCGCGGTACCTCTGCTGCTATTGCCTGTGCAACTGGAAATATGTATTAAATTATTTTGTAAGTGATACTTGTATTAAAGCTGAACAATTGAAAGATTTAAGTTTGAAAAATATTGAAGTAGCTTCTGAATTGCATTTAAATATACGGGCCGTGGTTTGTGTCCAAGGCTCCAATAATGAGATGTGCTTTACACATTGCTTAATATAAGCAATGAATGCCCATATATAGAAAGGGAAAGGAAAAGAATTTATTTTCTTTATGATGTTCCACATTTAATAAAATCATTTAGAAATACAATCTCTACAGATATAAAGACAAAAGAAGGTGTAGTTTCGTGAAATGTTATATAAATTTGAATAAAATGCGAATTTGCTACGCAGCTCAAGTTTGTAGTTTAACGGTTGCTGCTGCAGCGCCGTGCTGTAACTTTTGGGGGCCCTGTGCAGACACTAAAAAAATTTTTTTTTAAAAATCATTGAATTCATTTTTATTGATCTTAATAATACAAAAAAATTATAAAGTAATTTTTCTAGCTCTTTTACTGGCAAATTCATCAATTATATCATTGAAATCAATTGTTCTGGCTGTTGCATTTTCTATCGACAGTATTGCTAAACCAGAAAGTCTTTCCTGTGACATTGTAGACCGTAGATAATTTTCAATTAATTTTAGTTTTGAAAACGATCGTTCACAATGAGCAACGGTGATAGGTATTGTTAATATTATTCGAAATACGATACATACATTTGGATATAATTCTTCCAAATTCCTTTCTAAAATGAATTCCAAATTTTCCATAATAGTAAAATTATCTTCTAAAATATATTTTAAAATTGAAAGTTCATTTTTAAATTCCACCTCTTCAATATCGCCTTCCAAGTGTTTGACCAGCTTTGTACAATTAGTATTGAATTCATTTGTATTCATAGTTTTTAGCTTCTTATTATCGAAAAGAAAACCAAAAATTTCATCTAAAGAATTATACGATTCAAATCGTTCTTGCAATGAATCCTTCACAACATCGATTAATTTATTAAAATAAGATTGTTTAAATTTATCTTCAGCAGTTAGATGGTTACACTCATCATCAATTTCAGGAATGATCTCACATATATCAATATCATCACAGCATTCAATTGGTTCAATTTCTTCTTCTGGTGGTTCAATTTCTTCATTTCGTATATCATCTGTACTAATAACATCTACATCGTCATATTTATCATTTGCTATATTTTTATGGTCTGTATAATAACAATAGTCAGCCAATCTTTTGAGTTTATGTACTCTCCGTTTTGGTAATGGTAAACTAGGTTCTGCTGAGTTATCAAGACAGTCGTTGTTTCTACTTGTTAATATTTGAGTATCATGAAAAGGCCGTTCAGTGAACTTTGCTATTACATTTATTTTTACCGATGATTCTCCTGCTTCTTTTATAATCTCTTCGAAATTGTTTTTGAAATCATCAAGCGATAATAGCATAGCCCTTGTATGTTGTAATGCAATATTAATTGCCATATCTTTTCGTTGAAGCAGTTGGCTGAAAATGTGAAGCTTTGATAACAAGTGATACCAAATTGTTGTCAATACAATAAATTCATAAGAATTTATTTGTTTTATTAAAGATACAGCTAGAGTTTTACAATCTGGGTAGCTATTTTTAAGTTCATCTAGCGCAAGACTAATTTCTTTAATCTGGTATTTCACAGCTTTTATACTTTTAAAGCGATATTCCCATCGAGTATCGCTGGGCGCCTTCAGATTAATTTTTAAATATTTTACTTGAATAGCCCATCGCTTTGTTGATGCAGCAAAAATCTTATATAAATTATTTAATGTAGTGAAATAATTCTGACTTTTAATAGTGTTTTTAACACTATCTCCTATCACTAAATTGATATTGTGTCCACCACACGGCGTATACCATGCTTTGTTGTTGATTTCTAAAATTCGACTTTTCACTCCCTTATATTCGCCTTTCATATTGCTTGCGTTATCATACGACTGACCACGGCAATCATCAATTTTAATTCCTAATCCATTTAATTCCTCAATAAGGACGTTTGCTAAATTTTCTCCAGTCGATGACATTATATTTACAAAGCTTAAGAAACTTTCTTGAACACTTGGCTTTTGGTGCGCTATTTTAACATACCGAATAATTATGGACAACTGGTCTTTTTTGCGAAAATCCGGTGTAGAATCTATCATTACGGAAAAGTACTTTGATGATTTAATATTACTTACTATTATATGTAAAACTCTAGAAGCTAGTTGTAAAATAATTTCGTTTTGAATTTTCGGGGAAAAATATGATGTAACTCTTTTTTCCGTTTCAGTTATTGATTTTAAATGCACTTTTAGTTCTGGAACAAAATCAGAAAGCAATTCAATTACTCCCAAAAAATTACCATTATTTGGTTCAAAAAGTTTTTCGTTGCTGCCCCTAAAAGCTAAATTTCGTTCACTTAAAAACAATACCGCTTTTACGATACATTTCAAAATTATTCGCCATCTTCGTTTTTCTTTATTGAACACATCTTCATTGAGATGGTCTATTCCTGTTCTACGTTTAATGTTAAATTCTAGAATTCGCCATTTATACGCTGATTCAAGATGTTCCTTTGATGATTCATGTTCAGATAACCGTATTCCTGTATGTGCATAGTCAGAAAATCCACTCGAAGTTAAGCTTATTTTTATCGATGAAAACAAACGACAACAAAAGCAGAAAATGTTTCCTGTTGAGTTAGAATATAAAAGCCATTTTCTTAATTCTTTTTCACCATTTTTCATTTGTCGATAAAAAAAAGTGTCACTGAAACATCTTCCTTGAGGATTTCTTTTATAATGGATACCTTTAATGCTTTTTGGTGACTGCTCGACCAAAAACATCCGTTGTTTGTTGTCGATTTCAACAGGCCAAGTTGCAGGGTCTAATATATCATATTTGAATTTGGCAGATAAACTACTGCTCTCTATTTGTGGATTATTACTAATTTCTGTAATATTATCAGATAAAATATCGTCAATATTTACGCTATTAGCTCCTGATTCATCATCTATATTCTCGTTATGGTTATCAATATTTTGAAGTTGTGGCTCATTGACATTTTCTTCCACTTCCACATTATTGTTTTCAAGTTGAGTTATACTATTTGAATTACATATTTCAATTAAATTACTGTTCGAAATGAATGAACTTTCGCCACGTTTAAAAAATTTATCCAATGATCCAGCAATGCTACTTAATTCTGCTGCTTTTCGGATCTGTTTTGCTCTTTTTTGTGCACCGCTTTCATAAGATCTTTTCGACATTTCATATTCTAGTAAAAAATGTTACAAGAAACAGTTTAAAAAATAAATATATTGAAAAAACAACTGAGACTATATTACCTGACACCTGATGTTTTAATATTAATGGTAGACACAAAATTCTGTTGATATTTCTGTTAATAACTTTGAAATTATAGTACTTTTCACTAATAGGACAATATAAAAACACAGAAGAAAACAATTTGAAGCAAAAAAAAATAACTGAATTGTTAGATATATTTGTTTCAAATTAAATCGTAGCCAACTAGATCTGTTTGAAAGTTAAACGAATTTTGAATTTTCAGCATTTTCTTTTCTTTCAATTCGTGATATTTTTTTGCTATTAGAGAAGTTTTTTCTAATGTACTTAATATTTGGGGGGCCCCTCAAACATAGGGGGCCCAGTGCGGTTGCACTTGTTGCACTGGCTATAGTACGGCGCTGTGCTGCTGGGATAAAGACATGCCTTGCTTCTGATACTTTTTCAAAAATAAATGAAGAAAAAGCAATAGCTACTGCAAATTTTGTTCCTTACAAAAGACCTTTATTTTTAAATGGTATTCCTGCAAAATATTTAAAAGACTCTAGATTTTTTAAAAAATCTTAAATTAGTGAAAAATGTTGTATATGTGGGTTAATTCAATCTATTAACGCAATATTCATATTTAGAATCCTTCGGTTCATGAATTCAAATACATAATTGCAAAACTAATGTCCATGAAGATTTTGAATATTGTTTAGCCAAGTCAAAACTGCGAGAATGACGACAACCTAATACTTGAATGGCTTGAAATCAATTCAGATAGTGCGAAGACAACAAAAGGAATAATATACGAAACCATACCATTTATCTTGACTATCAGAACCAGCTTAACACAAACTCGCTCCATGGACACATATTTAATAAATAAACGGTCAACAATACATGTGTTTCATCACTTAGTCGGTGTTAGTATTAATATGTTCCACTAAACATAAACCAAACACCGAATGAAATGACATGCAAAGCGGCATGGAAAAAGAAAATTAAGTATTATATAGACGTTTTTTTAAAACATGCTTGGAAACGTCAACGACAAAATGGTGTTATGGTCGTAGCGTATTGCATATAGCAATATGCTACACGTACTGAAGCGTGTAAGCGGCGATATCAAGCAGAAAGATTGAACGCACCCCGACCGAGAAAAATGCATTTCCTCGAGCCCGGAGTGACATTCGGACGGTAGGAAAGAAGGAGAAGAAATCTTCTCAAATGGTGAAAGTGTCAACAGTCGTGAACTCCCGAATATATTTTTAAACATCCGCTAGAAAAGCCAAGTTTTTATTTTCCCACAATAGTACCGGAAACTTTGTCCGAGAACGAGACGTGGAGAACTTCTACCAAAGTTGTAGGAATTAATTTATCCAGTGTGAACGTAAATTTTTGGAGAAGTTCAGCATAATTTAATAAATTTGCCCCTTTTGTTGATGCAATTAAGGGTGCTGATGATACTGTCCAAGACGGTCTTGTGCACCTAAGAATCCAGCGAGGGAGCCCTGTTCTGGGGACAGTGCAAATGTCTGCCGCTAGCGATTGGCTAAAATTACAAAAGGTGTAGCAAAGCTCTTGAGCACAGTGGATGCAGTATCTGCTACAAAGAAAACATTAAGGAAGAAAGCCTAGCAGGTATTGTTTGTGGAAAAACATTTAAAGATGCTCCGACTTTGGCTCAAAACGTCACTCAGGTACGCTCCGATTTATTTAAAAAACTTAGGAGACTTCCAGTACAAGAATTAGACTCATTCCTCGTTGACAACTCATTAAGAGTAATATTAAGTCTCAAAAATGAGATAAAAGTGACATGTGTTAGAATTATTAGGCTTAAAGGAATCATTCGCAAGTACTAAGTTAGAAGTTGTATACTGCGAGGAAACTAAAGTACGTAGATATTTAAGTAGGTATGTCGATATCTTCGTTCGCTTAAGTTTTATCCAATTGTTTGATTATCTTCGTACGGAACAGTATTAAGTGTGCCGATATTTTTATTATTTGTACCGTGGTTTTTGAAAAGTCAGACTAGTTTATGTGAATGAATATCCTCGCGGGATTTCTATTTAATACATATATCATCAATCAACTTAGACTGCTTTCAAATTCATTTTATTAACATCAAATATAAGAGAATTTCCGTAGTATAATTTATTGGTAGGATTCTCCCTACGCTTTTTTTTCTGTCAGAAATGGTCATCTGTATATACATATATGTAGCTACATATATACGCAAATCCATTTACACATAACATTTTAATATATAAACAAATCCATTTACATATAACATTTTTAATATATATAAACAAATTCAGTTATATCTAACATCTTTTTATAACAAGACGCATATGAATTCGAAGCGCATATTAGTTATGACTTTTGGATAGTTTAATATTAAGACTAGGAATCTCATTAAGTGAAATTTGATAACAAGACGCATATGAATTCAAAGCGCACATTACTTATGACTTTTGGATAGTTTAATATTAAGACTAGGAATCTCATTAAGGAAATTTGATAACAAGACGCATATGAATTCAAAGCGCACATTACTTATGACTTTTGGATAGTTTACTAGTAAGACTAGGTATTTCATTAGGTGAAATTTAATAAATTTTTGTAAATATTCTATTATTACATATTGTTAGCATTCTATATTTTTATACTCAGGTATGTCAGTCTGTTCGCATTTAAATTTTTGTTTATTGCTTTTGTAATTCACCACCCAGAAAATAATGTATGACTGCTAGGTACATATGTAGTTATGTATTATTCATTCGCGGATGGCTCATGCACAGAACTGATGGCTAGACCGTTTATACATTTGTATTTTTATAATATTCCTAATTAAATGAGTAATTATAACGTAATGCACTCCTAAAGTTTTTCTCATTCTCCTCTCACTCTCCTGGAGCCCTCTAGCATGAGGGTCGTCTAGGTCCGCTACTCTCTCTCTTTCCAGGTCAACATAGGGACACTGTAAACAATCTGCCCACAGTGTCATTGGGCGGTTGGGGCAAAGCAGTTGAAGGCAGTCCATCTGCGCCTTCACCAAGGTAAAGGTAAGTGGTGTAAAGGTCCCTTCTGGACTGAGTGTGTGCGTCGGCCTTTGGATGTAGGCACGAATTTTTTTGATTATGGCTGACGGCAGCGGCAGGTTCTTCGTGGAACCTCCCCACACTCTCCGCCAATAGCCGAGGCGAGCTAGCGTGCCGCCCTGCATTCAACGCTGTACGTCGAGTGATCCGTCAGCTCATGCTGGCAGTCTGGACTTCACGTCCAAGCAAATCACTCTAACATAGTCCCATAACAATGGTCAGCCTTAATATTAACAGCAATGCGCATGCGATTGATGGGTTCATACATGCTAAAGTTAGACCTTGCGGAGTTAACATACAACAGAGGCAACCTTCTCACGGAAAGAGATTTCGCTAAGTAGCAGGAGAGAATCAATATTAGCCAGTAAATATATTGCACAATATTGAAAATGTTAACGAGGATCCTTCTAATACAGATATTTTTAATGAAGTTGCTGCCTTGCCAACTAGTGCCACACAAGAAATATCTATGTTAGAGGAATATGCAAAAAGGTATTATATGGGATATGCTATTTATAAAATTGTTGTCAAAATGCTAAATTGTATTTCATGTGTTACAATTATGGTAAAAGAAAATACTGATATACTTAAAAATTCTCAACAATTGATTATTCACAAAGATTTTAATAAAAGTGTTAATTCGCTAATTTTAAGAAATCCTTCCGATTATTTTTTCCAGTATGTCAATTACATTTTTCAATATGAAAACATTTTCAATCGTTATTTGGAAATTTCTCATATAAAGGAAAAGGTTATAAAATTATGCATAAGTAAATCAAATGAAATATATCTCGGTTGGTTTTCTGAAAAATTACCCACTTTTCAGCATAGAAAATGAATTAATTCTCATTATTTTGAGAAAAAATTGCACTTGGAAAAGCAAAAAAGGAATAGAAAATAAAGTTGTTCATCACAATCGCTTAAAAAATGTGAAACATTAAAAACATAATATTTTCGAGTTGAAAATTAGTTTCAAATGGTAAAAACTAAAAATCAACAAAAAATTCTAATTTGTATGTAAACATTTCTATATTACCGCATAAGTAAAAGTCCCCATATACCATATCAGTTTTTATACTCAATCTCCAGAATTATTTTACCTTTGCTCCACGTTCACGATTAGATCAATATTTATATACGTATTAGTGTAATGTATATCGACATAAAGAAAAAACTGCTCTCTTATTATTATCTCTCGTCTCTACATTTTACACAGCAGTGCAAAGACATAGCAAGCAGACACGCACAGGCAATAGCAGCAGAGCAGCAAAAACTGCTTCCTATGTTGTTCTACTGAAACAAACTAAATTTTGCTCGAGCTTTTGGTATTGGAATGTCTTCATTACATTAAGAATCTTCGGCTATAGTAAACAAACCGGCAACTGCCAAGCAAGTCATTGTGCGAAATAATTTGCTTGGTATTTGTTGCTTCGTTTATAAACAAATCACACAGCATGCAATAGCCCAGAATTTTGCTGTATTAATAAATACGTCCTGCGACTGCCTACTGCTAATCCAATGCACACAACGCACCTCCCGGTTACTTGGTCTATGCAGTTCCGCTTCCGCATACAAGTCGGGCCACGCCAAGTTTCTCCAACTGCAACTGACAGCTATATACTTAGTTTCATATTCTTCCATCCTATTATACTCAAACTTCATGGAGAAGGTCTCCGCAAACGGCAAGTTGACGAACTGCAAAATTTCACAAGTAGGCCAACGTTCGTATTGACATTGCTCCTGCTTTAACGTCGACTGACTTATTTCCCAATGATAATGTGAGCAATCTTAGTAAAACTAAATCTTCTGAGAATTATCACATTCAATGGCGGTAAGAAAATAAGTGAGAGTTCTTTCAATTAAAAATAAATTTTATTCACGTCCAGAAGATTTTCATGTTTAATTTACATTAATTAAGCAGGGCCATTAGATCTATCTTATGAATTTTAAACTGTAATCATTCAATTATTGTTACGAAAACATGAAATTTTTGTAATACTTCAACTCCTGTATACTCTCCTTGATATCATCCAAACTGCGATGTTTTAACTTCTTTTTTGGAGCTTTGTAAAATATGCTTGGATTCCAACGTACACAAAGTTCTTTTATAGTCGACACATCAATAATTCGATAATGTAGATAGTCATCTACATTTGGCATATATTTTTTCATAAAAAATCGATCCATATAAACTGAATTACCAGCAAGTGGACAAGTTCCTTTGGAAATATTCTTTTTCAGAAATTTTAAAACTTCATTTTCAGCTTCTTGTAAAGATATCTTAGAATTTCTGGAGGCTTCTGTTAGTCCAGTCTAAAAGAAAATTATTAGTGTTTTTAGTTTAGTAGTATTAACAAGCGACACCAGTTATACAGATATATGCCGATTAGTCTCAATAAAACTATCTGTACATAGGCTTGACCAATAGAACTATATTTAGTGATAGGGGCCGGGAAAGCATAGGAAAATTCATCTGAGACGTCGTGAGAATCACACTTTGTGCTTGAATCATCAACGGACCCTATTTTTGTACACAGATGGCTTTAAATCAGAGAAATATATTGACTGTTTCCATGTAAAAAATAAATAAAAGAACTTATCAATCCTTATTTCGACATTCCATCTCTAGTCTTGAAGGCTTCATCCGGCGTGCCTCAAGGAAGTCACCTGGGCTCGCTGTTTTTTATTCTGTCTATTGACGACATTATATCTTTTATGAGACACTGCAAAGTCTTGATTTATGCTGACGACATTAAACTTTTCGCTCAGATTAAATCTTTTAGTGATTGTGAATGGGTACAAGGTGACTTTCACAAATTTTCCGTTTGGTGCCAAAACAAAGATTCGGTACTCAATATCGACAAATGTGAGGTTATGACTTTCCACAGGAATCAGAAACCAATCACCTGTGATTATGTGTTCTCGGATTCCACGATTTGCCGCCGCGAGGGTGCTGCTTGTGACTTGGGTTGGGTGTCAAATGTAACCACAGATTGAATTTTATCTCCCACATAAACTACATGGTATCAAAGAGTAGTTATATGCTGGGCTTTATCAAACGTTGGTCTCGAGAGCTCTCAAATCCCACCATAACATTGCGTTTGTACACTTGCTTTGTGAGACCCCTCCTTGAATACGCTAGCCAGATGTGGTCTCCATTTTACGGTACCGTCGCCGATGTAGTTTTTGTGTATCAACTCTTAAACGCGAATATTGATTCTCCCCTGCTATATAGTAAAATCTCTTTCCGCGATAGTGGGCACAATCTGAGAAGGTTACCTCTGTTGCATGTTAACTCTGCAAGATCCAACTTTAGCACGTATGAACCCATCAACCAAGCATGTTTTAAAAAAACGTCTATATAATACTTAATTTTCTGTTTCCATCCCGCATTGCATGTCATTTGATCCGGTGTTTGGTCTATGGTTAGGGTAACATACTAATACTAACACCGACTAAGTGACGAAACGCATGTATTGTACCGTTTATTTATTAAACGTGTCCATGCAGCGAACTTGTGTTAAGCTGGTTCTGATAGTCAAATAAAAGTCAAATGAGAGCTATTTTCCCACTGTGTCAGACGAAATGAATAAAAGTGGACTAATATGAAAAATTATGGAACTAAATATGATATGTAAACACGCACGCATATTTATAGCGTATATTTACGACGAATTAATTATGTATTTCAACAAATGCAAAACGCGTGCTTGTAGATCTTAGAATATGAAACAAAATGGCATAGCAGTAAGCGAATTCCTCTTGTGTAAGTAATTTTAATTGTTGTAGTCGCGGCAATAGATAATAAAAAAGACGTGGCCAAAACATTTCATGGCGCGAAATTGGAAACAAGTCTTAGGCTCTCCTTTAATCTAATCACCCCAATATGAATCCGCGTGAACATAAAGAACTTCGATTACGGTAAATCTTTGATTGTCCAGTCCCTTCCTCTAATAGTCTAATGTATGCATATTTTCTTGTTCGAAATCCCCCACAAAAACCACACTCATGTACAAGGATTTTACATAAAGCAGTCTTTCTATTTTGTTTCGTATTCTAAGTAGATACAAAAGCTCTTATGTCAATGTGATTTCGTGATTTCTCTGATTTGTCTTTACGCCTAATCCGATTAGAACGTTCAAAAAGATCAAAATTATGGATAAATACGTGGTCCACGGTCCGAATACACAGCTGCCCCAACTACGCAGTGATTTTTTTTTTTCAGCAACTCTTTGTGTGTCGGCAGTGTTGGCCAATTAGCAGGTTTTACTCAAAATCTTAAAATACTCTTGTATCGAAGCAACATTGATAACCATAGAATGGATTAAAAGCTATCATACTATACATACGTGTGATCCTAATGAGTCATCAGATCAGCACTGGTCGCGGTGTTCGCAGGGTCCTATTCGCCCCTACCCTTAACTTTAACTTAAACAGGATCCTAGGCAATGTGAGCAAACTGTGTTGCAACTTATATAGGTATAAATAAAAATTCATTACCTCACCATGATGCTTTATGCACCATTCATTCATTTCATTTAGGATGTTATCTGGTTGATGAATTACCAAATCTGGTCCTTCTTGTGTTATGTTTAAGTTTTTATCAGTTATTAAGCAACTGATTTCTAATATGTGATCCTTCATTACATTCAGGCCAGTCATTTCTAAATCAACCCAGACAATGGATTTCTGCTCTTGGTGGTTACACATCATGGATAAGTCTTTAAAAAAAACAATTATATGTATTATCTCGCTCAAATTACCAAAAACAGCTTTTATCCACCTGGACCAGAATAAAGTTGAGAACTTCTTAATGCAACAACCTTACTTAATATACTTTTAGCTCTCGTCAAAATCATTGTTGTAATATAAAGAAAAATCGATTTAAAAATAAAGAATCGAAGTTGAGTGGGCTTTAAGGTTTATCGTCGTCTCGCCTGGTCCTCGTCTCTTGCTTTAAGCTCAACCGTTCAGCAACCACGAGCCACCCTAACCTGCAGCCCTTCGAGCAGGAGTTTCGAGGGTTTCAAGGTCGAAGCCGAGACCCTCCTATAAAAACTGTCAGTGTCGTTGACGTCTTCTTCAATTTAATCGAACTAAAAATAATCGAATACAGTTTCTTTTCACAAATCGCATAACTCTACGCTAATCTCTCCAAGGAAGAATATAACTGTCAATGTCAAAGTTATTTTGGTTAACACCATCATACAAAAAACACACACCCAACCCAGTAACATCTTACTCTTAGCTTCTTTTATGTTAAAATTTTTGAAAAATATTTTTAAAAGCACTATGGAATCTGAAGAGGATTACGATATGCTTGATTTATTAGCATATAATTGTACGAATTTAGTTGAAAGTCTGAGTGAAGCGGCCAGCGAAGACGAGAAAAAACAAATTCTGCAAAAATACATCGAGAAAACAGATGAAACGCACCAGGGTATTAAAGATTTTAAGGAAGGTACGGTTTTACTTCTTACCACCGAGAAATATAAACAATTTCAACATTAACTTTCTTTTAGATTTGGATTGGTTTAATGTTACTGAACCGTTAACATTTTCCGACTCACTACGAGGAAAAATTGTAATTTTAGATTTCTTTACATATTGCTGCATTAATTGCATGCACATCTTACCAGATTTAAAGAAATTGGAACAAATGTACACAGTTGAAGATGGACTGGTGGTTATAGGTGTTCATAGTGCTAAATTCGATAATGAAAAAGACTCTGCGAATATTCTATCAGCAGTGCAACGATATAATATAACACATCCCGTTGTTAACGACAATTCCTGCTCTATGTGGATGGAATTGAAAATCAAATGTTGGCCGACCTTAGTGATTCTGGGACCAAGAGCTAATCCCTTGTTTGTTATAATGGGCGAAGGACATTTCGATTTACTTGAAAGTTATGTTTCGTCAGCGAAAGATTTCTATAATAGTTCAAATGCTTTGAAGAGAAATTCTCTTCCATTAAATCCCTCTACTGACCTAATAATGTCATCTAACCTGAAATTTCCGGGAAAAATTGCTTGCTCGAAATATAAATCTACTATAGATGCTGCTGAATTGTTCGCTATATCTGATTCAGGAAATCATCGAATATTAATTGTGAATTCATCTGGAGCTGTACTCCAAAAGATTGGAGGAAAAATTAGTGGATTCGTAGATGGTGACTTTAAAACAGCTCGCTTTAATTCCCCACAAGGTGTAACTTTTTTAAATGAGCACATTTTATTTGTGGCAGACACTGAGAATAATGCAATTCGAAAAATCGATTTAAAAACTCACAAAGTTTATACAGTAGCTGGTACAGGAAGGCAAGGTAGTGATCGGACTGGAGGGAAGGCTGGACAATCTCAGGATATATCTTCACCTTGGGATGTGGTTTGTTATAAAACTCGAGATTTGGATATGTCATTTCACATGGATGAATCCTCTGTTCCTGAGAAGGATGTCGTCCTTATTGCTATGGCTGGTACTCATCAAATCTGGGCCCTTTTTCTAGACGATGTTGTTTGGTGGAAATTTAAAACGTTTCCATTAATGTCGTGTGTAGCAATTGTTGGAAATGGTCATGAAGAGAACCGAAATAATTCATATCCACATAATGCATCATTTGCTCAACCGTCAGGCTTAACTTTAGATAAGGAAACGAAAAGTCTATATATTGCTGATAGTGAAAGCTCCTGTGTACGAAAAGTGTCACTAGCTGATGGAAAAGTACAGCCTATTGTTGGTGGCGATCAGAATCCATTTGTAAGATTGAATCATTATAACGGCTTGACTTTCTTATTTACAATTATAAATTTTCAGAATCTTTTTGCATTTGGCGATGTTGACGGAAAACAGAACGCAGCTAAGTTACAACATCCTTTAGGTGTAGCTTTTAATCCAACGGAAAATACTGTTTACGTTGCAGATACTTATAATCATAAGGTAAAACGTATAGATATTGCCACTTGTACAGTATCTTCTTGTCATATTAAGGACACATCGGAAACTACGTTTCAATTCAATGAACCCGGTGGTCTATGCTTGAATTCGACAGGAGAACTTCTTTATGTAGCAGATACTAACAATCATTCTATAGAAGTTGTTGATATGAAAACTATGATAACAAAACCACTCAAATTAAATTTCGAAGTACGCAGCAATGCAATAAAAACAGATCACTCACTTGAGCTAGGGAGCCTTAAAATGAAAACAGGAAGTGGTAAGATCAAGCTATCGGTTGCAATTAACATGGATGAGGGAGTTTCTCTTACTGAGGGCGCCTCTCAACAATGGAACGTTTATTTGCCAAATGAAATGTATTTTGTTGATAAACAGAATGGGAACATAAAGCTCGGAAATAAGATTGACATTGATGTAACCGTTCCGAAGAGTGAAGGTGGAACTGGTAATGATGTCATTAATTTGCTTTGCAAGCTCAATCTCTGCTCGAAAGACTTATGTTATTCTAAAGTCTTCGGTGTGAATATACCACTTGTGTTTGATGCAAGTGGTTTGGATTGTATAATTGAGGACATCACTGTGATTATATCGGAGAACGGAATTAGAGTTTAGCTTTGGAGGAGGAATGTTTCTTCACAAATGCCTTATTGTAAATAATTATTTTAACAGTGAATACACGGCAAGAGATTTTATTTGCGTTTTAATTTGTTGCTTTCTAGATGTTTTTTTTTTTTCTTCCAACCGATTGAATCTCACAATGTGAACATTCTCATCCCAGAAATATTGGATGCATTTAAAATATCTTAATCTGGGCAATGCTGCTGATGTTGCGATAAAAAAACACGAGCATTCTATCGTAAGAACAACATTGCAAGTCCCTTAATCCTAGTACATTTGTCCTTATTAAATATGCATTCCTAAAATCGATCTCGTAGCATATACTGAAGAGTTGTTTGTTATCCAACGCTTCCATTTCGCAAGACTAATCAAATGGATTAGGTCAGCCATGACTTATTAGTTGATTTTCGCGGACTCCCGAGACAACTTTTGCATCTAGAGATCGAAAATCCAGTTTGGTTTACCCAAAATCAAGAGAATCAATTTTCATTTGATTTACAGAAACCGCACCTGGGAACTGAGCAGAAGCCATGTTTGTTAACATCTACAGCCATTGACCGACATTTTACCTAGAGAAGTACAATATCCCTTACAAAAAAGAGAGTGAAAGTTATAGGTAGAAAATCTCTTTTTACCCGTTTTGCAGGAAAATGCAGATCCAAAGATTTATATAAGATAAGAACATTCCGGATCAATAGTGGAATTGCTTATACATAAATGGACGCGAAGCAAGGTATAACTCATTATGATGCTGGCCACGCTGTGCATTTTATCCTACTGTACCGTCTATGAACTATTTAGTTATATAAATACAACGCGTAACTAAACCTCCAGCATAACAAGGAGGAATTGTAATCAAATCGAATCCTGATAAGCAGATATTTGTTTCAATTTCATCAATAACTAGAGCAACTAGGGGTCGTTTAGATAGAGCTGTCTGAATATCTAAAAGGCTATCTATATACGGTTATCAAGAGCGAAATTTGCTACCTGTAAGTGAGGAAACTGTTAGCATGCCTTCCAAACGCGTATACCAGTTCATAAAAGTCACACTTAAAATTTAGATTATAAATCCGTTAGCCAACTGGAAGAAATTCAAACAAGTCCATTTATGTCTATACGAAATACTCAGAACTGATGACAGATGGAACTCTAGTTTATCCTAATCTAGCCCACAAACAAGTACAGTTTGCTGATGTGTTTTTTATAGACTCCCTACGCCTACTTATTATCGCCATCCTGCAAACAGCACTTTTTTCAAATCCCAATAGCTGGAGGCGAGAAGTGTATCGAGCCTGTGATCATCTAAGAAAATTTAGACAATATAACTTCTTGTGATGGAGACAAATCACCCCTTTTTATAGTTGCTGGAGGACCTAATGAGTTCAAATATCCACATTAGAATCTGTAAATTGGCGTAGTTGCGCCATTTCAAGCCAAAGATTAATAGTGAATTCTTTTCTGAAACTCGGTGTTAACACTGCCACAATCTGATATTCTCGTGCACTTTTTTTCCCTACTAGTGTGGTGGGAAAAGCCGGTAAATCAGATTTTGTGGCAGTTCTTTCTTAAATGAGTCGCAAAAAATAATTCACTATAATTTATTGAAGACCATGGCCACAGCCACGTCATGAAACGTTGGGCATATCAAGAAACAACAGGTTTGCGTGTTATACACAATTAAAACTAAAAAATCAAGTGAGTCCCAAAACGGACCCTTAAGCTGTAAACAATGCGACGGCCATCAGTGTTCCATCAGCTCAGATTTCAGTCTATTCTATTATCAGATATAGGAATAAATTGATATTTGAGTTGATGAACTCTGATGACCGTAGCATTGTGTTTCCAGCTTTAGCCAAATTTATACTACAGAAGTATATGCGCAAAGAGAAAATATTAAGACCAAGGAAAAATAAAAGATTTCAAATTCAAGTTCAATTTTTTATTTTCATGCTTTCATTTTGTCGCAATCATTTAGTATTCCTCGGCGCCTTCACCCTCTCCATCACCAGAATCCATACCAACTTCTTCGTAATCCTTCTCGAGGGCGGCCAAATCTTCACGAGCTTCGGAAAATTCACCTTCTTCCATGCCCTCACCAACATACCAATGGACGAAAGCGCGCTTAGCATACATCAAGTCGAATTTGTGATCCAAACGAGCCCAAGCCTCGGCGATTGCAGTAGTGTTGGACAACATGCAGACGGCACGTTGAACCTTAGCTAAATCACCACCTGGAACAACAGTCGGTGGCTGGTAGTTGATACCAACCTTGAATCCTGTTGGGCACCAATCCACAAATTGAATTGTACGTTTAGTCTTGATCGTTGCAATAGCAGCGTTAACATCCTTAGGGACAACATCACCACGATACAACATGCAACAAGCCATATACTTTCCGTGACGAGGATCACACTTGACCATCTGATTGGCTGGTTCAAAGCAAGCATTGGTAATTTCAGCGACAGATAACTGTTCATGGTATGCCTTTTCTGCAGAAATAACTGGAGCATATGTTACCAACGGGAAATGGATGCGTGGATAAGGTACCAAATTTGTCTGGAATTCGGTCAAATCGACATTAAGAGCACCATCGAAACGTAACGAAGCTGTGATTGAAGATACAATTTGTCCAATCAGTCTGTTAAGGTTGGTGTAGGTTGGTCGCTCAATATCCAAATTACGTCTGCAAATATCGTAAATAGCCTCATTATCAACCATGAATGCACAGTCTGAATGTTCAAGAGTCGTGTGGGTAGTTAGGATAGAATTATAGGGCTCAACAACAGCAGTAGACACTTGTGGGGCGGGGTAGATAGCAAATTCCAATTTAGATTTTTTTCCATAGTCAACAGACAAACGTTCCATCAATAGAGATGTAAATCCTGAACCAGTACCACCGCCAAATGAATGGAAAATCAAAAATCCTTGTAAGCCTGTGCATTGATCAGCTAATTTACGAATCCTGTCCAATACAAGATCGACGATTTCCTTTCCAATAGTGTAATGACCTCGGGCGTAATTATTCGCAGCATCTTCCTTGCCTGTGATCAATTGTTCTGGATGGAAAAGTTGACGATAAGTTCCTGTGCGAACTTCATCGACTACTGTTGGCTCCAAATCAACGAAAACTGCACGTGGAACATGCTTTCCAGCACCAGTCTCGCTGAAGAAGGTGTTGAATGAGTCATCGCCTCCGCCCACAGTTTTATCAGAAGGCATTTGACCATCGGGTTGAATACCATGTTCCAGACAATATAATTCCCAGCAGGCGTTTCCAATTTGTACACCAGCTTGGCCGACGTGGATAGAAATACATTCGCGCTGAAAATTTCGAGAAGAAAAATTACCACAATGGTTACTTGAAATCCATGAAAATTATAAAAACTTAAAAAATGACTGAATTTATAGTTGGAAGTAATCACATAATTAAATTAGTATTTTTCATAATATTCCTGATTGAAAGAAAATCCAGAATTTCACTCAATTTCAATAGAAAATTGTAAAAAGAAAAGTAATTAACCGGCAGCAACGCGACAACATGGCGTCGCATTCATTTTGCAGCACTTCCAATTTTTTCAATTTCTTTATCACAAAAATCTACCAATTAATAATTTTCTTTTTCTATTTCAATAACTCACCATTTTGGATATTAGTTTTTAAATTAAACACAAGAAATATAAGAAATTTTCTCCAGAAAATCACACAACGTTCAGTTTAGACAGCCAGCTATGAAGCTTTCCAAACAGATAATGATTTTAAAATTCCAATCACCCCCTATTTATAATATTTGTGACGTCATCTTTTTTGCCTCGTTTACTTCGTTTTGATTGGTTGTTGTTCCATTGACGGTAATTGGAAGTGTTGAAAATGTGTATGTGTTGAGTTGACGCGTTGCGGCATTTTTTTACAGGGTAACTGTAAAACTTGAAAGAAATTGTAAAATTGCACGAAATTTAATTTAATGCGTGTTAAATATATTTTCATTTAAAATATCAGTATAATTCGACAAGAAAAAAGTTGTAATGAAAGATTTTGATTGCTGTTTTAACCAATTACTACTAAAAATGACACTAAAAACCAAATTTTATAAACACTAAAATATTTGCACTACCCTGTGAGTCGAAAATCAATTAAATTAAGTTCGATATATTTCAGGTATTTTCAAGCAGCAAGTTTAACTAATTTGGTCAAGGTATGGTGGGCACGGTGTGGTACGTATACATACGTCGTACAGGTGCACCAACTTGAATACATTTTGATACAGTTGGTGCGAATGTGTGATTCATCATAATTTTTTCAATCTCCCCATACCTTGTGTTGGCTTATAATTATATGATGTCATACGTTTATTTGTGTGAATTGCTAAACGCCGGGCACGGTACGGCAGAAATTTTATGAGGTAGTGTACCATACATGCCAGTCTCCGCCCAATATGCCCAATTTTTTCGTGTTTTTTGTCCTTAAAATAAAAGAAAGCCCAAGCAGATGTTTTATTTTTAGTTATTTTTGGAATGGAATTTCCTCTTCCGTTTACTTTGGAACAAAAAGGCTGTGCACTTTGTTAGGGATTTAGTTAAAAAGAATTTCGTCGGCAATGGATTTTTTTAAAATCTGTCTCAAATGAGTGAATTTAGTCTCAGATTTTAATTTATTGAAGAAAAATGTCATAAAAAAGCATGTAGGTAGGTATGATGTCATTTACTGAAAGTAGCTTTTCGGTTTCTACCTTATTGGGCTATATTACCTATGTAGTAGACAGAAGCGCGGCAGAGTTCGATAATTTAATTCCATTACATATACGAGAAAAAAAATGTATAATGGTAGGCTTTATACCTACACAAGTACGGATATAGTTTAATAAAAACAGCTTCTTCATACCTGGTTGAATTTGGTTCAATTTTCGCGCATAACATGTTTTCCAGATCGATCTGCTTGCAAAAAATAAGATTATAACAAGAACATTTCTTATTAAAGGCACCTACCTAGCGTGGAAAGTTTTATTAGACTTGAAATGACATGATCTCCAGAATTAGCTGTGCTTGGTCTTCCCATTTTTTTTAAAGAATAGGTAGGTAGGTATGTATGTAATGTAGTAGTTAGTCGATTTTCAAGTCGAGGTCTTTAAGCTATTATAAATAGGTAGGTAGGTAGGTACCTATACCGTTTGGATGTCGATCGATGATTGATTCATTGTTGTTGTTTTACGTATACATAAAATTGAACCGGATCAGATCAGAGAGATAAAAAAATGCAATCATTAATATCAAAAGATATGTATAAGGATACGATGGGGAAGCGCTACAAGCTCCCAAAGAATTACTCTTGCATTCGTCTTTGAGCTCTTCCATTTCCCGCAGGGAAGGTACAGTTTTTGATATAAACCACAACTGTATTACAAATTTGTAAATTTATTATATTATCAGTTCAAATCGCAGCTAGAGAACTGGACAGCCGTCCGATCACAATTTCAAAATGGACGAAGCTATTTATAGTGCTGCAGTTCGAAACTTGACATTTCGGCATTTTTCCTCCCACGAATACCTCTCGCCTGTAAAAAGTTCAGAGTGTACGCCTAGCGAATGGGAAGTTCTCTATTGAGCAAATGAATTTTCCCGAAGTGGTTAACACTGAGAAAAGAACAAATTAATGTTTAATTGAATTGCTCAATTTGTAGTTCTTTTATTTCAACATGGCAAAAAATTCTAATTGGGTGTAATTAAAATGTGAGCCGAGAAATGACAGCTGTAAAAAACCGAAATATCACTTTAAAAAGTGCAGAAATCACTCAACTGAATATGTGAACACTAATGTCGAAGAGAGTGTCAGTCTCAGTACCATAAACAAACTACTAGAATACAAAGGGAGGGCAAGTAGAACAGAAATCAGTAACGCTTTTATCGAATATAAAATCGATGATGCGTCAACTTACACTTGATGACGTAATCAAAGGGTTAGCCAGCAATGCCTCGCTCCAATATAAAATCAACGACGACCTCGACGACCTGATGTAGGGAAGCCCTCATGCATCAGGTTAAGGCATCGTTGATTGTATATTGAAGCAAGGCATTGCTGCCTTATCCTTCTGTACGTCAAGCTTTGACGAAATTTCGTCCACTAATGTTATAGAAAAAACAAAGAGAGAGAAGAGAGTATTATGCTCTCTGTACCGTTCTTTTCTATACATTACATGACATTTCGTCTAATAATGGAGGAACATGGTTTGTACAGAGAATATAGCTTATGTATGTTCTCTGTATAGCTTATGTATATCCACTGTACCGTGGAACCGTGGAAAATACTTTTAAATTGAAACAATATTTGGTTCATATTCATGAAATATTTAGTCAAGATCAATGAGTTATTGAGGTTTGTTACGAGTTCTTCTCATACAACGCTTTGTGAGTACAGCCGTTTGTATCTGGGTATTTCTTGTCTGTGCCAAAAGTGTTTCGATAATAAGCTTTGCTCCATTCAGAGTAAATTCTGTTCATGAAATGAAATTAGTCAGTGCATTTACATATAAGTAGGTATGTAAATGTCAGTCTCTCTGGGCAAGTGTAAACATATCGATACCAATAGAGGAATTACTAATCGTTATCGTGTAATATTGAATCTCCTTTTTTTACAATAGAAAAATTAATATAACCATTCTTGACAAATTTATTAAGAAAATATAGGTACTATCGTAGCAATATCAGCATTCAGAGTAGCCAAGCAAAGCGGCGAAAATCAAGCAACAGAAAGAAATCAGAGCTTGACTTGCTGCTGTTAACTGCTTTTCTATGGATTGTATTGTAATTTAATAAGAGTAATACATACCTACCTCTTAATTAAATTTTGTGCTATTTTCTCATTCTTTGTGGGCATAAGATCTTCAACAGATTAGACCTTGAAAACATGCGAAGTGCGAAGATTGAATAGTAAACTAGCAGCCTCATTACTTATTCTCTAATTCAGACATAGCTACGTGTACCTATACCTACTCCACTTCTGCTTAAATTGGGTCTACCTGTCTGCCAGTGTCCAGTGGTAGTAACCTTTAAATCCAGTTTAATATGGGTTGTACCACAATGTAGGTACCTTGCAACGTGCCTTTCTTCTGTTTGTTTATACTGTATTAATATGGAAGTGGCTATAATCTCGACTTCTATAGCTAAACAAGGTAAACATCGAAAAACTACTTTTAGTAAATGACATCATACCTACCTACATACATACCTACTTACTTTTGTAGGCACACTCAATAAAAATGTGAGATCTGAGACTCTACTTAACTTGTTTTCTTAGTTTTTATAAGAATCCATCACAAGAAATTCTCTTTAATATAATCCCTAGACCTTATTGTCTAACAAAATGTTCTTCAATCCATTTATTCCATAATAAAACGGAAGAGGAAATTCTTTTCTAAAATTAAACATCTGCTTTCTTTCTTTTCATGGAATGTAAAAATAAAAAAATGAAAAAAATGTCTGGATATTGGGCGGAGACTGGTACAGCGAGAACATAATTAATGTTCACATGTAGGATGTACACTACCCCATAAAGTTGCTTCGAACTGCGTTGCCGTTGCGTTGTATAAACACGATGCGACGTTATCCAAAAACGCAATGCAATAGGAGAGGAAATGATGATTCATCAAATTATCCAACACAGGAACATCTTTGCCTAAAATATCGAACCAAAACATTTTTTTCTACGTTCTACTATTCACAGGGTAGTACAGAAATATTTTAGTTTTTAGGTGTTTCATTTCAGATTTTATTTTAATTTGTCAGACCCATCGCTATCCCGGCGATTACACGAGTCGCGTTATGTTCGATCAACTGACTTGTGACTACTCAGTATATTATAAAAAATGTCAAGCGGTCTTCTGTATGCATTTCTAATGATTTCTTCCTTATTTCGTCATTTTTCTCTAAAAAATATAGATTGCAATGTATATTAAGCTCTTTTCAGTCATTTCCCACTCAAAAGAGAAAAGATTAGAAATATACACTGAAAACACAAATTTCCATTAGCATCTACCTTTTTATTTTTTTGACAGTTTATGGACTAATCAGTACTGACTGGCAAAAAATCTAGTTAATTAAAACAAAAGAAAATAGTCGAATTCTTCTAATTTTTTTTTGCCAACATGTTACTTGTAATTTTACAATATACAAAATGTTTTTCTTTGCCATAGTCACCCTGTAAAAAATGCCGCAACGCGTCAACCTAAATTCAACTTGCAATTGTATTTGATATTACCGTTAACGAAACAGCCAATCAAAACGGGGCAAACGAGGCAAAAAAGATGACGTCAGAAAAATTATAAATAGGGGGTGATTGAAATTTTAAAATCATTATCTGTTTGGAGAGCTTCATAGCTGGCTGTTTAAACGGTAGTGTGTGATTTTCTGGAGAAAATTTCTTATATTTCTTGTGTTTAATTAAAAAAACTAATATCCAAAATGGTGAGTTATTGAAATAGTAATATACAAATTATTAATTGGTAGATTTTTGCGATAAAGAAATTGAAAAAATTGGAAGTGCTGCAAAATGAATGCGACGCCATGTTTGTCGCGTTGCTGCCGGTTAATTACTTTTCTCTTTTTGGAATTTTCTATTGAAATTGAGTGAAATTCTGGATTTTCTTTCAATCAGGAATATTATGAAAAATACTAATTTAATTATGTGATTACTTCCAACTATAAATTCAGTCATTTTTTAAGTTTTTATAATTTTCATGGATTTCAAGTAACCATTGTGGTAATTTTTCTTCTCGAAATTTTCAGCGCGAATGTATTTCTATCCACGTCGGCCAAGCTGGTGTACAAATTGGAAACGCCTGCTGGGAATTATATTGTCTGGAACATGGTATTCAACCCGATGGTCAAATGCCCTCTGATAAAACTGTGGGCGGAGGCGATGACTCATTCAACACCTTCTTCAGCGAGACTGGTGCTGGAAAGCATGTTCCACGTGCAGTTTTCGTTGATTTGGAGCCAACAGTAGTCGATGAAGTTCGCACAGGAACTTATCGTCAACTTTTCCATCCAGAGCAATTGATCACAGGCAAGGAGGATGCTGCGAATAATTACGCCCGAGGTCATTACACTATTGGAAAGGAAATCGTCGATCTTGTATTGGACAGGATTCGTAAATTAGCTGATCAATGCACAGGCTTACAAGGATTTTTGATTTTCCATTCATTTGGCGGTGGTACTGGTTCAGGATTCACATCTCTATTGATGGAACGTTTGTCTGTTGATTATGGAAAAAAATCTAAATTGGAATTTGCTATCTACCCCGCCCCACAAGTGTCTACTGCTGTTGTTGAACCCTACAATTCTATCCTGACTACCCACACGACACTTGAACATTCAGACTGTGCATTTATGGTTGATAACGAGGCTATTTACGATATTTGCAGACGTAATTTGGATATTGAGCGACCAACCTACACCAACCTTAACAGACTGATTGGACAAATTGTATCTTCAATCACAGCTTCGTTACGTTTCGATGGTGCTCTTAATGTCGATTTGACCGAATTCCAGACAAATTTGGTACCTTATCCACGCATCCATTTCCCGTTGGTAACATATGCTCCAGTTATTTCTGCAGAAAAGGCATACCATGAACAGTTATCTGTCGCTGAAATTACCAATGCTTGCTTTGAACCAGCCAATCAGATGGTCAAGTGTGATCCTCGTCACGGAAAGTATATGGCTTGTTGCATGTTGTATCGTGGTGATGTTGTCCCTAAGGATGTTAACGCTGCTATTGCAACGATCAAGACTAAACGTACAATTCAATTTGTGGATTGGTGCCCAACAGGATTCAAGGTTGGTATCAACTACCAGCCACCGACTGTTGTTCCAGGTGGTGATTTAGCTAAGGTTCAACGTGCCGTCTGCATGTTGTCCAACACTACTGCAATCGCCGAGGCTTGGGCTCGTTTGGATCACAAATTCGACTTGATGTATGCTAAGCGCGCTTTCGTACATTGGTATGTTGGTGAGGGCATGGAAGAAGGTGAATTTTCCGAAGCTCGTGAAGATTTGGCCGCCCTCGAGAAGGATTACGAAGAAGTTGGTATGGATTCTGGTGATGGCGAAGGTGAAGGCGCCGAGGAATACTAAACGTGTTCCACTAATAATTGCGACAAAATGAAAGCATGAAAATAAAAAATTGAACTTGAAATCTTTTATTTTTCCTTGGTCTTAAATATTCTCTCTTTGTGGGAGTTGTAATGTACTTTTTATATACTTCTGTAGTATAAATTTGGCTAAGGGTCCGTTACACATTTTGGGACTCGTTTTTTAAAAGATCTTTCG
Source organism: Dioctria linearis (assembly GCA_963930735.1). Taxonomy (NCBI): domain Eukaryota; kingdom Metazoa; phylum Arthropoda; class Insecta; order Diptera; family Asilidae; genus Dioctria; species Dioctria linearis. Next base: position 33,021,037 of record OZ005740.1, on the reverse strand, counting down.
CTTGCTTTAATTTTTATAGACTAGATTTTCTAGTTTTAATTGTTTCTTGATATGCCCACCGTGTCAGGACGTGGCTGTTACCAAAGCCTTCAATAAATTAAATAAATAATTTGGCTTGAAATGTGGCAATTACGTCAATTTACATATTCTGTGGATATTTAGACTGATTTCGAACTCATTAGGTCCTCCAAGCTTCAACTCGAACTTTGATAGGGTGATTTTCTCTGTCATCAGAGGTTTGGTGACTATCTTCCAAGGATCTTAGATGATTACAGGGTCTCTGCACATCACGGCTACAGCCGCTTTTGGGATCTGGATGTCTCGTTGATGTTGAAAAAACTGCTGTTTGCAGGATAGCGATAATAGGTAGGCGCAGGAGTCTATAATAAAACAAACTGCACTTCTCTTTGGGCTAGATCAGGATAAACGAGTAAATGTGACTTTTATGTGTTGAATTGATATACGCGTTTTGAAGTCATGCTGACAGGTTGCCCACTTGAGAGTACGCTGTTCACAGGTACCAAATTTTCGCTCTTGATTATCATATTGATACCTTTTTGGATATTCAGACCGCTCTATCTAAATGGCCCATAATTAAAATCGATTTGTGCTTATAGAGAATCTAACTAGACTATTTGATAATAGCATATCAGACGTGGATTTTTGAGCAGCAAGTTATTGATGAAATTTAAAAAATTATCTGCTTGTCAGGATTCAATTTGATTACAATTCCTCCTTTTTTGCTGTAGGCTTTATACAACAACTAAATATTTCATAGGCGGCACAGTAGGATAAAATGCAAGCATGGCCATCATCATCGTTAGTTATACCGTGCTTACAAAGATCCACCTAATATTTCAATGGGTGCCAGGACATTCAGGAATTGATAAGCGAAGAGATTCATTGAAGGACTTTCACCTATGAAGAGCCTGGATATCTTGAGGCTGTCTAGGAATCAACTCAGAATTATTGCAGGAATCCTAACCGGACACTGCAAACTAGCATGCATCGGATAGGAATATCATCCACTGATGTATGTAGTCCATGTGTCGAAGAGGATGAAAAATCGCAACAGGTTCCTATACGAATGCGAGGCCATTGCTCATTATAGATTCCAGGCTTTTGGTTAATATTTCTTGAAGTCTGCAGACTTAGTAGAAATTTCACCCAAAAAAATACTGCTCTTCTTGCGTGTGATTGTTGGATGAACTATAAAGAAAGCGGTGCACAATAAGCCAATGAATGGTTGCAGTGCAAAGGTTACTCGCCCCGCTTAATTCCCTAATAATTTGGAATGTTCTTATCACAGTAGATTGCTATCTTATATAAATCTTCGAACCTGCATATTCCTTGTAGAACTGAGATTTGCTACCCTCTATCAAAATAACAGTATTAGTGCACAGAAGAGGATATCGCAGAGGATAACCTTAGCCTTTCCTCTGTCTGTCTTCTATTCTCCACCACAAGAAAATTATGCCTATTGCATAATCTCCAATAAACCAACGACTCATGTATGGTTAGATTTCAATACCCTTTTTATATTCGCCAAAAGAGATTTGGGACAGATCAGTTTTTCCTGGAAATTTAATTAGGGTTTATGTGAATTGCTTTTTTTAATTGTTTAAAACTCGCCTTGTCATATAGGCTTGGCCTATGATCATTCATGCCATTCGGGTGTAATAGATAACAAATTAAGTCAAATTACTAAGTAAAGAGCCATTTGGAACTTGGGATGGGGTTATGTGTGACTGATATATCACTGAGGTTTGTAGCCACAAATGTTTCCGCCTTATTGATTTTTAGTAGATATGAAGATTTCAAAAATCAAGGCTTTTCTTCCCAAAACCCTTGATTGATTCATAGAATTATTTATTTAGATCCGGCAACCATCGAAAGACGAATCTCTTATCAAGAATGTAAGAACTGGATTAAATTAGTTTGTTGTAGTAATTAAGATTTTCACATGTTTATTATCTCACATCTTTCATCCCGTGTGATGCATTAGCCCCGCCTCCTCTAAATACAGCAAACAACGAACTAAAGGACGAAAAGAGTAGTCTTAGCAAATGTAGGGAGAACCTTTGATTTGCTCATGACGTTAGCTGCAATCAGTGTATATCTGATAGTCACGATAAGGTATCAAGGATACGCCAACACCTCTTCGAAGGAGAGATAAGAACCCTAATACCTCCCGGCTGATAGGTATCAGGGTTCTTATCTCTCCTTCGCAGAGGTGTTGGCGTATCCTTGATAGCTTATTCACAAGTCTGGAGACATGTACATATCTGAAATGTGAGTTCCATACCACTAGTTCTATATAGTCTCAATAACAATTGGTTAGATTTCACAAATCTTGCAAAAGAGAGCCTACAAAGGTAAGGTAAGGTAGTTTAGAGATCTGAGGCAACTGGTAAAATAGCACTCCAGACATTGTTACGCTTTGTAAAGAAAGAAATGAATCTATTATTTTACACTTTAAAATCGTATATGTAAAGCAAAGAACTGATTTAATATTCTAATTTATTACAGTGTTTATTCTTTTTTAATTGTTGGTTTCGACAATTCCGCCAATGCTCGTTCTTCAGCTAAAATGAAAAGACAATTTTAGTTTCAAGTCTCTTAGAATTGTTTAAAAAGTAATTCCTACCCTCCGCGTTACGTTTCTTTTCTTCCGCAAGTTTGGCATCCCGAACAACTTTCTGCTTCGCTTCAATTTCACGGATAGCATCTTCCTTTTTGGACAATCTAGAATGATGGAATGCTCCATAAGCAATTCCGACCGTTAGCAAACTCCATCGTCCAAACTGAAATCAAATTGCAATAATTTTTACTTGCTGAATGTATAAGTAAAATCCATAGTGGAAATATTACATAATTGTGTTAAGGTTATGAATTAAATTGATACAAATCAAAGTTGTTTGCACATACCTTTATTAAAGGTGATACACGAACGGGTGGTGGTAAACTAGCCATTTCGGTATATACTTACTACGGATATAACTAAATTATTTCCTTTTAAATCTGGAAATGCCTCGGCTATACAAAACGAGATTGGGTTAAAAATTATGTGAGCTGTCAAATTGTCATTGTCTTCTTCTTCTTGAATACTGGTTTACAATATTATTTTGTAATATTAAGTTCGATTCATGCTAGGAAAGAAAATAAAGGTTTCTAGTTTCCACTTACTGGTTGTTTCTCATTCATCCATTTCAAATCTCCGTCGAACACACCGCTAGGGGCGTGTTTTTCAAGTCGTCAAATGTGTACATTTGATCATTTGTGCACAAATAAGAGTTTTTAAATCCTCTCCGCCATTCATTTGACGTCGCATTTATCGTTTTTAAAGTCTGTGAATCTGTGATGTTCAAAAGAGAGCGTCACACTTGCTGCACGAATATTTTTGCAATCATTGCGATTCATGCAACGACTAATAACATATGATCGATTTGACATTTTAACTTGATGCACCGCTCAGTGTTGCTTTGTATTTGGTGTTTTCCTTGTTCTTTTTTAATATAAACAATTTTAATATCATTTATATAAAATGCCATACATCCCTTCAAGCAAGGCGAAACAAAAACGTAACGAAAATGTAAACATGCTTGCATAGAAGTGTACGCAAAAGAACGCTTTGTTGTTGTGAATACGTAACAGAAACGAATCATCAGGCCAAAGAGAAGTGAAACTGAAAAGCGTAGACTGTCAGTGTAGTGGTAGTTCGCAAACTGTACTCTAAAGTGTTACGTTTTCGGAATGAAAATTACGTTCAGTTAACGAAACGTTTTGCATGAGGACTCAATGGCTTTTGAAGAAACAACAGATTTTTCAATTTTAATTTATTTTATAAAAATAGCATAACAAAAATAGAACAAAAAAACGTTTATTAAGGAACCTTAGCTTACACTACGTTACAATGTTTTAGGTACATCGAGTAGGGTATAGATAATTGGAATTATCGATAGACTACAAAATAGCTTAGTAAACTGACAAAAGTTCAATAATAATAATATAAGTAATTCAAATTTGTTGACACCAAAGTTTTAATAAAATAAAAATTAATGCGGAGTTTTGTTATTCACAAACAAATTAACATGCACAACACAGCTGGCTGCTGTCAGGTTCTATGACACAGGTCAATAAATCCAGAAGTACGTTTTCAATACGTTTTCGTTTCACTTTTGGTGTACACTCTCAAATGCTTAGAGGGAGATACGTTTTCAGTACGTTTTTGTTACGCTGCGATTATAGTGTTCATGTACTATAGAGCCGTGAGTGTATTAGTAAAACGCGATTCGTAAAGTTCACGTTTTCGTTTCACTTTAGGTGGTATACTCTCAAATGTTTAGAGGGATATTATACATACATACGGTATTATAATTATTATGAAAATATAATGGTTTTTCATAGACTATAAATATGAACCGGTCATTGATTGTTTGTTTTGTCAAGAAAATCACATGTGCACAGAAATTCGTTTTTAAACTTCAATGCACAGACTGCACACTAGCATAAATGAATGAATCAAGAGAGCGTCAGCATCGTCAAATGTGACGACTTTAAAAACACGCCCCTAGCATGCATCCCTGTGATGCAAATTTTCGTTTATGAGAGACACTCGGGGAGAGGAACAATTCGGAAAGATCCTCCCCCAAGTGTCTCTCGTCTCAACAACGAAAACTTGCTAGCGCCGTGTATGACGGGGTAAATGTCGGTATTTCAAGGAAGCTGGCACATCGAAAAACACCACAACGAAAATCCGTTATGCTTGAATAAAAAAAAAACGAACGAATTAAAGTTGAGTTATGTTTTAGTCAAGTTTTGTATAAAATATTGTTGCGAGCGTGGCCTTTGGTTCGTTATTTAAAACACAATATTAAAAATTAATATACAAGTTCTTTATTTCACTCTAATCATATAAAATTCACAATTCCTCAATTAATCAACTCAATTCTAATTATCGCTAACACTGTACTTTCAATTATCGCAATCTAATTACACACTTTCGCTTCCTTATTACTTTCACTTGTTAACACTACAACGTCTACGACAAGACTCTTTTCTTGGCAAGTTCAAGTTCAAGTTCTTTATTTGCGCTAAAATATTTACACTTAACCTAACAATACTTTTCTTATCTAAACCTACTCCCTGATTATAATTCCTACGGGCTTTTCTTTGGCCCTGAGTTCAATTAATCTAGCTGAGTTTTCTTATTTTTTAAATACATGAATTACTAACTAACATATGACTTATTTCTAAACTACGGCTAGCGCTACCTAGTTAAAATTAACAAAAGATATTTCGAAGTCTAATACTTAACTAACTTAAGTACTAGATACATAACTTCTATATCAATCAATTTCCAGGTTGCCTCTGCTTTCCCATCCTGGTGCTGCTTAAAGCTTCCCTTATTCGGGTCTTGTCTTTGGCTAGTTCGCTTATATCCTGTCCTGCAGGCTACAGTCCCCTTCCTTCTTCCTCTCCTAGCCACGGTAGCTGTCTCCCTTTTCCCTGAAAAAAGTAAAAATTCCATCGCGGTAGTATTTTCTATGACAGTTTAACATACAGAAAGGCGATAAATATTTGTTAGTGGGTAAGTGGGGAAAATTGCTTAGTTCTTGGACAATTGGATTAGTGTGATTAGGGATTTTGGCTACCTGTTTCTTCATTACCTCAACCATGTAGTCCTGTATCGGAGAAATACCAGCTTTCTCGTACAGGACCTGATTGCGATAATGCTTTCCACAGGACCTCCGATAGTGTCCAGTGCAGATTCGGAGAGTTTTCCTCTCGAATCTAGCAAGGATATCCATATATGTATTGTTGCGAGCGTGGCCTTTGGTTCGTTATTTAAAACACAATATTAAATAATTAATATATAAGTTCTTTATTACACTTAAATCATATAAAGTTCACAAACATTTATTTAATTAACTCAACTCTAATTATCGCTAACACTGTACTTCCAATTATCGCAATCTAATTACACACTATCGCTTCTTCAATTACTTTCGCTTGCTACACTGCAACGTCTACTACAAGACTCTTTTTTGGCGATGACAACTGTTATATTTATACACTAGAAACTCTCCGGATTATTCTGGACTGTTCTATTCCAAAAGCTTCTTGACTATTCTATTTGTTCTATTCCTGAACTTTCCTTTAGATTTCATAACCGATTCTCCGAACCTGAAGTCATTTACTCTCCGAACCTGAAGTTGTTTATTGCCAGTAGATGTCACCAGTTGTCTCTTTCTATTGCACGTAAGAGTATGTTGGCGATATCGTATGCCATATAGGAAACGAGTACGTTAAGGTGGGCCTAATGAGCTGCTTGTACATCAGCAGTTTGGTGTTTAGGGTGAGACCATTCCTATATCTCATTATAGGGCTGACCATGCTGAGTGCAAAGTTTGCTTTCCTAGCAACTGCCTTTGCGTGGGGGTTGAACTTAAAGCGTTCATCAAAGTTTATACCTAGGTATTTGGCGCTCTTAGTGGGTTTTATCACTTCATTATTAATAGTGATTTCGATGTTTCTTGCGTTCTTACATACTCCTCTGCGTGAACGTGCAGATCTGATGCTGAGCAAACTCGATTTAGGGACGTTGATCTTTATGCCCCATTTATGATAGTATTCGTAAAGCTTAGCAATATGATCACCCACTTTCTTTGTCGCCAGTTTGGGGATTTGCAGTGCGTATATGTTAATGAATCATCCGCGTAGAGAAGGGTTGTGACTCCTCCACTATTCTGCGGTTGGTCAAACGTGAACAGGGTGAAGAGGAAAGGCCCAAGTACTGAGCCTTGCGGGACTCCCGCTTTTATGTTCTTATACGCAGATGTACAATTTTTTATTTCCACAAAGAATTGTCTCTGGGAGAGGAAGCTATTTATCATCCGAATGAGGTAGGGTGGGAACTGAAATCCAATCAGTTTGGAGATTAGACCTTCTCTCCAGATGGATTCGAAGGCCTTCTCAACATCAAGAAAACAGGCCACCGTATGGCGTATGGGTCTTTTTATTGAGGGCTTTGGTCACGTCAGTGTGAAATTTTAATAGCGGGTGCAAAGTGGAGTGCATAGCCTTGAATCCAAATTGCTGATGCTGCTGCATCTCCTTCTCCATGCAAGTGTCATCTATATGTTGTTTCACTAATCTTTCCAGAAGTTTGCCCAAGTTGGAGATTAGTGAAAATGGTCTGAATTCCGAGATGCTTTTAGAAGATGCCTTCTTCGGAATTGGTATTATCTTTGACACTTTCCAGCTATTAGGGAAGTAACAATTGTTTATACAATTGTTGAAGATTATTGTTAGCATTTCGATTGCCAACGGGGGTAACTTCCGGATTATGAAGTTTGGTATACCATCTGGGCCACTCGACTTTTTATTGTTGAGTGATCGAATAAGGGCGGCTAGATGAAGCGGGCTAGTGAATATTAGCTGGTCATTTGGATTTCCAGCTGGGTTTTCAAGGCTAAATTCTTGCACTGGTGAGGTGTTTTGTGCCTCAAAATTCTCCACTTCAGTTAGGACTTGCCTATGAAAGTTAGGGAGATGAGTTGGAGGGGAGCTTTTGAAGGTTGTTTCAAAGTAGTTGGCGAAGGCGCTGCTTTTCTCCTCAGGAGAATTTAAGCAGTTGTGGCCATCGAGCAGTTTTTCTGGGACTTGGGCTTTTCTGCTACATACTTTGTTGATTTCGCTAAAAGCTCGCGGACCCGGCTTTATAGCTTTCAACCTCTCGCGAAATTGTTCATCAACGAAGTTATGGGTTTGCTCGTCAATGATTGTCGACAGACACCTAATTTGAGAGAGTAAGGATGAATATTCCGGGTTCTGTGTATTCAGATTTCGCCGGTAAATTCTGTTCAGAGTTTTCTTTAGCTTTTGTCTGTATTTGTACAGCTCTTGAATTCTGGGCGGAAGGTTTTTATACCTGTAGTTATTTGGCTGGTGCGTAGTGGGGAAAAACGCTATGTTGTCCTGAATAGAAGTCGTCAGCAACTCAACAAAGAAGTCTATTTCTGTATTACACAGATTTCTATGCTGATCTGGTAAGAAATTGGGGAGTAGGCTATTCAGTCTATCCTGAAACTGTGGCCAGTCAACATTGGTTAGGGACGAAATTGCTGGAGCAATAAGTGTGCTCGCAGAAAATTCCTTCTGCAGAGTAATTTTTAGTTCAACAGCCAAATGGTCAGAATCAGAGATATGGGCGTGGCAAGTAAAATTTTTGATTTGGGGGAGAATGTTTACGAGGTTGTCAGATACGAGGAAGAAGTCTAAAAAGGAGTTACCTCTGGGAAAGGTTGGAATATCCTGGGAGACAGTGACGAAGTTGTGGTTGTGGAGATTATCTTCTAACCATTTAGCCATGGTTGTTCCTACTAAGTTGGTCGAGGGATCGTTCCACAGGCTATGTTTAGCGTTAAAATCACCTCCAACAAGCATATATGTGAATTGTTGGGAAAAGGCGTTTAACACATTCAGATCGCTACGTACTCGTTGGGCTGGGGTATGGCACGGAATATACAGCGAAACCAGAAGAAGAGTTTCGCCGGAATCAAGATTTATTTTCAGAGATGTACTCTTGAAGTTAGTGAAGTTGATCTGGGTGGGCTCGAATTGGAGATTTTTCTTAATGAGGATAGCGGTGCCCCGCTTACCCTCACCTGCGTCATTTCTGAGACACTCTGTGCCTTGCTTTTAAATTTGTCTCTGAAAGAAACATGAAATGAGGACGATGTTTCTCCAGAAAGAGATTTAGGGAGACTCGTTTCCCCTGCGAAACAAGGGAGTTGACATTGAGGGCAATCGCCTTCAATTCGCTTAATTCCTGTCTCCGCATAACGAAAACGCGAATTGCAGATAAGCAGTTTGTCTCTCCGGAATGGAGGTCAGCTTCCTATAGCTAGGTAGAAAGGCATTGATTTTGGCCATAAGGCCGAAAAGGTCACAATCAAAGAGTGACTTAGCCTCTTGATTGCAGAACGCGTCTGCTCCTAAGGCATTGGCTGTGGAGGGTTTTGGCTTGGCTGTAGCCTGGAGTTTGGAAGCTTCCTGGGCCTTGCTCCCCTTGTGCGAACCTGAAAAATTAGTTGAAAGAATTTGGGCAAAAGACTTACCGGGCTGTTCATAGTTCCGTGCTGACTCTCGGATGAACTCTTCTCTCTGCTTCTTCGTCTGCACTGCTGCTTTCTTCCTGTCGATGAGTTCCTTATACTTGGGGCAGCCTCTATAATTTGCCGGATGTCCTTCCTGTTTGCAGTTTGTGCAATAAGGTTTTCCCTGATTTGCTTCCCTTGTGCAGGCTCCTGGTCCATGTCTGCCGTTACACTTCACACAGCGGTATGCTGTCCCGCAGTTACTGGCTACATGCCCGTGATTTTGGCAATTCTTACACTGTGAGATACCACTGCTTTTGAAACGCTCCCAGTAGATGGATTGATGAAGAACTCTGTTGACCGAGACAACCCGGCTGACATCTTTATCCGGCTCGAAGTTTACTACATATGCATCTATCGGTCCGGTCTTCTTGGTATGGGGTGTGACGAGATGGGAGACTTTAGCCGCCTTGATGCCTGGCAACTCCTTTTCCAGAGCTTCAGCTACTACCTTTGTGTCGAAACTCCACTGTACTCCCTTTAAAACTAGGGATAGCTTCCTATCGTCCTTTGGTGTAAATGTGAAGCAATCAATCTTGATTGCCTTCACAATGTCAAACAGTGTCCGTCGGTCTTCTTCGGTGGCTGCTTTGATCGTGCTCTTCGATCGGTTATTATTCTTGAGAAAGAATTTTGGTCGTGATGGGAGCTTCTCCAACTTCTCATAGAAGTGAGCCACATTTAAATTGTAGCATATTATCGGTGGTGGCCTCGGAGTTCTCTTCTCTGGTGGTGTTTGTGCTGCCTCCCTGCTAATTTCTGGTTTCTCCGACTGCTGAATAAGCTTGTAATAGTTTTCCTCTACTATCTCGTGCTGCTTTGGCTTTTCCTTGCTATGTTGCTTACCCTTTTTGTCGGAATTTCCTGTCAGCTGAGAACGCGGTCGTCTTTTGTTATCAACTACTTTGTAGCTTTCGTCAGATGATGGCCCGCTTCCAGTCAGTGTAGATGTGCCAAATTCATGTTCTTGGAGGTCTCCATCGTCAAGACCTTCAGCATCCATGAACTCCACTGTCTCATTTTCCTCGGTATATTTGGTCGGTTGAGGGTCTCTTTTCTTGGCGGTGCCAGTAGATGTCACCAGTTGTCTCTTTCTATTGCACGTAATACTGCCCCCTTCTTAAATTTGTTCGTCCCGAGCAACAAGTGGTCCACGGTCTTGATGCTCGTAGTATTGACACAAGCGGCCTAAATGAACAATTTTATGCTTGCCTCTTGTGCCACGCTGAATCCTGTATACCACGTCATTAATTCTAGTTACTACTGAATACGGTCCCTCCCACTGCTAATTTCGCCCCCGTGGCCCCTTGTACATCAGCTGTTCGTTTCAATGGGGCTCTGACATTACACTTATACATTTCCTTTCTGCTGCTACGTGGCGGCCCTTTGTAAGAAGCACACACAGTGCATCTGCGACACCACTTGTCTACATCCTCCCGCATATGTAGCCAATAAAACTTTTCTCGTATTTTTGAAATTGTTTTATTCACTCCCAAATGTTTTCCAGATGCTCCACGATGCATTTACCTAGAACATCGTTGACCTTTGATGCCGGCACGACTATTTGCATTCGAAACGATTTACCGTTAGGTGCTTCCCACTTGCGTTTTAATATACCGCATTCAACATGAAAAGAATTCCATTGAGCCCAATAGCTTTTCAGCTTTTCACTCATCCTCGAAATATCCTTCCATTCTGCTTTTTCTATATCTGTTTTCCAAGCAAGAATAGGCGATATGTCCGGATCTTCTCGTTGCGCTGTTCGCAAACTCTCGATGTCCCAACCTGTTGATGGCTCCACAGTTACCAACTGTATAGTAGCTGTTTTCTCATTTCCTTTCTCCCAGCCGTAATGCTTAAATTCAGGTTCCCATTGACGTTGTACCAAGGCTTCTGCATTTCCATGGATACGTCCTTTCCTGTGTTGGCTCTCAAAGCCATAAGGTTGGATTCTAGTCTCCCTATGAATAGTTTGCTGTCTAGCTCGCCAACTTGGACATTCTTCTCTCCATTTCTGTTCAGTTGATTCCTTTCGATGGCGTTTGCTGCAGTCGTTTTGAAGGTGTCCCAATTTATTACAATCCCAACATCGAAGAACACTACGTGAAGGGGTGCTCAGTGATAACTGCAATCTATTGCAAGTCTGCTGCTCAGCTCGATATCTTTGCAATTCCACTTTCCTCTCTTCATCTAGAGACTCCACTCGTCGGCGTTTTCTGCAGTCTCTTTGTAGGTGTCCTGGTCTATTACAATTCCAGCATCGAAGGATACCACGCAAAGGTGAGCTCTGAGATGACTGCATTCTATTACAAGTACATTTGTCCACCGAAATGTCTCTCATTCGTACTGCACTCTGCGAAGCTTGTCGGGCGGATTCATACACTAATGCATGTTGATTTCTTTCCTGCTAGCCTTAACGCTTGTTGTAAATTTTGATCTGCAATAGCGTTAACAAATGCCTCCGTCGCCACTTCATTGAGAAAATCCGCATTCACGCTGGAGTATGAAAGATGCGCTAATCTTTCTACATCTGACTGCAGTTGCTGTAGTGATTCTCCATGTTTTGAATCCTGTTGCGCAATTGTAGGCGATATACTTGCTGCATGTGTTCATCTCCGTAACGTAATTCTATCGCCTGTACTAATGAAGAGTAATTACGTTAATTTTCAATCGGTACAGTTTGTAAGAGTTCTGACGCAGGACCTCGAGCTATAGCTTTGTCTTCATCATTCCATCCATTTACCTCTGAAGCTGCCTCGAATTGTATCTTGAAGATATGCCACGAATTTTGTCCATCAAATATTGGAACTTTCATTCTACCTGCTCCGGATATTTCAGCTGCTACGTTTAGAGGCTGACGATGCTTTATTCTTTCCAGATCTGCTTTAAAACTCTCAAGCTGCTCGGTGACTTTTTGTTGAGCTTCCGCCACTTCGTGCTCGATTCCTTCAATTTTCAAATTTTGTTCTTCTAAATAACTTTTCAAGAAAGTCTTCTGTTCCTCCAAACGAGTTTCTAGACAATTCTCCAGAGAGATCTTTTGTTCGTCCAAACGGGTTTCCAGAGATTTCTTTTGTTCCTCAAAATCAATCTTTTGTTCATCAAAACGGGCCTCCATAGATTTCTTTTGTTCCTCGAGAGAACTCTTTTGTTCGTCAAGAGAATTCTTTTGTTCGTCGAGAGAACTCTTTTGTTCGTCGAGAGAATTCTTTTGTTCATCAAAACGGGCTTCCATAGATTTTTTCTGCTCATCTAAACGGGACTCCAGAGATCTCTTTTGTTTCTCTAAAGAATTGCTTGTTTCCTCAAAAGCATTTTTCATCTGCAGAGCTAATGAAAGTTCCAATTTACTCATTAAAGTGCCCAAAACTTGTTCCATGTTCATCACAGACTTTTCTTCCGCTTCAGTTTCTTCCAAGTTATCTTCGAAAACAAATGTCTCAGGATTCTGCCCTTCTTCTATCAAAGCTTGTCTCAGTCGCTCGACGAGAACATTCTTTGGACCTGTCGTTTGTAACGACCGGTTCCCTAACTCCACTTTCAAATCCTGTATCCGAAGCTCCTCCAGTTTGCGCCCCATTACTTTAATAATTCTCTTACAGTAGTATATAAACTATTTTCCAGAACTTTCACAATTTTACACAATTTCTCAAAATTAATCACACTTTGAATTTTTAAGTCAATTGCCACCACTTTATTTCACTTCTGACACAAGTTGTTGCGAGTGTGGCCTTTGGTTCGTTATTTAAAACACAATATTAAATAATTAATATACAAGTTCTTTATTTCACTCTAATCATATAAAATTCACAATTCCTCAATTAATCAACTCAATTCTAATTATCGCTAACACTGTACTTTCAATTATCGCAATCTAATTACACACGTTTGCTTCCTTATTACTTTCACTTGTTAACACTAGAACGTCTAAAGGGCGGTACGCTAGAGCCAAGGAATTAGGTCAAGGAATTTTTCCACTTATTTCTTAAAGAAAATTTGACATTAGGTCAAGGAATTTTTGACAATTTGGATTTGTCAATTGTGTGATATTTCTGACAATAAAGAAATAATAAAGAAAGTGAAGAAATGGATAATTTCCAATGAAAAATGAAGATACAAGTAAAACAATTTTTATTCGTACATTTGTCATTTTAAAATTGATACACCTCTTGCAAAATCGCCGTTCCTTGGTTCAATTTTTCAATTATTCCACCACCGTCAAAATTCCTTACAAAAATAAGTGCATCGGTACTTATTTCTTCAAGAAATATTGACATAAATGGATTTTTCGTAAAAGAGCGACATCTTTTTGTCAATCGGGAAGTAGAGTTTTTCTGTTCGAATTACTTTTTTCTAGCGTACTACCTCAAGGAATCGGTCAAGAAAAAAAATTCCTTGAGCATTCCATGACACTTTTTTTACATAGTTTTTGTATAGGAACAAAAATTCCTTGGCTCTAGCGTACCGGGCTTAAATCTGGAGTGTTCTATTCCATAAACTTCTTGACTGTTCTATTCATTCTTATTCCTGAACCTTCCTGTCGATTCCATCGATTCTCCCAACCTGAAGTCGTTTACTCTCCATTGCCAGTAGATGTCACCAGTTGTCTCTTTCTATTGCACGTAATAATATAAACAAACGCAAGGTATATAGAATATATATAGTATTCTATGCCATAGCCCACACAGGGGAGATTATTTGAACTTTTTACGGGTGAGATGAGAAGTAGGTATTCGTTGATAGGAAAAAGTCCGTGGTACCGAGTTTCGATCGGGTGTATGGGCAGCATACCAATACCAAGCCGGCCATTTTGAAATCGCGAAATTTCTGATCGGATGTCTGTAGAGATGTTTACCTGCGATTTGAGGTGATAATATATTTATTTAATAATCATTACGTGTTGTGAAATTGTGATACAGTTATTGTTATATCAAAAACTGTGACTTAATTGAACACGCACACAATTAAATTTGGTAATCATATAAGGAACTACGCGAAGCAACATTATTGTTATGACACGTCTAAGCCAAGGGAAGGAAATTCCTTTATTCTCTAATTGAAAGTACAGTATTAGCCATAATTAAAGTTGAGTTGATTAATTGAAGGTTTGTGAATTATATAAGATTAGAGTGAAATAAAGAACTTGTACATTAAATATTTAATATTGTGTTTTAAATAACGAACAAAGGCCACGCTCGCAACAATATATATATATAAATATGGATATTTTTTTACTGAAACCGTAATTAGTAAAAAATATTGATTCAGCGTTAATATTTATGTAAAATATCGAAATAAGTGCAATTTTAATTGCTTAACATACCGAGGATTTGAATCTTCTTGGAATTTAACGAACTACCGGAAAATTTTGTTGGTAAAAAAATAGAAAAAGGAATGAAATACCTATAATTTGTACTCTAATTTGATTATTTGAGATCATTTTCATATTTCTATAGTGAAATTATGATAATTTTTTTTAAATAGAAGGCAAATTTGCAATGCATAATAACGAAGTGTAAAGAAGAGAAGTTATTGGCAAATTAAGGTAAACTAAAATGTGGAATAGAATTAGGTAGGTATACGAATCTTAATTCAATTTATATTTCATATGGGAATGGAATAGCTTCAAAAATTCAAATCAAATATCACATATAACTTAACCTTAAATTTTCGTAATAAGATTGTAAAATTGTATTACATCTCCCTTTACTTAAGTGATTGAAAGAAATGAAGATGCATTAGATATATTAATTACGTACACTTTGAGCTCAACCGATATAGTTATGTAATATAAAATGTTTATCCGCGATGTATTAGGTGAGAAGGTTGGATGACTACCAATTTGTCTTTTGTTTGAAAAAGTACCATTGTTAACATCTAATTTTACTCCAGCAATAATGTGAGTATTCTTTTTTCCATCTTTTTCCATTTCCATTCTTATTTGGCATTTTTTTTTCCAACTTTCAGGCACTTCGTTTTAATACCGCCCTGATTTTCCCTAAAGATTTTTTAAGATTTTTTTTTTATGTTAGGAAAGTAAAATTGTAGTTAAGTAAGTAAAATTGTACTGATTTTAACTTTTTAAATGGATCCAGTAGAATAATTTTACAAACAAATTGAATTTTTCCAGGATTTTTCCTCCAGAATGAATGAAGGCAAAAGACTTGGAGCAAAACGCAATACCTATATCACCCGATATTTCTGTTGAAATCGCAATTTATTGGATAAAATCTTTGTATATTATGTATATTTATTTTTCACTATATCTATGATGCTTCTCTTAAATCTAATCATATTTGTTTCGTTCTTGCATATATACATTTTTAGTCCTTTAATTAGTAATGTATTTCCTGCGAACTTTTCCAGCGTTACAGCAATATGAAATAGTTGCAAAACAGTCCATGTGGGGAAGTATAATTGTGTTATATATACAAATTGCAGTATCAGTGTTAATATTTTTTCTTATTATTCTTAATAAACCAATCTTTTTTGCTATTTTCGCGCAGATTAAGTCGATGTGGGTAGAGAATTTCAATTTGTTGTCAACCATTACTTCCAGCTACTTGATTATATGTATCTACCTGGGTATGTAAATTGGGAGGGAGATAGTACAACGTATAAGGAAATTTAATTATGAGTGACGAGAGAAGCATAAAAAGACCTCAAGCATTAACATTTTTAGCACCATACATTTTGTTTTCGACACATTTAGGCTTAGTTTATTCATGTCATCTATTGCGTTACCGTTTAGTTCCTCTTGCGCTATTATTTGACATTGTTGAATGTCTTTCCCGGCTAAGTATAATATCTAGTGTGTCGTCTGCGAATAATACTATTTTTGCATTTTTGAGAGTATTTGGCAAGTTATTTATATATAGTATGAAGAGAATGGTAGATAAAATTGTACCCTGTGGCACTCCTTGAACCAATTGTTTTCGGTTCCTCTGACTCCGTACTTTTAGTTTTTTTTTAGTATTTCCCTGCTGATTGTTTCAAACGCACGCTTTAAATTAAGAAAAACAGCCGCTATTGTATTACCATCATCTATCAAGGTTTTTCATTCCATAATTATGTAATTTAATTGCGTTTCACAAGAGTGTTGCTTTCTAAACACAGATTGATGCTTATTAATAATTTTGTTTCCTCCAAATATGCTTCTAGTTGCATTTGCACTACTTTTCTTTATACATTTCCCAATAATCGGCATGCTGATTATTGGGCGTATATTTTCACATTTATTTGTTCCCCTGATATTTAGTATAGGCGTAATCAAGGATTCTTTCAAGTTACTTGGAAAAAACGCCCTCAGTGAGCGACTGGTTCACGATCTTTTCTATGATAGTACATAAATATTGCTCAGCATCTTTCAACATTTGGACATTTATTAACCATATTTCTGTTATGTTCATTTTTCACATTTGAAATTTCATTTTTTTCCATTTTGCGGGAGTCCGTGTGTAAAACACGAGGAAAGTGAACCATTTACATTTTGCATGTAACATTGCAAAAATTTTGACGGGTCGGACTTACGGATCGTTATATTTCATTAAATTTGAAACTTTGTTCAAGGTACCTGAGAAAATGACAAAAAGGAATTTTCCAGGATTTCTTCTCCAGAATCCATGTACCAACGTTTATTACAATGACACTTACGCTGAGGCATTGATTATTTAAGGTAATATGACCTATAAAATCAATATTTACTTTGAATTGAATTGAATTGAAGAATGAAAATTTGGAGAAAATTTCGAACAAAACGGAATATAATCACGCGATATTCCGTAATGCTTTTCGAGAGTTTTTCGTTCAAGTCTACAATATAATTAAAAAGATTGAGTTCAGAAGCATAGGACATTGTTTCAGTTTTAGCAAAGAATACCAAGAAAGGCATAAAAGTTATAGAACAGTCAGTTTTTATAATTTTAAATATCCATCGGACACTTTGGGCAATCTAAATTATCTTCTGTTTCGCGCAAATAACTTTAAATGGAACCGCCTAATAAACGCAGAGCTCAGCAGCAACAAGGTTAGCAGGAGGGTCTCTAAGGACGAGTACTATAAACTCGACTGTGGTTATTAGTTGTTAATGGTATTCTCATCTCAATTTACTCAAAGAGCATTGCAAATGCTTCTTAACTAGGCTTAAAGTTGTGGTCTGGGTCTTATTTACATGGAGGAGTGTTGTTCCGACTTTCGCTACCCCAAAACTGGGTAACATTAATTCTCTTTAATTCAAAACTGAAGTTAAATACCATGCAGTGATACTAGACTCTAAATTAAACTGATGGATGTGAATGAGTGCGTTAAAAAGGCGGCTGGGGGTATACACCCTCGCAGCATACACTGGTTGTACACCGATTTTATAAGACCTATCCTCACATATGGAATCTTGGTGTGGTGGAATGCACTAAAGAAAGCGACTCAGCAATGGAGATTATGCTCAGTCTCTTGCCGCTCGATATGCATGGGAAAAGTATAGCTGAAAAGACTTAGAGAGTCGGGCTGCTGGATAACAGCAGACCTTGAGCAGTAGTGGTAGTGTGTTCCAAGCGGAGGTTCTGGCTATTTGCAAAGTAGTAAGGCTGCTGGCTATGACTTATGAGGTATCTAGTGATCGAATTATCAGGATTTGTATTGGCAGCCAAGCTACAATCAAAGCTTTGGACTAGACTAGCATTAGATTGCGCCTAGTGCAATGGTGTCGCTGTTAGCTCTGGAAACTAGCTGCTAACTAACTAGGGTTATCCTCTTTTGGGTACCTGGTCACTGTCATATACCTGGAAACGAGGCTGCTGATATTCTGACTAGAAGGGTTCTAGCAGAGGAGCCCAGAGATCGGCCTCTAGAATCAGTGAAGAGGATTCTAGAATCAGTGAAGAGGATTCTAGATGCATAAGCCTCTAAGCCTCGCTGAAGGAGAGAACTGATCACATGCGCGATTTCTAGACATTTCTGACCCGATATATGTCCTCGGAAGACAATATTTGCTGAAGAGCTGAAATGACGTGCGTAATTCTACTGCAGTTATCGTGCGACACTGCTCCTTTGGCCAAACATGCAGAACGCATACAAGCTCCATACAATGAATTCTGCAGAAGCTGTATGGACGAGGAAGAGGTTGACAACTGTTGGCATCTTCAGACTGAACGCAACCAATTCAAGACGTGGACACTGACAGGTTTGAGTCCAACTTCACATATTGTACGCGCGTCTTGTCGGCTTCACAGAAAGATATAATTTTAGTAATTTATGTAACCTTTTGTAATTAAATCATTAAGTCAGTAGTCGGTCTTTTAATTACGAAGTGGGTAACAAAAGTGGCGACGAGGATTTGGAAAAATATAAAAAATATATTTAATTGGAACAAGTTCGAGAATTTTCACGATCACTGCAAAATGGCGGAGATGGAAAAATTGCTTCAGTTGATCGAACAACAACAGAAATTGTTGGAGATTCAACAACAAATGTTCCAAACACTTCAAACAAGTAATTCTGACACTGTGACTTTGGGAAAAGGAACCGAATTTACAATGGATTCCTTAGCAAATAATATTACCGAATTTTTCTACGACCCAGATAATGGAGTAACGTTTCACGCATGGTTTTCCCGCTTTGAAGATTTATTCAATGAGGATGGTGCTAAACTAGACGATAAGGCTAAAGTTAGACTTCTCATGCGAAAGTTAAATCCACTGGTGCACGAGAAATATGTAAATTATATACTTCCAAAGCACAGTAGAGACCTTCAGTTCGACGAAACAATTGCAACGCTAACAAAAATATTTGGAATTCAGGAATCGCAGTTCAACATTCGATATCGATGCTTAAAAACGTCAAAAGCAGGTTCGGATGATTATATTTCATTTGCGGCTAAAGTCAACAAAAATTGTGAAGACTTTAATTTGGCAAAACTAAGTTCAGATCAGTTCAAGTGTTTAGTTTTTGTTATTGGGCTGCAATCTTCAAAAGATGCGGACGTTAGAGCTAGACTTTTATCAAAGCTTGAAACTGAAACTGATGGGCCACTGACACTTGATAAATTGGTATCAGAAGCGCAACGGATCATCAATCTAAAGCACGACACAGCTTTGATTGGTCAAACTCCAAACAAGCCAAATGTTAACGCTATTTATCAAAAACAAAACAAGCGGTTCTCCAATAATAAAAAGCGTCAATCAATCACTCAATTAGCGCGGTCAGCTTCATCAAGCACTGCTGATACTCCACGAACGCCGTGTTGGGCATGCGGAGGCATTCATTTCATACGTTATTGCTCATACTCAAATCATAAATGTAATCAATGCAGTCGAGTTGGTCATAAGGACGGATATTGTGCTTGTTTTTTATGGAAAACTGCAACTACTTCAGATCAATCACAGAAGTTTGCCAGATCTAGAAAACAATACTCTTCTAATCATAACAAGAAGTCTATAGTCAACAATTTAGCTGTATTTGCCAATGTCAACAAAGTTCAATATCAAAATAGGCGGCGGTATACAGTAGTTCAAGTCAACAATATTCCTGGTAGAAATGACATTGTTAATGCTTCGCTTCGATTGCAAATTGACACAGCATCAGATATAACTCTTATCAGTCAACCCGTGTGGGAGGAGTTAGGGCGTCCTGTCACTACAGTGGATACCAAATTGCAAGCAAAAAGTGCATCTCACCATGGAATCAACATAATCGCACAGTTCCAATGCGATATTCAATTAAATGGGAAAGTTCATTCAGGACAAATTTTTGTAACTAATGTTAGTAGCCTTAATGTTCTAGGCATTGACTTGTGTGATGCTTTC
Source organism: Dioctria linearis (assembly GCA_963930735.1). Lineage (NCBI taxonomy): Eukaryota > Metazoa > Arthropoda > Insecta > Diptera > Asilidae > Dioctria > Dioctria linearis. The sequence continues at coordinate 33,001,077 of OZ005740.1, read as the reverse complement.
AATCTGTGGGAAAAACCTCTGAGCTCAATCTGTTACCAAATCAAATCAATGGACAGAGAAACAGAAATTGCAACCATCAAGCGTCAATTTTCTGAGCTTTTCCTAGAGGTACCAGGAACTTGTACAAACGTCATTGTACATCTACACCTCAAAGACAACGCAAAGCCAGTGTTTCGATGGAAACGACCTGTAGCATATTCAGCGCAGATTTTAATTGAAAACGAGCTTCAGCGTCTGCAAGATATGGGTATAATATCACCAGTTGAATATTCAGACTGGGCAGCACCTATTGTTGCTGCGAAAAAACCAAACGGGGATATCAGGATTTGTGGGGATTACTCTACAGGGTTAAACGACGCATTACAACCACATCAGTATCCATTGCCTGTTCCAGCAGACATATTTGCTACATTGTCAAACAGAAAATTTTTCTCTCACATCGACTTATCCGACGCTTATCTTCAGATACCGGTCGATGAACAAACTAGAAAGCTATTAACTATCAGCACCCATAAGGGATTATTTTCATTCAATCGACTAGCACCAGGAGTTAAAGCTGCACCAGGGGCATTTAAACAGATTATGGATACAATGCTAGCTGGGTTGGATGGTGTTGCAGCTTACCTTGATGATATTTTGATAACAGGGGTGGACATGGAATCTCACATGCGAAATCTGGAAAAAGTTCTACAACAGCTACTTGACCACGGTTTCCGTGTAAAATTATCAAAATGTAAATTTCTATTACAGCAAATAAAGTATCTTGGTCATATTATTGACGTAGAGGGGCTACGACCTGATCCGGATAACATCATGAAAATCAGGGAACTTCCTGAACAAGAAAATATCACACAGCTGAGATCATTTCTTGGCGCAGTAAACCATTATGGCAAATTCATATCACAAATGCGAAAACTTAGAGCACCATTAGATGAGTTTCTAAGGAAAAACGTAAAATTCAAATGGACATCTCAGTGTCAACACGCATTTGACAAATTTAAGGAGATTCTTTCATCAAACTTACTGTTGACTCATTTTGATCCAGCGTTACCAATCAAAGTAGCAGCAGATGCTTCCAACGATGGTATTGGAGCATACATTGCTCATACATTACCGAATGGTGCAGAAAAAGTCCAGATCACTCACGGATGCAGAGAAAAAGTACAGCCAGATTGAAAAGGAGGCCCTTGGCTTAATATATGCCGTAACTAAGTTTCATCGGTTCGTATATGGTAGAAAGTTTAAACTCTTGACCGATCACAAACCCCTTGTGGCTGTGTTTGGTTCTAAAAAGGGTATACCAATATATACTGCGAATAGATTACAATGTTGGGCATTAACCTTGATGCTTTACGATTTCGACATCGAGTATGTCAACACAAAAGATTTTGGATGTGTTGATATGTTGTCACGACTTATCGAATCACATACAAAACCAGAAGAAGAGTATGTGATAGCCTGCACTCTCCTGGAAAAAACTATTGAAGAAGATCTATATTCAGCAATCAGAGCATTGCCAGTCACATTTCGCATGATTCAACGAGAAACACAACGAAATAGAGTTCTTCGCACTGTCTTAAATTTCATTGTACAAGGCTGGCCTGCATCAATATCAAAGGAACATCCATTGCATTCACAATTGATTTCATATTTCAATCGAAGGGAATCTTTATCAGCGGTTCAAGGATGTGTCATGCTCAGCAATCGCATCGTTGTACCTGAAATCTTCAGAAAAAGGGTTCTTCGACAACTGCATCGGGGACATCCGGGTATAGAGCGCATGAAAGCTGTAGCAAGGAGTCATGCTTACTGGGAAAATATTGACGATGACATTTATAAATATGTCAAAGAATGTCAAAACTGTGCTAGTGTAGCAAAGTCACCTGTAAAAACAACACTTCATTCATGGCCTATAGCAAATTCACCAATGGAAAGATTACACATGGACATTGCCGGACCTTGTGGAGGGAAATCTTATTTGGTAATAATTGACGCCTACTCAAAATGGCCCGAAATTTTCCAAATGGACAAAATTACATCGACTGACGTCATTGAAAAACTTCAAACTGTTTTCTCTCGATATGGGAATTGTCAACAACTTGTAACGGATAATGGCACACAATTTGTTAGCGCACAATTCTGCACATTCATGGTATCTCGAGGGATAGAACATCTTAAAACAGCGCCGTATCACCCACAGTCGAACGGCCAAGCTGAACGATTCGTGGATACACTCAAACGTGCTCTGAGGAAACTTCAGCAGGAAGGAACGAGTATAGATAACTTGGAGACATTTCTTCAAACATACCGATCGACACCTACTAGGAACTTACCAAATTCTGTAACACCTGCAGAGATGTTTATTGGCAGAAAAATTGCAACAACCTTAGACCTGCTTAAGCCTCGACAAACAATTTCACCTAAAACAAATGTAAAGCGGAATAATCAGTTCAATCGGCGTCATGGAGCTAAATACCGTGAGTATAAACCTGGAGACTTGGTTTATGCTAAACTTTTTAAAAAAAACAAATATCACTGGAATCCTGGCGAAATCATCGAAAGAGTTGGAAATGTTAACTACAACGTCCTAGTCCAATCAGATGAGGACAAATTTAGACTAATTTGATCACATACCAACCAGCTTCGGGATCGAAAACAAGGCGACGCTGTCGTTGTTAACAGCGATATATCTTTTGAAACGTTGCTTGATGCATTCAGCATTTCACGAAGCGATTCAAATAGTGAAGAGCCTAACTCTATGCCTTCAATATAATCAGAGCACGAGTTAGTTGTCATCAACGTTATCAGGTGCTGAAATTACAGAGCAACCAGATGAAGAGTCAGCAACTGAACCAATATTCCTCACATCAAATTTAGATCCTGTACGCACTAAAGCTGGAAGAGTAGTCAGGCCGCCAGCCTACCTTCGAGATTATTCAACCTAAAAGGGGAGGTGTTGGCATCTTCAGACTGAACGCAACCAATTCAAGACGTGGACACTGACAGGTTTGAGTCCAACTTCACATATTGTACGCGCGTCTTGTCGGCTTCACAGAAAGATATAATTTTAGTAATTTATGTAACCTTTTGTAATTAAATCATTAAGTCAGTAGTCGGTTTTTTAATTACGAAGTGGGTAACAACAACGTTCAGCACCTACTTGTTCAGTGAACTGGGGAAATTAGCAGACAAAGAGTTTGGGAAACCTGGTATGGTTCACTAACTCTTGTGGCTGGTTTCAGCGCACCCCCTAAATTGAAGGCATCTCTTCCAGGTATGGTCCCAAAAGACGGCATCACATAGATGATCCAAGTGTGGCTGGTCGTACATTTTTTTTACGACGGTCGACACTACTTAGCCTAACCTAACCTAACTCTAGATGGAGGCAAGATGTAAATTGATATATGTAGGTAAAAAAAGTGCATTTTTTTATAAAGATTTTCAAAAATATTACAAACAAAATTTATTACGAAGGCACATTTCAAAACTTTTACGTTTCAATTAGAGCAAGAGCAGTAGTTATTACAAAAACAGATACTATACTTGCACCTGCAATAGACCACACTGATTTCATTGACTTCAATGAGAGGCCTGTATCCCATACAAGATGTCTTACGCCACCTATTGAATGTAGTACAAACGGAAATGCAATGATCCATTTAATTGTGGTAATGAGCCATTGAGAAAAATTTTCATCTTTAATGCAATCAATATAATATTGGAAGTCGTTTGGCAGAATCATTGTACCTATTCCGAAAACCAAAAAGTATGTCGACAGTAAGATACCTGTATGGAAATATTAAAGAAAAAGATTAAATTAAAATAAAGAAAAAGTACCTCATAGCAAAACCTACCAGATGTTCTATGAAGCAGAGAGGACAGCATATGAAATTCCATTTTGTATATACTGACATGCGGTGATAAGGGCCTTTTTAAACACTCATTCCTAGCCTCGAGTCCTGTTGGTAGTTTGGGGCTTTCTATTTTCTCTATTTTAATATTTTGGAAACGTTTTATCACAGGACTTGACAAAACTTTAGAGTTGAATATGATTTTTCTCAGTTCGCCAAATCTCCTTAAAATTTAAAATTGTTTGGAATTAAAATTATATTCTTCAATCATAATTTATATACTTTACTTTAAAACAGACATTTTATTATCGAAACTTGTTTGGATGGCAGCTGAATTCAAAAATCGATGACATTTTAGTTTTTCGTTAGCTGAGATTAATATTTTTGTAGGGTGAAAGCCACTGACATATATAACAGTGAAGCATGATACAAAGGTTAACAAGATATGGCCGAATTATTTGTCAATTGGTTGCTTGCTTGCCCCATTTGGCGACTATTGTCACAAATTTGTTTGTCTCAATTTCAATCGACCTTATCAAAGTGAAATTTTTTTTCTATTTGGAGATTTCCTTGCTTTCCCACTAGCACATAATTACTTTTCCCGAAGTGATTTAAGCGAAGAAACTAATGTTTTGTTAAATATTTTAATATATTCAAAGCGGATTTCAGTCAATAAAATACGAAAAACTCTAAACAAATTCGCTGGAAATGACATTGTCACCTCATGACGTAGCAACGCAAAAAATTCCTCTCGATTCGGCCATACCCGTTACCTTTGTATCATGGCGTGAAAGTCTATTTATCGAAATGAAGTATGTAGTCTCTTTCAGCTTCTGCGATTTTAGATAACTTTAGAAATCCTGCTTATGAAGCTCGTCAACAGCAGACCTGTAAGGTACTTAAGTACTAGTCCCAGTACCAGGACCTGGACTTAACATTTTTTTTAAGTACAATTACCAGTTCCGGTACTGGTACTTACAAAATTTTCAAGTGTCACGATACTGGTACTTATAAATTTTCATGTCCAATTCCAGATACTGGTACTCATAAATAACATATACATATAAGCTTAAGTATATTATGCAATACTACAAAGACCACAATAAAGAGGTTTAATAGCAGGGACAGTAACGCTCATGATTTAAAAAAAAAAATTAAATTACAATCGCTGTGCAGTGAGTTTTATTTATAAGTTCTTCATAATAAATTGAATTAGTTAGGTAATATGTATGTAGATGAGTGAAAGTAGGACAGAAATTTACATGCGATAACCTTTGTTGAGAATGAAGTACAACATCCCGCTCTCTTCCTCCACATCTGTGGAGTGTTTATTTTCATTTGCAGGTCTTGTAATGCTCCACGAAGGCAATCGTTATCTAATGTGACATTTGAAAAGCTTGTTTTGCTAAAGGCAAATTCAGATACTGTATAAATAATTTCCAAAATTAGAAATTAAAACACCAAAAGCTTATACAATTCTGTTTAATTTCCTATCTTTTTGCAGGATTAATTAATATTTTAAAATTTCTGATTTGAGTTTTCGAAAGCTCTTGAGCATCTATTATTGGAAGGCGTACTTAAATAATTAACAAGAACTTAAATACTTATAAGCGGAGCTGGGTAAGTACCCAAGAAAAAGTACTTAAGTACAAGTAAAAGTACCGAAGGCCTGAGTACTTCAGCGTAAGTACAAGTACCGCATGTATGAAAAGTACTTGTAACTAAGTATTAAGTCTATAAAAAGTGCTGAGTACTTTTTGAAGTACTTTTTAAAGTACTTTTTTAGAATCTTTGTACGTTGGCAGTAATATAATGAAGTTTATCAAGTTCAGTTATAGTAATCAGTGGCTACCATTTATAGTTTTTTATAGTTTTCAGCGCTGCAGGTAGAGTAAAACTTTCACCTCTCATTACTACACTCTTAAAAACTATTAGAGGTCCGCCCAAGCGCCTATTATCCATCAATAATGTATAATAATTAGGAAAAAATAAAAGAAATAAGGAAAAAATAAGGAAAAAAGTTCCAGTAAATTTATAAGAAAAAAATGAGCACGCAGCTCGAAAAGTGATTTTAATAAAACATTTAGAATTTCTTCTGCGTATCTAATGAATATATTGTCTTTGGTAAAAAAGTTTTTATCGCAGTAATATCCCTAAATGATTGATTTAAAATCATGTATTTCGACGAATCCATTAATTTATTTGTTGTTTTCAGTTCTCTCTCAGTTGGTACCTACTTGGTGCTTAGACCGAAAGTCAACAATATAGAAACGAGCCCACTTTCTGCAGTGTATTTCTATGAACACAGTCAGTCCATATTATAGATGTCAGTGGTTATGTCATCAAATCGAGGCAGCGTCGATTTTATATTCAAGCGAGACGTTATTGGTTTTTCTTCTTATTTGTATGTTAATAGTTTGTCTAAGGCTCTGCCACAGTATATTCTAGCTCTGCCTTGGTGCTTGAGTGTGGCACATGTTTTGGCAGTTCTTTGCGTGCTTTAACACTCAACAAAAAAGCGCACCTGAGATTGTGTTTTCTTTTTTATGAAGAGTTAGATATTTATAAGTACTTAATAGACTCAGAAATACTTAAGTAAAAATCTTGGTACTTAAGTACAAAACTAAGTAAATAGACGCTAGTACTTATGTTCAAGTACTAATTAGGGGCATTTCAAAAGTATTGAGTAATAAGTCTTAAGTAACGAAAATGTACTTTAACTAGTATTTAAGTCTTTTTTTACTTAAGTATTACCCAGATCTGCTTATAAGGTACTCAAAAGTTGATATGTGGTACTTGTAAATACCAGTACCAGTACTTGAGCATTTTTAGATACAAGTATCGGGACTTGTACTTAAAAGATTTTAAGTGCAGATGCTAGTACAGGTACTTTTACATATCTGCAGCACACCATCTAATTCTGCCAGTTTTAATTTCCCTCATACAGTCCGTTTACATGGATACTTGAGTACTTGACTTGAAATTCACTTGAAACTCAAGTAAGGTTTTTGCTTAAATTAATTCCAATTATTTGACTTCAAATTTTCTTGAAATTTACCAAAAATCACAACCTGAATTGTCAACAATAATCTTCATATTGTTCCCCTTTACCATTTGCATAGCTCGCAGACACAAAAAATGTTCAAGTACTGCATGAATTTTGCATGATAAAAAAAATTGGACAAAAACTTTGTGATTTACATGACTCAAGTCTGAGACAACTTACATCTAGATGTGCAAAACCTCACAAAAACGCGGTCCAACTAAAACGAGCTAATGGCCCTCTAATAGAAAGCTCTACACATTCTCTCTCTCTCTTGCTGTATTATGCCACATAAATTCTTCGCAATGGTAGCTTTCTTTGGTTGAATAAAACGTTAAAGAGCTTTCAAAAAGTGTTCCGGGTTTATGTGGAGTTTTGCACATCTAGTTGTAAGTTGTCTCAGTTCAAGTATACTTGAAGTCAATGCGCTTTTATATGATATTTTGATTACTTGATTTCTACTTAAAGTATATTTCAAATATTCTTGTAAACGTACTGATAGTGTTTGAAATCACAGAATAGTTCGCTCTTCATTTTTGTTACCGATAATCAGGCTTCACCACGTAAAAATAGCGTAGTATTCTCCGCTCGAAAACATTCAACACTCTTCTAATTTTGGGTTGGTCTCTTTTCGTGAAAAGGCGGTGTCATTTTATATTTTAAAAGCCTCAACGAAGAAGAGTAGGCTCTATTACCATCACCCTGGTTAATACAGGGGTTCGTGTATAAAATGTTATATATTCTATTCCATTCCAGAGAGCCGGATATCCTTCTCAACTATTTCACTGAAAATGCTGTCTGCTCTAGGAGCTTTATGGGCTATGTACTCATTAAAGGTTTGATGACTGATTGAGAGATATTAAACAGTTTGTGCACAATTTATTATGGGCAGTTAAGACTAATCTTGAAGGATGTATTTACATGTTTATAGTAAGCTTCCCCTTTCTAGGAAATAAAGCTGAGAAAGAAGTAGTAGCAGGAATATACGGTGTAAAGCCAAGAGCTTATATCTATCAAAGTCTAGGAAATTACACCTCGATATTTCAGGCCGAGGTATATGCCGTTATAAGATGTTAATATCTATTAAATATTCATCATGTTAGCGGATAACTTAACTAAGTTCAAAATTGAGCTGATTTTTCAATTGCTTGCAGTCTAGAAAAATTCAAATTAATACGGTCGAAATGCTCATTAAAGAGACGAGACATTGCAGTTAAACGCTCACTCTCTCCATAGTTGGTTCGATGGTAAGGAAGATGGAGGAAGATATGGCTTCTGAGTGAGCGAGTCGCGGTTGATACACATATTGAGCTTAGCAAAAGAGTTGAATTTATTGTTCTCTTTAAAATAAAAAATTAAGGCAATTAAAGAGATATTACGTCTAGTTTTCAGCGTCTGCAAGGATATTAAATTCAAACGGTCCACATAGGCAGGTAAAATTAAAGGATTACTTCAAGGAAGGCCATGGAGTGCAAATCTGAAGAATCTGCATTGAGCAGCTTCGATCCTATTAATCTGCATTTGGTAGTACGGAGACCAGACAGAGCTGGCATATTCCAGTATCGAACTAGCAAAGGTGCAGTAACGAAGTTTTGTAATATAAGGGTCCTCAAATTCTTTAGTCCATCTTTTAATAAAACCCAAAATCAAATTAGCCCTAGTAATTATGTAATCGGTATGATCTACAAAAGAAAGGCGACAATTGAGAATCACACCTAAATCTTTGGTTTTGTTTGTCTAGCCTGGATAATGAACTTCCTTCTAAAACATAATTGAGTTGAATTGGGGACCTTTTGTAAGCGAAAGTCATAGTTGTGTATGTATTTATTAACATTTAGAGGAAGACAATTATTGGAGCACCACTTATGAAAAGTGGTTAAATCATCGTTTAAAAACGAACAGTCACCTTTAAAACCAACAACACGAAAATTCTTGGAATCGTCCTCATAATAAGGTATTTTGGAATTAAGTTAAAGCAAGGATACATAATTGATGTACAGAATAAATAGTAAAGGGGCAATAATACTGCCTTGAGGCACCACACCTGAGGTATTTTCTATCTCCGCAGAAAGTGCTCCATGAAATTCAACTCACTGCGTACGGTTAGATAGATAAGAAGATAACCGATCAACAAACACATAACGGTGGGGGGGGGACCCAAGAATGAAAAGCTTATAGGTTAAAATTCTATAATTAATTTTATCAATGGCCTTGTTAAAATCAGTGAACACACAGTCAGCCTGCTTACCGGACTCAATGGCTGATATACATATGTAAAATAGTGAACAAACTCTAATAGATTAGTCATAGTTGATCTGCCCTTTGAGTGACTATGTTGGAAATATCCCAAGATTGGTTTACAGTGAAAGTGGAGCACATCAGTAACCAAGGCTTCAAAAATCTTGGCAAAATGGCATAAGTTAGCAATAGCTCTATAGTTTGAAACATACGATTTAATGCCTTTTTTATGTAGAGGAATAATCACAGAGTACTTCCATGACTATGCAAGGACCTACAGCACAAGGACAAATTTATACGAAAACCTCAGCCGATCCTACGCTAACAAGAATACATATATCTGTACAGATAGTCAAGTGGCACTAAAAGCCATTTTATCACCTGAGGTCAAAACGAAGTTAATGTGGGAATGCATTCAAGCATTAACAAAAGAACCACCTAAATGGGTGCCAGGACACTCAGAAATAGATTGGAATGATAACGAAGATGTACTGGCCAAAGAAGGAGCATCCATGTCCCTCATAGGACTTCTCTTAAAACACCGTGAAGTTTACCATTCAAAATTGGATCTAAAACCAAATGGACGAAAGATGAACCACAATGACAGGCTCCAGACAAGCCTAAGGATTCATTAAAGGACCTTCACTAAAGCAGAATTTAGATCTTTTAAGGCTATCTATGTAGAAATCATCTCTGAATCATTACAGGAGTCCTAACCGGGCACTGCAAACTAAGCAAACCATGCATCGGATAGGCATATCAGTCACTGATCTATGTAGGCTATGTTTCGCAGAGGATAAAACATCGGAGCATGTCTTATGCAAATGTGAGGCGATTGCACATTTTCATAAAGACAACAAAAGATTGTGGTCTCTAGTTTGAAAATCAGAAGAAATATTTCAGAGGCTCTGCTTCCATATCAGCTCTGATATAACTAATTAATTTAGATACAATCAACTTTGTTGAAGCTAAGTATAGTAATTAACTAAAAAGATATTGTGAAAGGCTTTCAAAATTTCATAACTGCTAGGTGTTTGGATTTTAACGGGCACAAAGTTGTGAAATTACTCTAGTAAGCACAGATATACTCAAGGCAATAAAGATATGTAATGTAAAGCATTAGAGGTGAGAATACTTATGCTATTGAATTTCTTCAAATGTTTTCGCATAATTCATTTCTTACTAAAATTGAAGTTTACGAGTTCGGCCTTTCTAACATCGCTATCCATCCATGTCATAATGTCAAAATTTTATGTTGGAATGATTTGGACCTATATACATACGTTTTGAGTGTGGAGTTTCTTACCGAAGATACAAACTAATTGCCAAGTGTGAATCGAATAACATATGAAAAGAAGAGCAGCAGCAGCAGTGTATGAAAAGTTGGACATTGAGTTACAATTTAAATAAATTAAAATAGTCAGAGAAATTGTAATAGATCCCAATCCTAAAATAAGCTTAAAAAATCATTGCAAGCGAAAACACATTTGGTGGAGATAAGTAGTTAAGCTATACCCATAGTCTATAGAGATCGTATAGATTGTGTTGGGCGCTATAAGAAGAGCTAGTTTAGCTGAAAATAAGCCACCTTCCTTATAAACAATGGGCCTATTATGGTCTGCATTCCAGAGCCCCCGTAAGGGACCTCACCTTCAGTCTTCAATCAATCAAGCCACTTTCATGGCTCAAAATATTGAAATTGATAAAGTTTAGGAAATTAAAAAAAAAAAAAACAACAGTCAAATATTAACATTTTTCTATATATATATAAAAATAAAAAAAAACCGATTACATACCGAAAAAATATTAAAATCGTACATAAAAAAAAATCATTAAAATTGTTGCTTAAAAGAAGTGGAAAAAACCTTGATAAAACTTAACATAAACTCTCTATCCTTGCTATCCACAATTCCAATTTGGATTAGATTTTCATTTGTTAACGTAAGAAAGATACCGAAATCGATCTGTAACAGTAAAAATTACTAAATTCAAATCTTATCAAGTTAATAAAAAAAAAAGAAAAACCGATTCAAACCTCTTCCCTTTTGAACACCTCTATATATTTGGATAGACCGTAATAAGTGAGTGTTGAGTCCAAGTCGATATGCTTTTCGAACAAATTGCTCCTCATTTCAGGGCTATAAAACTTAGGTGGTGTCTTCATATGAATATCAATCAATTCTTGGTCTTTTTTCCATTCTAGCATAGGATAATCACATAATAATGTACCCGTTTTCGGATTTCTTAAGTGTATCTGATATCAATAAACAGAATAAATTTTTATATTAATTAATGTGCGCGTGCAAACAATTCAGTAACTATACTTACTTTAGAATTGCTTTGGTATTCCCCATTTGAAGTAGTTGCCTGAAAAGGACGACGTGGCGGTGGTGGTGGCATTAACCGTATTACATCAGGGTTATAGTTGTATTCTTCCGAAATATTAACTGTTGTACTATCAGCTGGTGCTTTACATACATTTTCTGCAGGTAAATGATGTACAATGCCACGTGGTTTCAATTTACCATAATTAACTTCTATTGGTGAAAAATCAGGAGTGTGAAGTAGCACGGAATTTTTACAGGGCGTAAAACTCCGTCTAGAATTCACAGAAGGTAGTGAACAATTTATCACGTCTTTAAAGGAGCGATCTATACTCGAGATTGTGGATTCGGGAGGAAACATGAAATACTCTTTGTTTTTTGGTGTTTTGTAGCCGCTAGAAATATCATTTGGTGTACTAGGTTCTGTAAAGACAATGAAATTTATTGAAAATTTTTAATTTAATTACAAAAATTCGACTACACTTACTTATGGATTCCATGATAATTATAAATTTTGTAATATTTTATAAAAAAAAAAAGAAAAAAAGAAAAAAACAAAACAAACAATTCACATGGACTTGAACTAATCAATAGAAAATTTATTATTAGCGCGACAAATTATAACTGTTCAAAGCCTCTGTTATTTGCACACTGTCTGATCTACTTGATCATGGGGTCATTGTTTTGGAGCCGGGCTGCCAGTAATAAATTATAATTTCATATAGTTGTTGGAAGTTCAGTGGAATCTGATATTGGTCTAATTATCGCTACGTTTTGTTAAAATTAAATTTTTAAGTCCAATGTGGGTTAATATACGAATTTTTATTACCTTTCAGCGATTACCGACTAAACATATTTTGTGTAATTATCATTCAGAATTTAATTTGTGGGTTGAACTTGTTTTTCACTCTTTAATTTTTATGAATGACAAACTTTTTGTGTTTTTTATGCTGCATTAGGACAGGTAGGTGTGGATTAGAAAAGATTTTCTCATATATAGGTACGTAGTTGTTGGTTTCCACATACATTATTCCTGTCTATGATGGTCAGGGCCAGTAATGAAAACTTGAATCAGGCCGATTTCCTTTCATACCGATAAAAATTTTCATTTTTACAGAAAAGCTCCCTGTTATCACCAATTCTTATTTTTCTTCTTTACTGAAAGAAGATATAACAGAAAAACATTTTTTTATTTTAAAATAAATCATTTCTTTTTCAATATGCATCAGAATACAAAACTAAAACTTTAACGAGGTATCAAAAAGAAACGGTTTGTAAAAACTAGCTCAGCTTGTATGTCTCCACTTATTTTACTGAACATTTTAATGCGCGTAGCATTAAAAAAAGGCTTTAATTTTTTCTTGTCAATTTTCAGATTGTTTTTGTTAATTTCTTGAAGGATTTAATTTCTATTGATAATTTGCAGATTAATTAAGGCCATTTTGAATTGTTTGTTGTAAAAATGTTTATCTAAAGTTCATTAATAATTTGAAGTTTTTCAGCGATAAAATTCTTAAATCATCTGTCACTTTCTTTTCTCCAAATTAAATTTTACCAGCGATTTTAATGTGAAAAATTTGGAGACCGCGTTAAATTTTACTTTGTCCGAACTAGATACAACTAGGCTTTATATTTAATACAAGAAACCTAAGCCAATCGCTGATGAAATAATTTTGTGCTGTGAAATAATTTTACAAAACACTAAAATGAATGAAAATTTACACTTCGAGCTTTAAAAACAACACTATTTCAAATTTCTAGTGTTTATTAATTATGATAAACTTGAAGAAGTCACTGAATTCGCGGAACACTGAAATATTTTTTTTTTCAGAAACGTCAAAATCAGTTTTATTAAAATCAAAAACACGATATTAACACAAATTTTTCATATTGAATTTAATAAACCCTAAAAAGCTTATATATATAATAATATAATATATATAATTATATATAATGACACACTCTGTACCCAAAATGTAACCGTTTTTTCGTTTTTTGCACTTTTTTTTAAGATACATTCACATCAAAAATAAGAACCAAAAAATGTAAACCGAAAAACGTTGATTATTTATATATAGATGTCCACAGAATCATTGACGTCTTAGAAACGAGATGTCGCTACTTGCCAAAAATGTTATTAAGACTTTTATTTAATGGTAAAAATACAGTTTTTCCAGCATATAATATAAAAATGTTTCAAAACTTAATCAAAACTCCTTACCAGTCATTAATAATTCTTTTATTAGAAGTTTTAAAGCTGGAAATAACAAACGAAAGACGCGTAGCGACATCTCCTTTCTAAGACGTCAATGATTCTGGGCACATCTATTTATAAATAATCAATCATGCCGAAAAACTCAATTTATTCCACTTTAAAACAAGATTTTTGCTCCAATGATTAAGTTGAGTTTTTCGTTTCTTGTTTTTGATGTGAAAATGCCTCCCAGCGAAAAAGTTCAACAATTGACAGAAAGTAGGCAATTATCGTTTGGGAATAATTTTTTTAAGCAGCTTTTCGCTGAATATGCATAAGAAAAAATGGCAAAAAATACAGAGTGTATCATTGTAGTCATTTTAAAGGTAAGCTTTAGGGCTTCTTAAATTCAATATGAAAAACTGGTGTTAATGTCGTGTTTTTGATTTTAATAAGACTGATTTTGAAGTTTCTGAAAAAAAAAATTTCAGAGTTCCGCGAGTTCAGTGACTTCTTCAAGTTTATCCATAATTAATAAACATTAGAAATTTGAAATAGTGTTACTTCTAAAGCTCGAAGTGTATATTTTCATTCAATTTTAGTATTTTGTAAAATTATTTCGCACAAATATACATTTAAAATTTTTGTCAGCGAGTGGCTTAGGCTTTCACTGGATATACCGCTTCCTTATTAAATATTTATTCAATGTTTCAGAGCAATAGTAATTACAATTTAAAAACTGGACTAAATCTGGCAATTCCATCTTATTACATCTACCCTTGGTATTATCGGTCTTAGATCAATTATAACTTTTCTCTTATTTTTTAATAAATTTTTTCAGTTTTAGGGATGTCAGAACTCAAATATCAAAAACTTTTAAGGTTCATACTTTGTAGTCGAGTATGTGTATATTATGCTGCCATGCATCAGTGGTTGGATCTTAGAAGATAATCCTAGTATGAAACAAGAAAAAAAAGAAGTTTCAGTTGGAGGAGGAGGGTCCCTACTCCTCATCAACGATTTCGTCCAAATTCACAGTATATTTTGGGCTTGAATAGAAATGAAAGTGACGCAAGTGGGAACTCCGCAGATGGTCAAGCGAGACCGAAATAATGCATAATGTAGGTGAACCCGGGTTTAATATTAACATATTTTGGAGAACTTGCTGGTATATTAGCAACATTTAAGCCACTTTCTTTTCGTTACAATTATCTATAATGTGTTATCTTTTATATACAGAAAACAAGAAGTCATTATCCCAATTAGTTGAGGAGTATTTTCCAAAATGAAATTCTGAGGTTTGCTTAACTACTTTCACCTTACATCAATTAGCAGCATATACTGTAAAACTACCCCCCTTTCTTTATCTCTCGGCCAAATTACAGTCGATTTTCAAAATTCTTTTTTCTAAATTCATTGTGAGTTTTTTATAATTTTTTGAAACTGTTACGAGATTCGTACGGAAGTGTGTTACAGAGTAGTAACCCACCATCATATATTATAATAATAAAAAAAATTAAAACACGTACAAGGGCGAGCCGGACTCGCACACGAAGGGTTCCGTACCATCGTACAAAATTAACACTATGTATACGACAAAAAACATGTTTCTTGTATGGGACCCCCTTTAATTTTTATTTTATTTTTATATTTTTATTATTTCTTGTTATAGCGGCAATAGAAATACACACTCTGTGCGAATTTCAACTCTTTACCTATTACGGTTCATGAGATACAGCGCGGTGACGGACGGACGGACTTCGGAGGCTTAGTAATAGGGTTCCCGTTTTTACCCTTTGGGTAAGGAATCCTAAAAAATAATTTTTATTGCGTGGGTGGGGGTATTTATTTTATATTGTACCCATCTGTGTAGAATATTCGTAAAAATCTCATCAAAATCGGATAATAAATTCAATGTCAAAAGGTCATTCATATTGTTACGCATCACAAAGTGATACAAGCGACATCTATTGGAAATGGAAACAACTTTAGGTTAGTGACAGCCTAATTTCAGACAGTGAAGTGAACGAAGTAAACTATTTGGATTGTGATAATTAGTAGTAGGTACAGTACTAGCGATAACTAAAGAGTTGATTTGTAAGTGTTATAAAAGTGAACAGTGAAGTTAAATACAAGAAGAATTTTTGAGTGATTGTTGAAATATTGTGTTTTAAATAACGAACTAAGGCCACGCTCGTAACAATATATACCAATGGGAAAAAGTTTCTCGTTTCCCCCAATCCGGGTGTTCAAATTTGAGCGTTTTCCAAGAGGTAGGCCTACAAAACCCCGGGCTCCCCTACATTATTTCAGTTTCGCTTGGTCATCTGGAGCTCCCACTTGCGTCACTTTCATTTGTAATCAAGCGCTACTTATATGGACGAAATCGGTGATGACGAGCAGGGAGGACCCTCTCCTTGTAAGACCAATAATATTATACCCTAGATGAATATAAAAGTAAAATAAAGTGAAAAATAAAATTTTTGTATGACAACCTTATGAAAGAGTTGCACAATTGGTCCCATTTTCAAACTTAAATTCCCCCATTTTGATCTACTAGCACTATTTCTGTATATTACAAATGGAATGATAATCTTATGGCCTTCTGAATTCAAGTCCTTGTCTAGCTCACTGAAATATAATAAGAATGGACTGAGCGTTCTTGTCTCAAAAATGACACAAATTTTGAACATGCTGTGAAAGCCCTTTATTTCATATTCGTTCAATTTTGTACACCGATTCATAATTTATTATTATTTGTTGAAGGAGATAGACGTATGTAAGCAATATATTTGTCTGAATTTTTATCTGAATTGCAATGTATTGCATTTAATACAACTGTCCTGTTTCCAAAATTGGTTACAGTTGAGCGTATATTTTGAGCTTGAAAGGGACAAATAGATTTTACCCAAAATTTGTGCCATTTTTGACCTTAGGAATTAGGAAGAGGAATAGTCCAGTCTATAGGGACTAAAAAATTCCTTTGGCCTACAAAAGGTGGTGTAGAAACGATTTTGATATTATGTTATTTAGTTCCGGGCTCCAATGGAAAATCCAAGTTTTCAACCTTTGGACGTCATTTTTTCAAAATAATTCCTCAACGGTGGATCCTACGACAAAAATGTAGAAATCTAAATTTGAAGAAGACATAATTCCCTACATTTTTTTGTATAAATACTTTATTTTTGTTAGTATTATGTATAATAAGTTACAGCAACGGAAACGTGAACATTCTTTCAGTAAACCGTCCAAATTGAGACTATGACGATTCAAGTTTCTCCAGAACGATTTTAATCAAAAAATTAAAGTTCGTCTGATTTTGATGCTGACAAAAAATTCGAACAGGCTGTTTTTACTGTTAAGCAAGCTGAAGATGATCCTGATGTCTTGATTGTCAATACAGCGATTTCCTTCTGCTCATCATTCGTCGCAGTTTTTATCGTTGGTGAAGACGTCGCTCTTTTACTTCAGCTGACAGCATTAGGATCATCCAAAAAGAACATCTACCTTCGCAAACCGGGGAGATGTAAAATTGCTGAAGGAGTATATTCTGCGAATAGTTTGAAAGTGAAACAAGTAGCCGAAAACATCCTGTTTTTAGGTATATGCGGCTAGCGGTTATCCATTTACAACCAAGGAAAAACAAAGCTTTTTTGGCTTGTCAAAAAAAAAACAATGGCTGAATGCTGTCATTGGTATCTTCAAAGATCAGAATGCCCAAACTAGAAAACATTCCAGACGAGGATGGTGGGAACATGGAAGAGGCAACCTTGAAAGAAGTCCGCTACCAACGTTTCGCAAAATCGACAATAAAAAGCAACTTCAACCCAGCTTTTGTACCAGTAAACGAAGGCGAAGGACGCTGCACGGTATCTTGTCTTGCATATAGGACCTATACTACCAAGTCCAAAAATGGTGTGGAATCTAAAAAATCCACCCGGTAGGGGCTGGAAACTTCAATACCAATCCCAGAGAAATCTACTCCAGTTACCTTATTAAATGTCATTTCAAGCGATTGCGAAAAGGGATGCGGTAGAGGATGTGGCTGCAGGAACAGTAGGCCTGAAGTGCTCTGTTGTATGTGGATCATGCAATGGTGAATCATGCGAGAATGTACCAGAGGTCATTATCGAGAGCGACGACCAAGATGAAACAATGACATGGTTGGAAGCCCAGATTCTCAGTCCGGATAATGGGTTAGAGGATAACACTAGCGAACATCAAACGACCCGAACCATCAAATAAATAAAAAAAAGAACATCTGTGTATTAGGCCTATTGGGGATATCAGACTTAAAAAAAAACAAGTAAAAAAGCTAGGTCTAAGACCAATTCTTATGATACCCTAGATGAATGCACGTATGAAATTTCGTATGGTCACCCATTTGAGCAATTTTGATTTTTTGCATTGGTTTCTCACATATATTTCTAGAACGGCTCGTCGGACAGAAAAAATGATTATAACCAATTTTATAGGATTTCTTATTCGGAAGAAGTTTTTAGTACAATAAAAATGTCGAGGACTGATCGTTTTCAAAGTATATGTAAAAACCCAAAATTATTATATGGCAACACCAAGAAGGCGTTTCCCGATTTAGCCCATTTTTGAAATTTTATTTGCTATTAGTATAAAAACACAGCGTACCAAATTTCAGCTTTCTATGTCGACGTGTTCTCTGGTAGTGTCCAAATATATCGTCGAAAACGAAATTTTTGCATGGCAACCCCACGAACGAGTTGCCCGATTTGTCTCATTTTCGAACTTAATTTTACTTTTTTTTTAATGTCCGTGTACAAAATTTCAGCTTTCTAGGTGAACGCGTTCTCGTTATCGTGCGCACAGACAGACAGACAGACAGACAGACAGACGGACGGACGGACGGACGGACGACGGACATGCAAAAATCAAAATAACTTTTAACTTTTCATTTTGCTCTACCATCATTATTTCGAGGTGTTACAAACGGAATGACAAACTTAGTATACCCCTATAGATTTCATCTAGGGTATAAAAACTCGCCGTTTACTCTACCTGGTGTGGAAATAAGTTGAATTTACAAAATTATCATAATTATGTAATGAATAGCTAGATATTATATTTTTAAATGAGAATAACGAAGAGTTGGACATTTTTTTGAAGAATGTTCACATTTCCGCTGGTGTAACTTGTTACACATCAGACTTACAATAAAAGTGTTTGTACAAAATAGGGAATAGGGAACTTATATTTTTACATTACATTTTTGTCGTAGGATCAACCGTTGAAGAATTATTTTGAAAAAAAAAACTAAATTTTTTGTATTTTTAATCCAAGATGGTGGACCGCGCGGAGTCCAAAAAGAGCGAAAACTTTGATTTTTCATCGGGGGACCTGGAACTAAATAACATAATATCACAATCGTTGCTACACCAACTTTTGTAGGGTAAAAATCCTTAGTGACTGGAATAGAAGACGAAGATTAGGATTCGGACATGCCCTTAGTATATACCAACGGTGGGCAAATGTGGCTCTCAAAGCCGCATGCGGCTCTTCTTTGAACTAACTGCGGCTCCCATGGAAAATTGAAATCTCTTTTTTTATTAATCTTTTTAAAGGAAATCAGTAACTATGTATGTATTTTGTTGTACGGTTTTTATGTTGTGTTTATTTTAGTTTTAGTACCTAGATATTTTGTAGTTTTTTGCAATAATAATTTGAATGAGCAATGATATTATTTGAGTTTTTTTTTTAATGTTGCATATTCATAAGAGTTGCCAATTCTCGCTTCGCAAAAAAAACGAAACATTGCTTTCGTTTGTATTTTTCAATCTCATTAAAACAGAGTACCTTCCTACGGGAACGCAAACTTGCGTGCGTACCTTTTCGATCGTTATTCTTACTGAGAAACGCCAAATGGGTTTGTTAAATGACAATCATTACGTAAAAATTATTTCAGATATTCTACAGATAATAAACAGAAAAATTTGTTAGGCGACAATATTACAACATTTTTTTAGAAACGTAAATATATTTTATGAAAAATTCCACACGCCCACACGTATGCTCATCAGTCACAGGCGCTAATTAATGAAATTACCAATAAAGTTGGGAATAGTCAATGAGAAATTTCGAGTGCGTACATCGCTTGCATTTCCTTAATCCTGTTTTATTATCTTGTGGTGAGCGCGATTGAACAAGGGAGACCGCACACTGCCGAGTCAATTGGGCTGTGTTCAACTTTTGGCTAGAGCCGGCTAGAGCTGGCTATAGCCAGAATGGGTGTAACTAAGGCTCTTATTTGTGTGAGTAATTGTCAAACTTGCGTCATTCCATAAATTGTTTCAATTTTATTGTAAGAATTATGTCGAGTAATAAAAGTAAATTACTTGCAATAACAACTATAATAAAAGAATGGATTGATTTCCTAGAAAATAAGTGAAACCAATTTTAATAAATAATTTAATCACAGCGCAAATGTTCAACATTAACTCCTTTTATCTGTTAATAATGGCATATTATTTTCGTAAATAATTTCACCTTTCCTATACACACAATAATAAAATTGAGACATTTTTTTGGTTACTTGACATCAAAAACTAAACAAACAAACGTGAAGCTACTTTGGCATCACCTCCAGAGCACTAACCAATTTGGCTATAGCCTGCTACAGCCAAGAGTTAAACAATAAATCCTGACAATTGAGCTAACATATACAGATAGGATTTTTCGTGACTTATAGTTCTTATTTCTGGCTCAAAATTGGCTATAGCCAACAACTGAACGACCTCATTCTGGCTATAGCCGGCTCTAGCTAAAAGTTGAACAGAGCCCAGTCAGCGACTGGTCTGTTGAATTGTCACCGACTGATTGACTTTTAATCGTTGCTGATTGACTATCGTTGCATGTACGCATATTGCATCGCCTTCTGTAGGATTAGTAATCGAATCAAAGACGTTGATTTTGAGTGGTCTTTGGGTTTTCGTCAAAATTTCACAGTGTTGTTAAACACTAAGTAACTGATTAAAAAATTCCAATAAAAAAATATAACCTGTCGTAATTTACTGCTGGCTAAGGATAAGAATAAGAAGGATTTCAAGAAAAAGGATGTAAAATAATCTCTCCATCCTTCCCGAGCATAAACATAAATACATAGATATGAATGTATTTAAAATCTAATAAAATAAACCGAACTTTACTTACAAGCTGTATGATTCCTAAATTGCTGGCAGCTTCGAGGAAATTCACAAATAATACGAATTTTTTTCAATTTTTAGGGTGTTCTTTTCAGAGAAGCAATAAGATCTTACCCCGTAAATATTACATGTAAATCCCTTTTTGAAATACTTATACAAATCTGTGATTTATTCAGGACAAACTTTATTACGATTTAACAAAAGAAACTTATGACGGCAGGAATCAACAACAATCAATTGCTGATGTAGATTGAGCACGATAGTCGGTTCGATTCAGTCAGTTGCCAGTCGTCAACTCCATTCTGATTTTTTAGTTGCTGACTGACGTAAAATAAAGCAGTTTGCGGTACCGAATGCTATTGCGTGTAACGGGCAAAGTCAGCTGACTTTTTAGTCACCGACTACAGTCGGTGATTGTGCAGTGTGCGGCCTGCCTAAGTCATCCCGAATTTTAAATACAATATCCACTCAATTCAAAATTGCGAACAAAGAAACTTAAGTCATTGCAACCAGGTTTTTGTAAGCATTAAGAACCCTTGTCTCCTTTTAGTCGCGAAGATGACAAAGCCAACGAAGCTAATTTTTTGGTATAGTTTGGCATATTGCCTGTGCAAGACGTCCATATGGAGAAGGAGAATTTATTATAAGAAACATAAAAGAAGTGCTTAATGTTTTGGATCCCGATAGTACAAAACTGCATAAATTGATCGCTCAGGCGCCTAAAGGCACTTTCACATCAAAACCGAAAAACTCAATTTATTCCACTTTAAAACAAGATTTTTGCTCCAATGATTAGTAGATTTTACTATAAAATAGGATATTTATCACAGATTTTTAAGAAAAACACAACTTTTATCTTTTTCGACCGAAAAACGAAATTTCGGTTGCATCTGTCAATTTCTTTTCAGTTTCCACATGTGGAACGTTTCGTACTAAACCTCACTTTTGTGTTTACATTGAAAAATATATTATTTTATTTTATTATTTATTATATTATTATAATATGGATAGGGACTTCGAAGTAAAATTAAAATACGCTTTTTCGTATGAGCTCTCATCACAAGTTGTTGCTCTCATTCACAACTTTTATAATAATTAAATGTTATTTCTATTTGACCGAAAAAAAGTTTTCCGTTTTTGATGTGAAAGCAAAAGCGAATTTTCGGTGTAGAGCTTATCGGTTTTCGGTTTCGATGTGAAAGTGCTTTAACTATGTCACGTCGTTCAACTGAAATTAGTAAACATTTTGAAAATATGTTGATAATGTGTGATTTAAAAAATTGTACAGCATTCAGTTTTTAGCTCTCGACGAGGTTCCATGTAATGACGAGGTTAAATGTAAAGGAAGAATTGTTTGATTTAGTAGCTCTTATCGATGCAACTCGCGGTGTCGATGTCGGAAATATACACTTACAAATACAATACAATACAAAAATATTTTATTGAAATACCCTGGTCAAGGTCACGTCCTTAAAACGGTGGGTATACATAGATGAAGTAAGGTACAGCTTTGAATTGCATCTTGAGAAATTCGTAAGTGTTGCGAATGATGGAGTACCTACAACTGTGGGAAGGGTCCCATTGTTCTTTTAAGCATTTAAGTAACAGTCCTGAAATTCCACATTTTTTACCTCTTCACTGCATAGTTCCCGTGAGCAACTCATAGCTGAATTTTATTTAAAATGTTAAATGTGTGGAGGATTTTTTTGCAAATTGTGAATTTAATTAGAACAAATGCCAAAACTCTTCGTCAATTTAAGATTTTGCATTTTGTGGAAGTCCACAATCTTATCATAACAATTGCAAAAGAAAAAGCAAAAACTACCCAGAATTAGGAAATGGAACTTGATTTCATGTTCCTTACAGACATTATGGAACATTTCAATGGATTTGTCAAAAACTGCTTTTAGTTTTGAAGCTGAACTTTGGCGATTTGTGTATGATTTTAAGTTTAAACTAATTAATCACTATCGACGTAGAAAAGAAGAAAAATTAAACAAAGATAAGGAAAAATTTGAAGAATTGCAAGGGAATTTTAAGCTTAGGTTTGAAGATTTGCAAATGTAGATTTTGCATATTTTATGAAACCATTTATTTGTAATATTATTGAAGATAAATTTTCAATTTCTGTAATTTTTTTTTTTGAAAAAGCGGTTGGGGAAGTTATTAGAGATGAAATAGGTTCAGGCATTGCAAATGTAGCACAAATCTTCTTCTATAATTGAATTTTGGAAACTCATACCAGAATCACAATATCCACACTTAAAGAAAGAAAGCTGCTTGCTATATAATTTCAATTACTTAAATACTATACAGGATGTTTGATTGTATGACAGGGGGGTGGGGGCCAAATCAACCGTTTAGGAGTTACAGGGTGATTAAGAAAAAAAGCTAGGTTTTCACAAAACACCCTGAATATTAAAAACTACAGGGTGTATGGTCACAGTTAGAAGCTGTAAAACTTCACGGCCTTTCAAACGACTGCTTAACGAGCTCTGTACTCCTCTCCTCTAAAGAATTGTGGTTGTTTAAACTAAAAATTTCGGATTTTCTTACCTTTTTTTTTAATTTAACCTCTATTATTTTTACAAAAAGGTTATGAACATAACTTTTTTTATAAAAACCGTAAACTATAGACTCTCCTCTTTGAGATGTCCTATTACAACCTATGTGTTAACTGTAGCCGTTAAAAAGTTATTAACTCATAACCTATTCAGGTCACACCGAAATTAGATGATATTTTTTAAAATGACGTGCTAAGGGAATAAATTATCGTTGAGAATAGGTTGGAACATAGGTTTGAGAATAGGTTTAGAGCTAATAACTCTTAAAGGGCCTTAGATAGCACATTGGGTGTAATAGGTTATATTAAAGAGGAGAGTATTCAATTTACAGTTTTTATACAAAAAAGTTATATTAACGACCTTTTTGCACAAATAAGAGAGGTTAAATTTAATAAAAAGGTAAGAAAATCCGAAATTTTTAGTTTAGACAACCATAATTCTTGATTGGAGTGGGGTATGGGACTGGTTGAGCATGAGCAGTCGTTTGAAAGACAATGAAGTTCTGCATACAATGAGCTCTTAACTGCTACCGACGCCGTGTAGTTTTTAAGATACACGGTGTTTTGTGGAAAACTCGCTTTTTTTCTTAATCACCCTGTAACTTCTAAACGGTTGATATGCCCCCCCCCCCCTGCCATAGAATTTTTGGTTCGTCTAGGTTAGTACTATCACCTCCCGCTCTAAAGACCTCCTAGGTGGGAAACACCCCGTATAGTGTGTGGCTCTTATAATATATGGAAAACCGGAATGCGGCTATCACTGACCTCATGCGTGCCCATCCCTGATACCCTATGATTTCATTTAGGGTATAAAAAGCAGTTATTTCTCGTTTTAACAGGTTCGAATCCAAGCTATTATTTACACATATGTACAATAACTTTTACTATAATCTATCTACGTATATACGATAAGTTAAATAATTATTATTTATAAGAATTAAGTTTATCTGTGGTTTTTCCATGTTACAAAAAGATTTCCTTACTGCCGCATTATCGTAAAATGGTTTTTAAAAATATTTTTAATAAAATCCCTGGAAATCGCATTCTCTCCAGTGATAAGATGTAAAATCTTGACATTGCAGAAAAAAAAAAACTCGTAGAAAATCTTTTCACATAAAATATTGTAGATATGTATTAATTACACTCGGCAATCTTATTTATGACTAATTCAAGTTCTATTTTTTGTACTTTGCACTCTGTTTACATTCCTATCGTAATTGGGACCTATACTACTGGCTTGGGCACTTTATGCTATTGCTATGGTACCTACTATAATTAATTCTAAGAAACCTAGGCTTAAGCAGCGGTCTGACGTGCACTGGATTTTATATTTCTTAGTATTTATTTATTTGCATCCTACAAAAAAAGCTACCTACTAATACAAACTAGGTAGGTACAATGCCAGCTCATTGTTGGGGGCTTCCAAATTTAGTAAACAAGAAATGAAGTTGAGTAGGGGATTCAAAAACGAGCCTCTGTCTCAGTCTGGCTCTGACTTTACTTGTTCTCAAGAAGCGCTTAAAGTTGTCTTGGACACGCCAGTTGTGTTATGTGAATTGCTCGAGTGAACATCTTTGGCCGGTTCGGTCGAGGATTAAATAAAAAAAAAGTGAAGAAATTTTCGTGGTGCACGTACATAATAAAAATAATAATAATTACTAAAATCACTTAAGAAATATTTAGTACCTATATTAAAAAAAATAAATCCCAGTATGTCGAAAATTTTGTGTTTTTTAACGGCGATTGCCTATATTTTGGCAACTGTAACTGGTCACACGTATCACTCTGGTTCCTGTCCTTCTGTTGAACCAATGGCAGAGTTTGACATGAGAAAAGTAAGTAATTTTTGAAGTCTCACAAAATTTCAGAACGTCATTAACAATTATATATGTACCTATATGTATGTTACTGACATTGGGAGAATCCACCTTGTATATATGGCCATGGTGCACGCTTTGTTACGACTTTAACTTAAGCGGAAATTTTGTTTTATTCTCAGCTTTGTTATCGATTTAGTAATGACATTATGACCCCAGCTTTATGCTATCATTTCTTCTAGGTTTTAGCATTTATATATGGCGTGGTGGACGTTAATGACCTGCGGTACCCTTTCCGCGTATTTCTATGTAAATATTTCTTCCGATGACTTGCTTTAGATATTTTTGTTTATGCCGATTATGCAGTTAGCGGGGCTCTATTTGATTTGCACAAAATCCATAAATAATTTAATAATGGCATTGGACTATTTTCTATTTTGTAGTAGTACTTTGTATTATATGGTTGGTTTTAGTTAAAATGCTTGTCATCATCTAAGTATAACGCTTGGTCAAACTGTACGGATAGTCATGTAGCTAATACCTACATATATATAATTCGATTTCCCCATATTTCTTATTTCTAGACTTTTGTTGAGATCTTACTTGTTTTCCATCATATCCAGGATAGTTGAAAAAAGGGACTTTATGACTTATTGATAGAGGAATTTTCTGTACTGTTAGTTACGGTAACATCTCTACCAAGGTAGTAGAAACTTTCCACATAATTGCAGCCACTCTAGGCCTATTTCCATAGGAGACTAGTGTAGTTAGTTGTACAGCAGGAAATCTAAATCTGGTCAGACAAAACCCTCGAGAATACTTCCCAAGCCATGAAACAGAAATCTATATGTGTGCGTTGGCAGTCCGTTCTCTAAAATGTTCTATATTGATGTTTAGAGAAAAGTGCCAAACATTGACTTTATATATGCTATGGAGCCTAAACTACTATCCATTCAGGAAAATAGTCTGCTAGTAATTTAAAGCTTGGTTCCTTATCTTCCCAAAGGCTACACTTAACTATATACCTTACTTAAAATAATAATAAAATAGTTTTGGTTACAAAGTAACATTGCCATTTTACACTCGCTAACTCTCAGCTGAATAACAATTGCATGTGTTATGTGCAGTCGGAGTTCGAATCTACATTTAGGCAGCTAGATTCGGAATCATCAGCTCACGGCATGCGATGAGGGCAGAGCTCCATTGCCATATACAATGGTCAATGCTTACTCAGCTGAGAGTTTTTGTTTGAGGAATCGTAATCATTTGGTTCAGATAAATTTTTTTAACTAATTTTGTTAGGAAAGGTATAAAAATTTTATTTCGGTTCGAAAGATAAGAAAGCAAGCCGAAAATTATCGGAACACCATTTTTCTGTATGAATAGTAGTTTAGGGCGGAGGAGCTATTCAAATCAAACTTTTGTCAGTTTTACATAAGAACACTGCAAATATTTTAGAATGTTAGGACTACGATGGGGCTCTGATGTGGTGGTCAGGGAGTCTGTTTCATGGCTTTGTGAAGTAGTCTCAATGGTTTTATTTCATGTGAACGCTTTTGGAAGCAGTAAAGTGTACGAAGATGAAAATTCTGAACAATTTTTGATAAATTCTAGATTTATCCCGGAAGCAGATTTTTGGAAGGTGCAATGTA
This sequence comes from Dioctria linearis, assembly GCA_963930735.1. Taxonomy (NCBI): domain Eukaryota; kingdom Metazoa; phylum Arthropoda; class Insecta; order Diptera; family Asilidae; genus Dioctria; species Dioctria linearis. The sequence goes on along the minus strand of OZ005740.1, from coordinate 32,974,223 downwards.
CATATATCTATGAATGTACGTATCCACATCGCGTTCATTGAATTAAATTGGATTAATTTACATTGACTTTGCCCGGTGGCGTAGATAAGAATTCAGGGGCCAAGCCACGAAATTTTTAACTAGGTATACATTTAGACATGGAAGTCAAAATTTGTAACACCTCAGGTATAGTCGATATACATACTGTATTTTATCGATCATAATTGAGATCAAAAAGCTGTGGAATATATACATATTTCTAGTTAAGTATGGACATAATGCATGTATTAATACATATATGTACATATCGAAATTCTCTTTGGTGAAAAAATAAGTAGGGTGTAAAATTTAGTATTTATTTTAATAAATAATATCCAAAAATTTTTCTTAGATCTGATAGATAATATTATATAAAGAATATTTATATGTGGTTTGAATTTTATCAAAATCGGTTAAACAGATCTTGAGATATCTTGTACACCAGTTTGAAAAACGTAGTTTCGGGAAAAAACTTAAAAGAAAAAACAACTACCTACTCCCTGCCGCGCTCACTTATAATTACTCTACAACTTCAGAGATATTTTGAGATGCTTAAACGCTTAAAATATTCTTCAAAGTATACGAACAATTTATCTAGCAAAAAAAAAGTTAGATTTTTTGAAAACCTCGGGTAGTGTAACCCCTTAGAAAAAAGCATCCTTTTTTTTTTAGAAATTTACAGAATGTGTTTTGGCAGATTTTTTATTCACTCTTGGTGGCCGACTGGAGTGATTTTCAGATTTAAAATTCTAAAAGAAAAATTTTCAGTAATTTTCTAAGAAAAAATTGAGGGCTTCTCTACATCAGGTCGAAACATCGTTAATTTTATATTGGAATTGGAGTATACATTCATGTATACATGCCCGTTTTTAGCAAAGTGCGGACCCTGAGCACTTTAAGATATAGGAGCCCCCTACCAGAAATTGTTTTCTAAAAGGTTTTGGGTTATCAACAGAATTAATATAGCGTTAAGTATGTTAAGGCCTATTGCGCACTGGAGACGTTTTTTCATGTAACTCTTTTGTCACCTTCGTCAATTCCATTCGCTCTTTTAGTGGTGCTCAGTTTATCTCCATATTGTAGGTATATATAAATACATACAACATGATAAACGTCGTGCGAGCGAGTGGTGCGCTATTTTCCACCATCGCGGGTGCATTTTATACTGGGTAGCTTCGTTGTTCGATCATTAGAAGTAACAAACATACATGGATATATAATTTTTTCTGAGAAACCGATCAAATCTAACTTTTAAGTAAAATTGTGGGCCGAGTAGGAATCTATTTGTCTATTCCGAAACGTTTTCGATCTCGCCACGGAGAGTTTTGCTATGAAATGCTAGTCCCTCATCAGGCTAAATCTTGCTAGGCATTCAAGTAAATACGTAGTATTTCGCCTCATATAACTCACACTTAAAATTTATTTTAGTCTATATATGAGGTCAGCTTGGCTGTTTGCTTTGGCGTATACAGAAGGTAGGAACCAAGCCGTACTGACGATTATGCGGTTCCTGCTTATATGAAACGCCCTTTTTTTGCAATGAAATTTTCTTTTTTCAAAGGGTTTTCGTTTGCATAAAGAGTTTTTCCACTCAATACTTTTCCTTATAGGAAAAAGGTTATATCTTTCGACTATGAATGGAGTAAATCAAGATTGGTATACCGTCCGGTATACCACCCGATTCCTTGAGGTAAGCTGATCAAAACATTGTTCCACATACCTCCCCCACACCCCACACCCCTAGACCCCTACAAACTTTCCTTTAGGAGTTGTGGCCAGTTGAAGATTTTGCCAATATTCGTGAACCCTGATGGGAATAAATGAGTATAACTTTTGGACCACCCTATAGATTTTGGGTATTGTTACCTTATTAAATAGCCATGAATAGTAGCTGTCGAAAAGTGTATTCTTCTGTATTTGTTAATTAAGCATCTTTAAATTAACCTCAAATATTTCCAAAATTTTGATTTTTTTTACACACAAATTTCATAAATACCGTTATTTATTTCAAAAACTTTCTTCTATATAACCCAAATTTATTGCTTCTTATTAATGCCCCTACTACCCTCTATCGCTGGAAAATGACAGCATGCCAATATCTGTATCAGTTTTAGCATTGGAGGTTTATTGGCACATTCAAGCCAGATCACAAAATTGCATACAAGCAATAATCACAGGTAAGTACGTAGGATCTTTTATGACTGGACTCACAATTGCTTTGGTTATAATTTTCTGATAATTTTTACTTTATTAATTTAAGCTAACAAACCCTATAAAATATGCTGGAAATGATGTCCTCCCTGCTCTATACATAATTGTGCCCTTCGAAGTAATGAGTACCTAACTCTAACAAAATTATTACTATTATTTCTAATATGGTTACAAGCATTTTGTATCCTATTCCATAGATCTTCCCTCGAAGTAATAACTGAACTATAAACTATATTTTTTAAATAGCCCCATAAAAAGAAATCAAGAGGAGTAAGATTAGGTGATCGAGCAGGCCAAAGAATTATTCCTCCACGTCCTATCCATCGCGCCGTATATTGCTCGTTAAGGTAACTTCTAACCTGAGAAGAGTAATGCGGTGGAGCGCCATCGTGCATAAAGTACATCTCGCTCCTAAGGGAAAGCGGAATCCAACATGTCTTCTACATAAATCATGATTTAAAAACCTTCCCTTTTTATTTTTTCTGGTAATAAATATTCTTATTTTTCAAAATCTTGATGCTACTTTCCATTGACTGATAAAATAAGTAATTACGAAACTCCTAAGATGCTGCATAAATTCTAAATAAGAGTACCACTACCTTCAGAGAATTATAACCAAAGCAATTGTGGGTCTAAAAGACCCTACATACTTACCTGTGATTATTGGTTTAATGCAATTTTATGATCTGGCGTGAATCTGCCAATAAACCTCCTGTGCTAAAACTGATTCAGGTATTGGCATGCGGGTTTTATTCAGTGATAGAGGGTAGTAGGGGCATTAATAAGAAGCAATAAATTTGGGTTACATGGAAGAAAGTTTTTGAAATAAATAACGGTATTTATGAAATTTGTGTGTAAAAAAAATCAAAATTTTGGAAATATTTGAGAATAACTTAAAGATGCAAATATAGAGGAATACACTTTCAGACAGCTACTATTCTTGGCTATTTAATAAGCCAACAATAACCAAAATCTATAGGGTGCTTCAAAAGTTATACTCATTTATTCCTATCAGTGTTCACGAATTTTGGCGAAATCTTCAACTTGGCACAACTCCTAAAGGATGGTTTCTAGGGGGGGAGGGGGTATGTGGAACAATTTTTTGATCAGCTTACCTCAAGGAACCGCGTGGTATACCGGAAGGTATCTTGATCTGAATTACCCTGTATATAGCATTCTCAGATTTATTTAAACCAATAACAAATGGGTTTAAACTTTAAGCAAATAAATTTAAACATTGAACAAATAATTTTATACCCTTAATTGGATTTATTTCCAATTTTTCTACAAGTTCGCGCTGAAATAGAGCAAGCATACCGGAATTGCAAGTAGAATTTGTTGCAATTCCTTGGTTACTTATCACAGGAATAAGTGTGTGCCACGTTTTGCTGGAAGTATAACACGAGCACGGGTGCCCCTTCTTGAATGGGCTTGAGATCTTCTAAGATAAAGATTAAAACCACGAATTTAACACTAAAATTTTGGCCTCTTTACTCGCCTATGTTAAACCCTTTAGAAAAATCGTTTTCTCAAATGAAGTAGAGAACATACATAATCTTCTCTCAGTGATCGATGACTATTCCAACTATATTTTGGATATGGTTTTACTTATTCCTGAGGTAGGAGATGGTCAACCATTGCACTGAAAAATCACAAGTATTGCAGATTATATATGCACCCAATATTTGAAAAAAATTTAACAAAATGCTTACTTAAATTGAAATAAAATATTTTAAATATAAATTTGTTAAGAGTTTAAATATATTTGCTAAAGGTTTAAGTTTTTTTGTTAACAGTTGAAACTCATTCGTTAAGGGGTTGACTATATTTGTTAAGGGTTTAAAATGATTTGTTCAAGGTTTAATTTTATTTGTTAAAATTTATCAATTTGATTTAAAATCATTTGTTTTAGGTTTAAATTTATTTGTTAAAGGTTTAAAATCAATTGTTCAACGTTTAAGTTTATTTGGTTGAAGCTAAACTCATTTGTTAATGGTTTAAATAAATCTGAGAATGCTATATACATATATAGACGTGTTATACCATACAATGAATTAAAATGGAAAAAAGAACCCAAGGAAATATTCATTTTGATATAAAAAGATAGAATAAATAATTTTTGTTTTATTTATTAGGTGTTGCTTTCCTATATGAGGTGACGATGATACAATGGGATTAGCAATCAGTCTATCAGGCTAGCAGAGTTGCCGGGCTCGAATCCCATTATCGGCAAATTAGAACTCTGCTGGAAAAGAAATCCCTGTCTTACGCTGAATTCAATTATATAGCGCATTAAGTCGTAAAATGGGTACTCAGTCTCAAAAACTGAGGAAGTAAAGATCCTAAGCGTAATGAAGACATTCTCTACCTCAATATATTTATTTTTGTCACTTAAGAGACGAAATTAAAAATCATCTGCCCGAAGTACCATCAAGGCAGATAACGAGGAGGGCTTTACTTTGCTTTCTTGAAAGCAGGAATTCAACAAGGTTATACTAAAAATCATATAACTTATAAGTACATATATATATATATATATATGTTATATGGTTTTTGGTATTACAAGTCATTATAGCATTGTTAAAAGTTTCAAATCTATAAGTGATTAAATATTATTACCGCATTGTTAAAAAAAATTTATTTCAAAGTTCTATATTAGTCAGTGAGGTATTAAGCAGGATTTACATTATGATGACATCCAATTTTTACAGAAATTGTGAGGGAGATAGTAGATCGTTTACGGAAATTTATTTACGAGTGACGAGCGAAGCAAACGCGTTCTGAATTTTTTCCGGACGCCGATTTATCACTGTGTTGGTGTCCGGAACCATAAAAAGAGCTCAAGCATAGGGAGTTTTTATAGTTACTGAAACTAAAACATTGTCATTGGCAACCCTAATCGACTACTGGAGCTGCCATATTGCTGTTTTGTTACTATAATTTTATGGCATATACATATCTGTCGAGTAAAATTATTTGTCGAAATAAACAAAAGTAAATTTTTCAGTTTGTAATTATATATTGCGAAATTGAAAGTTATTAAATATTGCTTTATAGAAAATATTGAAGTTATTTCTGAGGTAGTTTTCTGTCCACAAGCAGAGAGCAGTGTGTTCAGAGATTGACTGCAGTGGTCCTTTTCCTTTATAATTTGCTGGAATTATTCCGCCTTTGAGATAATCCGTCATGTGAACACGAACCAGGCTGGAATTATCTTCACCGGCGTTAGTTCGGTAGTGGAGTGGAATTATTTTCATGTGAGCACTTGAGTGAACTTTTTGTTTATTATGTGAAATAAATATTAAATAAAAATTTCGTTATCGTACAAAATGATGATTGCAGAACTGAATTACAGTACCACCTAATATTTTGCGAGAAATTTTTCGATATACTTTCATCCTTTGCTTCGAACTCCTTCGTGCTTTCATGCAATATTTTAGAAATTGTAAAATTATACTTCTTTTCATGATCCGTCTTTGAATATCTTAGAAAAAACGATTAAAAACTTGACAATTTCCAATTAGACAGTTTGACAATTTAAGAGTTTTGACATAAAAAGTAGAGGGGACTGTACATGTGAGGTATTGTGATGATTGCTTCCGCAGCATTGAAATTTCAATAAACTATCTCCCTCACATAATGTAAATCCTGCTTTAGGCTATAATTATAATGTAATTGATGATGTAAACAATGATAGGCATACACTTTTTAACATTTTCCTAGATTACAACCATATTATAATTGTTCATAAGAGTTAAAAATTAATTTTAATTTGATGTGGTCATATACTATATGTACAACTTTAAAAGTATTTGAAACTATTTCAACTATTTTTAACCGTGGGAGAACGCGTCGACGTAGAGAGCTGAAATTTTGTACACGTTCTTGGTGTTGCCATATAAGACTTTAGCTTTCCTACGTATGCTGTGAAAATGAACAGTCCTAGATGTTTTTGTTGAGATAGGTGACCATAAGAAATTACATATGGGCATTCATCTAGGAGGGTATCATAAGTATTGATCTTAGACCAATTTTAGCTCTTTTATTTCTTCTAAATGAACTTGCATGCAAGGTGACAAGATCAAGCGAACGGTCTTTTGCTGTAAAATTTATAAAACGCATTGGACTTGGATGACAGGCTTGCATGCGCAATCTGTACTTCCTCGTGTAATCTCCAGGTAAGTCCGTCACAAAGTTAGTTACGCATTTACTCACGGAAACTGTATATTAATGACTTGTTAAACGTGATTCAAGATGTTCAGCTTCATCTTTATGCTGATGACGTACAATTGTATCTAAGTAGGCCTATTGGTCTACATACACATGGTCGATCAACAACGGGCTCTCACTAAATCCTGAAAAATCACACTGTCTTGCTATCTTGCTATCTGTAATTCTTCATATGACATAAATGATATCCCACACATTTTTCTTAACAACTCCCCTCTGTGTTTTGTGAATTCTGTCACTAATCTTGGGGTCAAGCTAAATGGGCAATTAAGTTGTTATGATCATGTCAAACTGACGCTTTCTAAGATCTATGGGAGCTTACGCCAATTATGGCTATCTGCAGCAGTATTGTCAACAAATATTCGCTTACAACTTGTAAAAGTTCTTTTATTACCCCATTTTACTTACGGAAGTTTGATACATCCTAAGCTTGATAGCGTATGCATGCGGAAAATTGAAGTTGCATTTAACGATTGCATTAGATTTGTGTTTGTTGGTATTAAACGATGGCAGCATATAACTCCGTATAGGCTCTCATTAGTTAGCTGCTCGATCACCTCTTACTTAAAGCGTAATGCCTTAATCCTTTCTCTATAACTTAATAAACTCCGGCGAACCTGGATATCTTTATGACCAATTACAATTCTTGCTATCTTCTTCCTCGTTTCCATTCTTTGACAGGTGAAGCTTCTTATTTTGTTCAGGTCGCTCGATTCTGGAACTCCCTTCCAGTTCGTGTCCATAGGGCTGGCTCTATCAAAATCTTCAGGCGGCTTATTTCTGACTTAATCTTGTGATAATTCACTTATATTATGTATATTCCTTTCCTTTTCTTTGGGGTGTCAGGTTGAATTACGTCAAGATTAAATTCAAGGGAAATTTATTAATTAATTTATTATTTTTGTATATCTTTCGCTAGTTTTTTTTGGTTACCTGTAAATTTTTTTCACCTCTTATTTTTCAATTGTTAAACTACTTCTATCTTTAATATTTTTAGTTTGAAATAAGTTATCTTTAGTTTTTCGTAGTCACTATTCCTCATTACTCTTTGCTTCCTCTTATATAATATACTAGGTAAGATCTTAAGATCTTTTGTATCTACTGATACCAATATAATAAATTGAATTGAATTGAACTGCAGACTCTGCTGACAAACCAACGCTAAAAAACTCCTTACAAAAGTTTATATAATTGGAGAAAAGGTGATGGAACTCCCGCAAGAGACTTATGCAATCTTTTCTGCTTTTTTTTATAAAAATTTCTTTTATTTCACAGAATAAAGACAATTAATTAATCAACGAAAAAGCCGGATTCAGTTCAATAAAAGCAAAATTTCACTAGATTTTTTTTTTAAGAAAATTCACAAAATAAACAACGAATGAATCGCAGGCACAGCACAAAACAAGTAGGGTGCCGTCGCAGACGCAGCTCATTTTAATATTGTATTTTTCCATACGATGAGTCTCTGCATGACTAATATCACCATTGCGTCGCTTTTTTTTTATGCAGAGCACTCTAAGCAATAATTTAAATAGGAAGTGATTACTCAAAGTTGGACATGGTTAATACAATAAACATCTAACAAGATGCATTTGGTTTGCTCTCCAACTTTCCGATTGTTAACTTAATTTAATATTTAAACTATTCAGAAGATGATGCGAAATGAAATGTGGCGAGCGCTTTGAGATTAAGTAAATAGCAGCTACAGAAATTAATGCAAATTTACTGAAACTGGCTAAATGGTTTACGTTCATTGTTTACCAGCTCAGAAATCCATTCATTAAATTCTGAAAGATTTACTTTGTCTCATTGGAGAAATGGAGAATATGTATTATATGCACACAGTCCCCGACAAGCTTTTAAAAAGAATCTTTTCAGCGGAAATCCATTTAAAAGTTTAAAGAAAAAAAATTCTTTTCTTAAGTTTTTTTATAACCGCAACTTTCAAAAATAAAAAAAAAACACCGTGAAATTTCGAGACTCGACATTGTGTTTTAGTAAAAAGAGAAGCGAAGTTCCGACAATTCTTTCATAGGCAAATGTAAATGATTTCGGTTATAATATAAGACAAGGAAATAAAATTAAAATATTTAAATAAGCAATGACGAGAGGAATAAAACTAAAAATATTTCTGAGAAAAATTCACTAAAAGATATTCTTACAAAATTGGGTGGTCCCAAGAGATACAGTTTCGTCTTGAGCAGTTTTTTTTTTGTCTAAATTTTAATTTAGAAATTTTATTGAGAAAAATTCCTTTACGCGAATTTTTCTTTTCTTATTCCTCGTCGAATCAGTCATCCTTTGTCAAGGTCATATATTTGGAGGGATTAAATGTTTTTGAGAGAAATTTCGAGTGAAAATATGTTGGCACCGATTTCGATGAGTGATTAGTGAGCACTTGTTAAACCCGTAATGATGCACAATTTCTCTGAAAAAAAAGTCGAGATATGTCGAAAAAATAGACAGATTACATCATCTCTGTTTCCAAAGAAACATCGAAAGGTCTTGGATTTCTAAAAAATTGTAAGAAATACTTCCGTCCATCGAATCTACAAGGGCGGAACCAGAAATTTGCTCTAGGGGGTATTATGTAGGCACGGCAGCAGCATGCTATAATCATGCGTGCATGGTACGCCGGCTTTATGTGACTCCCAATGAACCCAAATGCACTCATCTATTCCCCACAGTCCACTCCAAACATCCAACGTGATTTAAATTTTTTTTTTATCATAGGAAATAGTGTTTATTTTTGGAAAATAAAATAAAATTTGGACGATTTAAAAGAAAAACAAGTAAAAAAAGCTAGAATTGGTCTAGGACCAATTCTTATTATGAATACCCTAGATGAATGCCTGTATAAAATTTCGTAAGGTCACCGATCTATGTAAGTTGAATATCTGAAGTGGTTTTTCACATATATTTTTAGAACGGCTTGTCGCATAGAAAAAATGATTATAACCAGTTTTATAGGATTTCATATTCTGAAGAAGGTTTTAGTACAACAAAAATGTCTTGGACTGATTGTTTTCCAAGAATACGTAAAAAATCTAAATTTTTATATGGAAACACCAAGAAGGAAGTGCCCGATTTAGTACATTTTTGAAATTTTATTTGCTAGTACAATGAAAACACCATGTACCAAACTTCAGCTCTCTATATCGTTGCGTTCTCAGGCAGTGTCCAAATATATAGTGGAAAACGAAATTTTTGGATGGCAACCCCACGAAGGAGTTGCCCGATTTGTCTCATTTTCGAACTTAATTTTACTTTTTTTTTTCTAAGTCTGTATACAAAAGTTCAGCTCTCTAAGTATACGTGCTCTCGAGTTATCGTGCGCACAGACGGACGGACGGACAGACGGACGGACAGACAGACGGACGGACATGCAAAAATCAAAATAATTTTTTTTTAATATTATGCGTGGATGTCCAATCCATTTTGCTCTACGATCATTATTTTGAGGTGTTACAAACGGAATGAGAAACTTAGTATACCCCATAGATTTCATCTAGGGTATAATAAAAGAAAGTGGCGTCATTTAATTAACAGAGACTTGTTTTCCACATGCTTCTCTCAAGTATTAAGGAAAATAAATTAGAATCCTCAATTTCCATACACGAAACTGATATGATAGTGACGCTCCGCCTAATGCCCAGTATTTATTCCAAGTACCAGTACTCCAGGACTCATACTTCAATTCTTTTAAGTACAAGTACAAGCTTCGGTACTACAGTACCTTGCCAAATTATTAGACCCATTGTCAACAAATCATTGGCTTTACTTCTGATTTGATATTTTACAACTGCTTTTATGGATTATTTTTGTTAGTTTTTTTTTTCTTTGTTGTCTTGGCAATACTTTAATTCTAACATGTTTGCCTAGCAAGCTCGAATAACGTTAAGTGAAGTCATGGTGTGATATAACTGTTGCGTACCTAAAAACCATAAAAATATAATCAAAAAATTGTTCATATAAGCTAATAAATGCTTAAAACATGATCAGCCCATTTTCCTAATAAAAGAAGAAATTGCGTCAGCATGCCTCGTCGTATGTCTGTATTTTTTTTTTAGTCTAATAACTACTTATTAAATAAGTTTAGTGTTGTATTTTATTTCCTAAGGGACAGGGAAAGTGTTTAATTAAAAAAGATGGCGAAATATTGTAAAAATTTCAGGTTAACATAACTTAAAACTGAAAGTGCTCATGGGTCTAATAATATGGCAAGGTACTGTAGTACTTAAAAATTTCCAAGTACAAGTGCAGGTACTGATACTGGTACTTATAAGGTTCAAGAGCTTTTGAAAAGTCAAATCAGATATTTTGAAAAATCTATAGCCAGTTAAAGTTCTGAAATATCATATTATATCGTATGAGCTTTTGCTGTTTTAATTTCTACATAATTTTGGAAGTTGTTCATAGAGTATTTGAGATTGCCTTTAGCAAACCAAATGTCACATCAAATAATGATTGCCTTTGCGTAGCATTTACAAGACCTGCAAATGAAAATCAACAAAGGATATCGATTCAGTATGTCAATTTCTGCTCATACATTGCGCTAATTTTCTTTCTATTTTACTGAAGGTGATAAGATTTCTTGAGGGACTGTCGAGATACAGATAGCCTCTATTATTAGAAGGCATATTTAAATAATTTACAAAAGCTGAAGTACTTCGCGTTATGGCGGTATTTGTAGTAAGTGCGTTAATTACCAGTATCAGGACTTATACTTGAGAATCTGTTGAGTACCAGTACCGCGGGACGTTTACTTGTACTTAAAAAACATTTAAGTCCAGGTCCTGGTACTAATATTTAAGTACTTTACAGGTCTGAAATTACATACACATTTTAGATCAATTATTTACGTTTTTATTAAGCACTAATCACTAATAAAAAGATAGTTGAAATAGTGAAATAGTAGTTTGGTTTACAGTTTTTCTGCAAACTTATTTAGCAGCTGTTGCGCTGTTAGTTTGTTTTTAGTCATCTTATTTTCATTGTTTATGAGTGCCATGTTCGAAAACCTCTTCTCAAGCAGTTGTTCTTAAGGGGGGTTACCAAAAAAAAAAAGGCTCCCGATTTCTTTTCCTAAAAGCACAGTGGAACACAGTGGTGCTGTGGTATTCGTGTGCATTGTACTCCAAACCGTTTCGGGCATTTGCGTAGCAGTAGGATCGCGTAGACATGCCAGATTTTAGATTTGGCTGTAGAATTTTTCATAGAGTTTTTGGAACTTATAAAATGATTATGCGTGAAGAGCAGGCAAGGGGCGAAAGAAACGTATGCGCTCTGTGCTGCTGGCCAGACACTTTTCTTTGTAATTTATCTAGCACAATTTATTGCTTGGACAAATTTTATTTTACTGAAGCCGGTCATGACATAAAACTCTTCCGAGAATTTTGAGTTGTAATGCACCATATAATTTTGTAATGTACAGACTTTGTCAGTTTTGTCAGTTTTACAATTTTATTAACTAGATAACCAAAGAACTACTTTAAAGAGTTAGATTTGACTTTACCAACAACCATTTTCTCTTTCCTACAGCTACACTAAAACCCATTAGGGATTAAGATCCATACAATAAAATAAAAAATTTCGCGACTGCATATTTTGAGATATTCAAGGATAACCTAAATATGCATTATCCTTGAAAGCAAATTTTCAGAAAAATGACTGATTAATTTTTCTCGGAAACCTCAAAGCTTCCTAAACGTTACATCTACTAAGCAAAATTTCTCACATTTTTCAAATTTCAAAAGACCGTATCTCGGTCATATATGGATTGCAAATTTCATCAAAATCAAAAAAAAAAAAACACAAAATTGGTCGATAGTGTAACGGCTTATAGGATTATATATTTCATATACACAAATTTACATACCTAGTAACATTCAGTTTTCGATTCTTTATTCCATAATTATTGGACTGATTTTTACTAACACGTCCCATGATTAAATAATAGTTACTCACAATTAGAAACAAATAGATTATAAATAGAACTGCTAAAAAATTTCTCGTCTCCCAAGCAAAAATAAGAAATTACCAATGATAAGACTTAAAACACTCCGCAAAATCTACACACATATAACCTAATGCAGAAAATGGCGGCATACGCTTTCCGAGCCTGCACACTACAGCCCGCCGCAGAGCTTTCAAAACAAGTGAATACTTTCCGAATGCACATCATTCCATCTCACGGTGATGAAATGAATTAAAAACGCCATATTGTATGCAAAATGTATAAAAACAAGAAATTCTTGTCACTACCATGGTTAACATTATTGACTTTATTTCAGAGTTCGGAAAAATTCATTCGCGAATGGAAAAAATACATTCTTATCATTCTTATTCATTCGCGAGCCGAAAGATTCTTGAGAGAATGTTTCCTGCCGAGAATTTTATGAATACATTCTATTCCTGAGAAAATGGAAATGAGAGAATATTCTTCAATGGCAGCAAAAGAATGAAAAAGAATGAAAACCAAACATTCGGAATGAAAGAGAACATTCTCATATTTTATTCTTTTACTGTCGGTGAATTCGAGTGTGTTGTAATAGATATATTGTTAGGTAAAGATTATATTAAAAGTTGAAAGGTTTTCTTGTGATTTTAACGTATTATCATGGGTGCAAATCCAATATAGATAAAAATAAATTCGTGACTTATGATAAGAACACTGATTCCTCAAAGTGCTTGTTATGTGAAAGGGTTTTAAAGGGAAATTTACTAGGAAATATTAAAAGACACTAAATTTTTTCAGGACAGAAAAGGATATATATCTATTGAAAAAATGTGGAAAATACACTGAATGAAAGCCTAAACTCATCATTATATAAATCGGTTTGCGGGGTAAAAGAATGAAAAAGAATATTCTTTTCCACTCTTTATCATTCGCGAATGCAAAAGACGTGTGAATGAATAATTTCATTCTCTCGCGAAAGAATGAAACCGACTCAAACATTGTGCGATTCATTCATTCGCGAGAGAATGAAAGCTAAAATTCTCCTAAGAATATTCTTTTAAAGAATGAATGAATTTCGATCATTCTTCTCACCCTGCTTTATTTCCTTTATCATTGCATTAAACAATTTGAGTTTTTCAAAATAAACAGAAAAAGGTTTGGTCTTTGTTACAAATTGAACTTGCTTTCCAATAATATTATAATTGCGATAGTTATTCGTCTCTGAAAATAACAACTTTCAAACCAAAATATATTAGTAGCCAAAACTTTTTTAATAGTTTTCTCTCCGTCACTTCCTCTTCCACTTCAAGATCTTCCATACTCAAGTATAAATTTAACTACTTACTGTACCATTATTTCGTTATTATGTACCAAACTTTGCAAATTTCATGAATTTGAGAATTTTCTAAAGCTAATTACATACATATAAAATCCCGAAATCTTTATTTTTGACACATCATTACCTAAGTTTATGCTTTTTCGCAAATTATGTGGAATTTTTATCATCATAATACGCACAGTTTTGACGCAAAGTCGTATTAACTTTTAGTATTTTTCAAGATTTCAGTAATAACCCCCCTTAAGTCGTTAGAAAAGCTCCGTTTACAGATTGCCGAGCTAACAGGGAGACCCAGAGCTGCTTGCAGCTAATTTTATTAATTTGCGCAGAAGTCTTTATTAATTTCTGTTTTCTGTCTTTCCAAATTTACAACAATGCTCTTGTTTTGGAACATATTATTTATTATTTTTGTTTCAGCCTGTAAGGTGGAAATGTCTACATTAAAAACATTTTTTATAATTTACTACAAATGCCTCTCCATGTTTGAGGTTCAACTTTACAAATGAGTAAACTGAATGTGCCAAAAATGTTGAATTTCAAACCAATTTTTGAAATTAGTGATAATGATGTCCATCATACTTGGTTGTAAATATGTATGTTCCAATATTCGAATGGCCTTGTATCTGATGGAAACTCTACTAAATTGCTTTTACCTATATAGTGGATTCAACACATCTCCTTTTCGAGTAGGTTCTAGACAAATTTAATGTTTTTCTGTGTCCTAATATAGTTTTATTACGTTAATAAGAATATTATTGAAGTTTTTTTATTGCGCAGTAAATATTTCTTCCTTATAAAGATATAATCAGCCTTATTACTGAATCCGTTGGGATTAAAATCGAAAGAGCTTAACAAAGCTTTTTTTCCTGGAAATTAAACAAAATTTTATGAAATTTTCAAAATTTCGTTGATATCAAGGTTATGAATAAAAATTGTCAAAATAGTTCTGCATGATTTCTCTTACGGATCACGCCTTTGTCAAAATTCAGTGGAATCAGAGCAATCTCAGAATAGTTTTTAAAAATTTTAAAAAGATTTTAATAGGTTTTCTGGAAGAAAAGAACTCGTTAAAGCCCTTTCGATTCCGATCCGAACGGATTCAATTTAATTAAGCCTAAGATTGTACGAGTTATCGAATGTTTTTTGGGAATTTTCATAATTTCCTGGACGGTCCAGTGCGCATTCTGGGGGGGGGGCACCCTGGCCCCTACCTAGTTACACCAATGCCCGCGCTCACCAATTAAGGAATCAGTATCTATATTATTAGTGTGATTCATGGCTAGCATAAGGTCTATAGCTAAGAAAAATATTGTGATGGTCGAGTGTACTATAGGAGAGCTCATTTGATTGTGTGCAATGATCTTTCCATTATCTACTAGAATCAGATCAAGAATAGAAGGATTAGCTGTATTCTAGTATAGGTAAAATAGAAATTGACAATTTTTTAAGAAAAATTCTTTCACAAATCTTTTTCTTTACTTGTTCCTCGTCGAATGAACCATTCCTCGTCAAGATCGGTGACATATTTCTAAGCGTTTCCCTTAGTTTTTTCTAAATTATATATAGAAAAACAAAAACATGTTGTTTCCTGTATTAATCTCATTCCTTCTTTCTAGTTCCTCGGATTGTGGTATGCTGTTCAAAAGACAGCAACTGCTTCAACTTGCTTGGTCTATAATATAACACTGGGAGAAGAACCAGGCGAATATAATGTGGAGCAAACGTCTCAACATTTCATCCTTGGATTGACACCACTGAGACATACTTACAGTTATACTGGACAAGTTAGTGTACCAGATGCAGATGTGCCTGGAAAAATGAGAATAAAATTTCCATTAAGTAAGTAAAATTAATTTTGAAATTAAAATACCTACTTACCTACGTTTACTTGTCACCCTCTAATAGATGTTGCCGGAAGCTCTTCTTTCACTGTATTCCTGACAGATTACGAAACATACGCTGGAATCTTTTCCTGTCAAAAACTTGGTTTCGTTCATCGAAGAAGTGCAACGCTTCTGTCACGGACTAGAACATTAGATAAAATGTTCGTAGATAAGTTGAGAACACGGCTAGCAACATTTTTAGTTGATCCATTCGAATTGAGTATTATCAATCAAACCGGATGTCCTAAGAACTTAACGCAAGGCTATAATATTCATATCGATGATGACACATTTTCAGCCCAAAGTGTAGCCAATGTATTTCGTAAAGCTGGAGAAAAGATTGGAGATGGAGTCGAGTATGCTGTAGATGCTGGAAAGAAGGTTGGCGGAACTGTCAATTCAGTTCTTTTGTGATTTTCTAAAATATTTCCGTTTTAATTTCCATCTTTAGTTGTATCATGATTACAAGGATGATGATAATAATAATGCCAGTCCAGGGAATAATGACAAAAATAAGGACATGTCAGCTAGAACAATGCAAGTGCCACCAACAGAAATTGATGCAGAATGGGTTAGATTTTAAGGGTTTTTGATTTTATTTTAATATGAATAAAACTTTTTTTCGTAAATCAAATCGGAGTTTTCCTTTCTGAACACAGGATTAGGACAGACATTTATTATTTTAGAAGGGGTTTTTAGTGCAACTGGATTTTCTTTTATTAACACATAACTAATTGTTTAAGCCACTAAAAATCGATTAAATTTGTCTTAATTCATATTTCTTATAAGTCTTCTTGTTGGGGCGCGAAAGTTGCTCATTACAATGATTAGCTATAGCCATCCATGAAGGATCTTTACGACCACCTATACAAATTGGCCTCTCTATCAATTTAATTTAATTTATTCAAGGTTCATCAAGTAGATTACTGCAGTAGTTATTACAAAAAATAAAATAAAACAAGGTAAAAAGTAAAAAACGAAAAAAAAAAATAAAAAAAATAATAAAAATAAAATAAATTAACTCCATGCAAAAAATGCGAAACATCAAAAACAAAAAAAGAAAGCAGATAACCTCATGTCCTGCCCAATGAGAACACTCAAGAAAAATATAAGTAAGGATGTGGACTCCAAATAAGAACGCCGGGGAATATTTTAAAGTTTATTAGACACTCACGTTAAACTTGAACACAAAATTCCAACCATATTCATTTTAATTTATCCTTTTTATCAACCACAGAATACATGCCTAAAAGTACGACAAATTAGTCAACTGCTTCCGAGGTTGTGACAAAAATTTTATACTGTGGTAAATGGATATTCCACACCTAATTAGAGCAATACAAGTGCTTAATTTCGAAATAATATTTCCAATTTGTAATGTGAAGTGTCATTTTCAGTTCATTCTACATAATGCAAGGCTTACTGCACTGAATAAAAACACACAAAAATCAGTAGAAAAGTTCATTTCGCTTAGGCGTATATTTTGGCATTAAAGTACGACAAAAGATCAGAATCACCCTCCAGTTTCACTTATATTAGGACACTATATACTTAGATAACGTCACTTAACAACTAAACTTCAATAATGTAAATTCATTCAATAAAGTCGCTTACTCACTAGTTTCACTTGTCTTTAATTTCTATTTATACACAATACTGTCAAAGCTGAGATAAATTTGAGCAATGGCACTATATATATACCTATATATATATCGTAGACTTTTGAAGGAACTCAGCATTTCACGAAAAGTCTCGACTTTTCATGGAGAGTAGGCAAATAATGTAACGGTTTTGACTTAGCCCCGTTTTGCATTAGCTGCGTTTTTTTATCTCTCTGATCTGATCCGGTTCAATTTTATGTACGTAAAACAACAACAATGGGTGACCCACTTCAAGAGCTGGGGGGTGATTCTGATCTCGTGATCGTAGCTTAGGCGTATATTTTTGACACATATTTTGACATTTCATCTCAAATTTGTCGTACTTTTATATTCACCAAATTCATTTTGATTTATCCTTTTCATCAACCACAAAATAAACTAAAATGAATTTGCAATGAAATAATCTTTTGTCGTACTTTTATGTCAAAATATCAGTGTTGGGCGTAATCTGATTGCAGTGTAATTTAATTAATAATTCCATTACAGCTTAGTCAAATTACAAAGTAATCTAATTAAATTGTATTCGATTACATATCAATCAGATTACTTAAGAGAGAATATGTAATCTATCAAATGTGTAATCTGTTACAATATAATTCGATTATTTTGTAATCTAATTACATTGTAACAGATTACTTTGTAGATTACTTAAAAGTAATTAATAATATAATAAAATGAATTGAAAGAAAATAGTATTGTTCTCGTACGAAATTAGTTTTAGGGAGTTTTATGAAGAATTACAATACAAATATCTTAAATATCTTAAATGTCTTAAATGTAATCACATTAATTAGATTAACATGTAGTGGGATTAACTTGTAATCGATTAATGTGTAATCAGATTAACTTGTAATCACATTACACGTTAATCGATTACATTATGTATTTATGGAAATGGATTACATTAGTAATCTGTTACAAAGTAATCTGATTACAGATTACATGGTTAATTGCAATTGTTAATCATTAATCAGATTGCATTTTGCCCAACACTGCAAAATATACGCCTAAATGAAATGAATTTTTTTATTGATTTTTTTAATGCTTCTATTCAGTTCAGCAAGCCTTGTATTATGTAGAATGAACTGAAAATGACACTTCACATAACAAATTCAAAATAATTTTTCGAATTTAAGCACTTTTATTGCAACCTCGGAAGAAGTTGACTAATTTGTCGTACTTTTAGGCGTGTATTCTGACATTAATTCTTTGCAAATTCATTTTAGTTTATTTTGTGGTTGATGAAAAGGATAAATTAAAATGAATATGGTGAATATAAAAGTACGACAAATTTGAGGTGAAATGTGAAAATATGTGACTAAAATATACGCCTAAGCTACGACAAAGAGATCAGAATCACCCCCTGGCTCAATTTTCGTGATCCGAAAACTCTAGACGACTAGATGACTTTTTAAATATTTTTAAATCTACAGGTTGGCTGCTATTTAATATAAAAATTAACTGTCAGCCAAATTTTGAAAATACAAATCAAATAAAATGACAGAATCTCAAAAGAAAAGGTATACTCGTATTTTGCTTAAATAGAAATAAATTTTTAACTCTAACATATTTTTTACGTAGTCCAAGAAGAAGCTGGGAGAGCAAGGAAACAGTAGCTTTCTTACAAGCTTACTCCGCTCGAAGAGAGGAGTTTAACGATACTCAGAAAAAAAATATATGCGATGTCGAATGTGTTGCGAGGATTTGATATCCCAAGGAGTACTAGTAAGTTTGAATTTCTTATTATTTTATAATTTCTACAAAATGTAAGAAAATTATTATCTTCCAGAAACAACCAACGACGGTGGGCATGCTTATTATAAAACTAAAAAAATTTGCTCAAACCTAATAAAAGTTCGAAAGACAACAATAAGCGAACGGGCTCGTCCTCCTGTGTTGTTGATTTTGAAGAGATTTTGGACGAAATTTTTGGAGATAAGTCGATAATCAGCAACGCCCACACAATAAATTTACATGAGGGAAAGAGTGGAGCCCCTTTCCGTAGAGAGCTCTCCACCAAATATATCGTTGGAGGAAATCGTCTTGATAGATCACCTGCAACTGTATCTTGCCAGACAGTCTCATGTGCAGAGCATAAAAATAAAGAGAATAATCGACTCACCGCCCGACAAAAATATTTCAAGGCCAAAATTAATTTGAATAAAGAATTAGCTCAGGAGAAAATTTTAATATTTAAGCAGTATACAGAAGCTAAATTGAGAAAAATGGACGAAGGTGAAAAAGCTAAAGAACGAAGACACTCTGAAAAACTTAGAGTTTTGAAAGAAATTACTGAAATTTATAAGTGTTAAATATATAGGTATATTTTTTTAAATAAACATATTAATTTGTGTTTTTAACACCTCTAGTTATTAATTCATTAATTAACTGTTGCCTTCGTCGGGTAACATTAGCTGGTGTTGTTATGTCACTGGATACCTCACCAAAATTACCAAGCAAGGCATGATCCACGACTTCGGCATCATATTCAATTATGTCATTGTTGTCGATGAAAATATTATGTAGAATACACCCACATACAATAACATTCACAATCATATTTAATGAAGTTTGCTCCGTAAAATGTAAAAGCCTTCTAAAGCGAGTTTTTAAAAGACCAAAAGCGTGTTCCACGATTACCCTTGCAGATGAATGCAATTTATTTAACTGACGCTGAGTATTATCCAAGCAGCTAGTATCTTTAAATGGTGGAATTAGCCAATTCAAGTAAGGATATGCTGAGTCACCTAGGAGGAATGTATTGCTTGGAAATGCTACCCTTTCATTTTGTAGGGCTCTTTCGAACAAAGCTGACCTTCGCAGTACTCGACTGTCGTGAAGACTACCTCACTCACCGCAAAATACGTCAATAAATTTTTTTTCAGCATTGACAACACCTTGAAGACAAAGACTATAATACCGATTTCTGTTGAAATAACTCTCCTTATTTGCAACGGGGCTTTGATTTTGATATGTGAGCCGTCAATGCAACCTAAAACTCCGGGTATATTCCGTCTTTGTTCTTTCGAAGCTGATTGAATTTCTCGTAGCTTCATCAGGCCATTTAACAAATTCGTGTCCAATAGAAACTAGCCAGGATGACACCTTTTTTACAACACACCAAGCTGTGGATTTACTTATTCCGAATAAATTGTCAAGGTCCCGGAAAGTGTTTGTATTGGCCATGTACCAAAGAAAAAGATAAATTTCTTTTTCTGCTCCAAGTTTTTTTTCGTCCTCTTACCATTATACTGAGATAAAAATCACATGTTTCGTATCACTCTAAAAGGGTGTTATGAAATTAGAAATATAACAGTCAAAATCTTACAATAAGAAATATATTTAACTTATTAAAACAACTGCAGTAAAAACGAGTTAATCTGAAATGAGCTTTGAAATCGATGTCGCTGTAATTTTGGACGGTTCTTGCAAAATCCTGAACTTTCTCATGCGTCTCACGGTTTGCTCCTGCTTCTGAAGATGATGACGACGACGACGACAACTCTTCCATCCAAGAACACTCACTTACATCTACGCTTTGCTCGCTTGATGTAGATAGCAACTGCAGAAAAATTTATTAATTACACCACATGTAGCATTCTTTTGTGAAATATGTATAACTTCTATAAAGTTTTCCTACCTCCAACAAAATTTCTTCATCTAACGCAACCATATTTACAAATTCTTTACTCCAAATGTAATGCCTTAAAAAAATGTCAGTTATAATCTACCAACTTCTAAAACTCAAAGTTCACCATGATCCAGTTCGTTTTTTTAACTTAATCTGATTCTGATCAGATCACAGAGATAAAAAAACGCAGCTACGCCTGTATGTGTGTAAATATGTGTGTGTATGTATGGTGTGTGGGTGGGTGTGTTGCAGGCCTGCGTTCGACCTTCCTCTCCGCCACTCTACTCCCACTCCTAGTATTTGGTTATATAGGGTGGTATTACAGTATCGGCGTAAACGCTTTTAGCATTTGATGAAGTGACTAAAAATTTCAGACACATAATGTAAAAAGGGGCTAAGTCAAAACTGTTACATTATTTAGCTACTCTCCATGAAGTGTCTAGACTTTTCGTGAAATGCTGAGTTCCGTCAAATGTCTACGACTAGGGGCGGATTTGATCACTTGGCCGCCCTAGGCCTATGGAAGATTGCCGCCCCCCTACTCCCTGTAAAACACGAAAAATTGAATGATCTATATCCAGTGAAGGGACCCCAGGCTAGAATTAGCGGAGTAGGCTGCATCATAAATCGGAGTAGATTTGAAAAAAATGGAGTAGAATTAAAAATAACACTTTCCAACGAATTATTTTATTTAAAAAAACGAAAAAGTATAAAAATGTAATGAAATACCCACAACTACAAGAAAAAATCAAAAATTATTCAAACATTTTGCCGCCCCTTAAATCTGCCGCCCTAGGCCCGGGCCTACTCGGCCTATAGGGAAATCCGCCCCTGTATACGACATATATAAATATAACAATCAATGAGATATGTAATATGTAATATAGTATATGATCAATCAACAAATGTACTCACCAATTTAAACTATGGAATCGACTTTATGGCGTTGGTAATTATATAGTTAGTGATTATCTGGTTGTAGTCGTTCCCCGGAACAAGATACTTTACTTCAGTCGAGACCCAAAGCAAAGTTGTATTATTGGTGTTTATTCTAGTCTGTACCCAGAATAAATATCTTTATCTCAGTCGAGACCGAAGATAAAGGTTTGAGATTAGTAAATGTTATTCTAGTCGCTACCCAGAATAACAATACAATACAAAAACGCTTTATTGAAGACCAGTGGCGTCACTAGGGTTGGTGTCACCCAGTGCGGTAAGTCATGATGTCACCCCCCTCACAACACCCCATAGACCACCTCCGAGTCCACCAGTACCAAATAATGGAAACATACAGAATCCTTCTAACGTTTATAAACATACATAGGTCCTATATTTACAAAGGCAATAGAAGAAAAAATTAATTCAAGGTCGGTTGGTAAAAGATTGTAAGAAGTTAAGAACTACATAGAAAATATGTTACTTTTTTAATTCTTATTTTAAATCATATTAAATCTCGATTAAATCAAAACTTTCCTTTCCTGGCCTTTAGAACTGCAAACTTGTTAATTACTTCATCGAAATCAATTCCTTTCGCCAAATCACTTTCAATTGATAATCTTGCAAGATCAGAAAGCCTTGACTGTCCCATGGTAGATCGCAAATAGTTCCTATAGCTTTGAAAAACTCATCTCACATGAAGCCATAGACACACAGATAGTAAGAAATAATTGTAGGCTCACTGAAAGATATGGGAGAGATTCTAGGAAGTACCATTCAAATAGGAATTTCAAAACGTCAAGTACTGACGAGTCTTTGACTTCTTCGAGATCAATCTCTGCTGCCTTCATGGTATTTCTAATGAAAGCTCTTCCTCTGATCACTCATCATAGAAAGTGGTCAATTTTGGAATCGACATCAGTTACTCTTCTTTAGTGGCCCCCTTCTATATTTTTTTTTACTGAACGGTGAAAATTTTCCATGAAAATTGAAAAAAAAATTTCGCTGGTCCGCCATTTTTTGTTTTTTAAAGATATCGAAAAGGGGAATTTCGTAGTGCTATAAACCTATATGTCTAGTTTCTAAATATATGTTTATTTCATTTTGCAGATTGAATCGTATGGCTTAATTCCTGTCAACCGCCGGAATCGGAATGTCCTCTTGGAAGCGTCGTACACCGCAAACTATACTTCGAAATTCTATTACAAAATTTTGTATACAATATTAAAAATGTATATATTCACTACGAGTATTAATAAAAACAAATCCATTCTTCGTTTGCTTGAAAATAATTACGGAAAATACACCCTCGTATCGCGCACGCACAGTGTTCTGGTGCCTTAATAAGAATAATTTCATTGTCGTATTGACAAGATACTATTTCTACGCTATGTCGCGTTATAGTAAAAACTTTGCAAGGGAGGAGCAGAGTCTAGATATTGTTTGATTTAATTTTTTTTTTTGATTTCATACTTTTGTGCCATACTGCTTCACATGAAATCACTGGACTTCCAGCTTTCGAAAAAAAAAATTTTACGAACCGCCCTAATTTTGGCAACACTACTTGTGATGGTGTCACCCGGTGCGGTCCGCACCCCCTGCACCCGGCTAGTGACGCCACTGTTGAAGACCCTGGCCAAGGCCACGTCCATAAATGGTGGGTACATAGATCGACAGTAGTTACTTAATTATAAGCAGATACATTAGAAAAATAACCAAAAAGAATGTAATTGGCAAACACTTAAAGTTATTGAGCAGGTACTCAAGTAGGTAGAGATAACACATCTAACAGCTAGTGTGGCAACTATAGGTATACATTTAAGAAGAAGTTATATAGAGACTTAAGACATACAAGGAAGAAGGTTTAACTAACTTACGAATTATAACAATAAACAGCAGTGGGCGTCAAACCCATCAGTCCTAGCTAAGCAATAAACTAAAGAAGAAAATTCACAAATTCAGAACTTCAATCGGCCCAAATACCGGCTTGAATCTGGCAATTATCACAAAGGTTAAGCTACTATAATTAATTACATGGTTACCTAAGGCTACTAGAACAAAAATAAAGATTAAACATTTTAAGTACATACGGTTAACAAATTTCAATAAACCGCAGAACCAACATAAGGTTACCAAAACAGAATAATAAATATTGTTACGTGCAATAGAAAGAGACAACTGGTGACATCTACTGGCAATAAACAACTTCAGGTTCGGAGAGTAAATGACTTCAGGTTCGGAGAATCGATTATGAAAGTTCAGGAATAGAACAAATAGAATAATCAAGAAGCTTTTGGAATAGAACACTCCAGAATAATCCGGAGTGTTTCTAGGGTATAAATATAACAGTTGTCATCGCCAGGAAAGAGTCTTGTCTTAGACGTTGCAGTGTTAAGAAGCGAAAGCAATAAAGAAGCGATAGTGTGTAATTAGATTGCGATAATTGAAAGTACAGTGTTAGCGATAATTAGAGTTGAGTTGATTAAATAAATGTTTGTGAACTTTATATGATTTAAGTGTAATAAAGAACTTATATATTAATTATTTAATATTGTGTTTTAAATAACGAACCAAAGGCCACGCTCGCAACAATATTAAGATAAAAAATTCAAAGTAAATACTACGGTTAACGAATTCAATGCGACCAATAGTTATTCATCCAGATAAATAAAGTTACTAATAATAAGAGAGATGAATGCTGATAAAAGTTTAGATCTAAAACATATAACTTCGCATAGCGGTACCATAAATGGAAATATCAACACCAGATACCAAGAACTCGGATTAGCAGGATCAGCATCTCATTCATCCAATACTAAACAAATTAAGATAATAATACTGCAATAAATAAAACTAATATTGCACAGACTAAATACTGCACAGCCTCAGAGAGCCTTAAAATTACAACCACGGACTTCCAGGAGGAATACAATAGTAACGTGCAACTAGGACCTATTAAAGTACTCAATGACCCGATCTTTAAATGAGCCCATGGTAGCAGATTCTCTAATCTCCATGGGAAGAGAATTCCACATGCTCGCACCCAGCGAGAACATACTTCTACCACCGAACTGAGTCCACATTCTACGAAGAATGATCCTTGATCTGTCCCTGGAACTCTATTAAAATTTTTCTCCAATGTAAAATGGCAGCCCACCGAGTCTGGCGCGAAATATAAAACACAGGTTTCTGAATTCAAGGAACTTGGAAAGTGAGCAAGAGAGAAATTCCTCAGCTAGAGCCGATAT
Organism: Dioctria linearis; assembly: GCA_963930735.1. Classification (NCBI taxonomy): domain Eukaryota; kingdom Metazoa; phylum Arthropoda; class Insecta; order Diptera; family Asilidae; genus Dioctria; species Dioctria linearis. The sequence continues at coordinate 32,949,107 of OZ005740.1, read as the reverse complement.
ATGAGTCCGCTTATTTAACTTGTATACATATCTCACACAGGCGTTAAGTGCCCGAGACAATTTGGAAATTGCATTTGCAGGAAGGGGATAAATGGCAGCATCTGCAAAAAGAAAATGAGGAAGAATCAGGGCTCGGACAAGTCCAGCTCGAATCGCTTCAGGAATAAAAACCGACACAGAATATAGCGACCGCAGACCAAAATAGACCCGAGAGCAAATACGATTAATTTGAGAGCCCCAGGTGAGTCTCTGGTCCATTAATAATCCAAGATTCTTTACTGGATCAGAAGAAAACGATATGTCTTGACCGAGAAGAGAAATAGGAGGGAGAGTAGCTGACGAAACAGTGTTATACCCGCTTGAATATATAATCGCTTGTGTCTTCTCCGGGTTCAGATTGAGCCCATTTACATTACATCAGTCAGAAACTCTGGACAAGATAACATTAAAATCAGAGACGCAAGGCTGTCCCTTGGGGCCCCAGCATAAATTTGTATGTCGTCCGCATAGAGATGAAAGTGAGCGCCAAGGTGATGTCGTTGATAAACAGTGTGAATAAAAGAGGGGCTAATACCGCTCCCTGCGGTAACCTAGATAAAACGCGCTTAGAGGAAGACATTTTCCCATTGGATACCACAGTCTGCGTTCTTTCATTCAAATAGCAAGAGATCAAATTACATGCAGAAGATGAGAATCAAAATTGACTCCGAAGCTTATCAACCAGGAGTAGATGTGGAACAAACTCAAAGGCCTTTTTAAAATCAAGAAGGATATGAATGACATCATTTCCTGCGTTGCAGAGTGAACGAATATCAGAGACCAATGATGTGAGAGCAGAACAAGTGGAGTGCTTGTGTCTGAACCCAGACTGAAAATTCGAGATGGAGTCATTCAAACTTATGTGCTCTATAATTTGGTTAGTTATTAGTGATTCAAATGCCTTCGAGATCGAGGGTAACACAGTGATGGGCCTCCTATCCGCTACCGTAATCGGAGATGAAATCTTTTGAATTGGAGTGATGAGGCCAAGCTTCCAATGGGTAGGGAAGTATGAGCATGTGAAGAACTTGTTAAACAATTGGGTAATCACCGGAAATAATTGTGGCAAGATAATTTTTATGAATTTGATCGGGACACCATCATACCCAATAGAATTGGATTTGATTCGTGAAAAGAACCTCCTCCTCACTAACATTTCTAAAAGAAAAGCAATCTTCATTAATCAGAGTTGCAGCATTAAGGTCACTATCAGGAGAGTAAACATGTGCAGGGCCCTGAGAGCCAGCAGTAGATGTAGTCGCTACCCAAGATAACGTTAATTTGTTAATAATTCTATTTTATTACCACTAGCCAAATCGATTTCCAAATGATGCGCAATCTATGAAACCTGGATGCGAAAAGAGAAAGATTTAAGTTGGCCTGCGACTTATATTACCTTATTGCGCACGGCACCAACAAATTATTTTACCTAGCGCATAGCAACCAAAGTACAATGACTGTGCAAGGCAATTGGAATTCTGAGCATTTTTGTTGCCGTTTCTGATTTTGCCTAGCTAATGTTATTAGGCTTATAATTAATTATACAATGAGATACCTATTACAATATTGCTAATTTGCTATTTTAAAGATACATTTAAATATATACTACAGACGACTTAATCTAATTCCTTTTGATTTGCGTAATATTATCTAAGACAATTTACTTTCCTCTCATTGGATTGTGTCCCGGATTTGTTTATGTGGAATGTAGCCATGATGTGTCGATTGTTATCTCCACTAAAAACTGCCTTATCGATGTGCTTGTAGGTCGTTTCGTTCCCAACCTATTTTCAATAATTAGAAATACTTGGAATTAGAATCTTTTAAACTATTTTACTTTCAGGTGGCTACTTAATGTTGGTTTTAACACCTCAACTAACTATTATTAAATTTGAGCTGATTTTTCCATTGCAGTCTTGAACAATTCAAATTAATACGGTCGAAATGCTTATTAAAGAGAGACGGAACATTGAGATCGAAGGCTCGTTCGCACCGTGGGTAAGAAATATGGAGAAAGTTTGGCATCTGCTGAGCTAGCGGCTCGGGATTGATACACCAATTGAGCTTAACAAAAGAGAAGAATTTATTGAGCCCTACAAAATATCGAAAATTAACACAATTCTAGCGGTATTACGTCTAGTTTCCAGCGTCTGCAAGGACAACAAGCTCAAACGATTCACATAAGGAGTCATCCCAAGGTAGTCCGCGGAGTTCGAATCGGAGGAATCTGCGTTGAACAGCTTCGATGCGATTGATCTGCACTTGGTAGTAAGGGGACCAGACGAGTCTGCATATTCCACTATCGACCTAACAAAGGTGGAGTAATCTCACTAGACACTGTTGTCTCAGGGGTCACCTTCATAGGATAGGAGTGGTTGATAACCCGACATGCAGATGAAGCGGAGAGGAATCCGAAACGGTGACTTACTTTCTTAGTCACTGTCCGGCTATCTCCGGAAAACGTTATAGATTCCTTAGCTCACACCTCCTGGATGAATTGCATGAAGCAGGTCAGGAGGGTTGGGAGTTAATTTTATGGTTTATAAGAGCATCTGGTTGGGACCTATGAACTTATTCAGGGGTCCTGAGGCTGAATAATAGGTCTTGTAGTGGCCTACGTTCTAGGGTTCCCCCCCCCCCCCAGGGAGCTCAACCTCCTTTCAATTCATCCATTCATCCATCCATCCATCCAAGGTGCAGTAAAAAATTTTAGTGATGTATGGGTCGTCAAATTACTTGGACTATTTCTTAACAAAACGAAAATACAAAACCGAACTGGCCCTACTGACTATGTAATCGATGTGAACCCTAAAAGACAGGCGGAAATTGAGAATCACACCCAGATAGAGTCTGGATTATGAATCTACCTCCGCAGAATATAATCGAAGGGAATGCGAGCGAAAGTCATGGTTATGCATTTAGCAACATTTAGAGGAAGACAATTAATGGAGCACCACTTATGAAAAATGGCTAAGTCAACTTTTAAGAGCACAGTCGTCTTCAGAACTAACAACACGAAATATTTTGGCATCGTCCGCATAACAAAATAATCTGGAATTGAGTAAAAGTAAGGATACATCATTGATGTACAGAATAAAAAGTAATGGGCCAAGGATATTACCTTGAGGTACACCAGAGGTATTAGCTATCTCAGCAGAGAGTGCTCCCCACAAAATATAACTCGCTGCGTACGGTTAGAATAATAAGATAACCAATGAACGAAAAGGAGGGAGAAATTAAGTATGTAGAACTTGTGGATTAGGATTATATGATTAATTCTGTCGGAGGCCTTGCTAAAATCAGTCAAGATGCAGTTAACCTGCTTACCAGACTCAATTGCTGGTATATAATAGTGAGGAAATTCTAATAGATTAGTTGTGATTGACTTTTCCTTCAAGAAACCATGCTGGAAAGAACCTAAGATTGGTTTATAGTGAAAGTGAAGCACATCAGCATCACTGACCAGGACTTCAAAAATCTTCGCAACATGGTACAAATTAGCAATCCAGTCTATAGTTTGAAACGTCCGATTTGTTGCCCTTCTTATGTAAAGGAATAATCATAGAGTACTTCCATGACTTTGGAAAGGACCCGCAGGAAAAGGACAGATTAAATAAGTAAAGAAAGCGGGGATACCATCAGGACCAATTGTAAGACTATTGAGTAAGTTAAAAATGTGTTCAGTAACAAATACGTGTTGAAACACAAGATGTTTGGTTTCAAGGGAGGTTGGCGGGAGAAGGCGGTACTATAGAATTCAGAGAAAAAATTTGCAACCGTACATGGGTCGCTACTTACGGTGCCGCCAAAGTTCAAAGATGATGGGTACGCATCACAAATACGTTTAGAATTTACAAATTTCCAGAACTCTTTAGGATATTTACGGAGCGTTAGTTTTATAGTAGTAATATAATCGTTATATGAAACAGTGAAGTCAACTGATTCCAGACAATGCAGTAAGCCGAGTAATCTTCAATCCAGGACAGATAGTACTCTAATGGACATAATTTCATAGGATTAAGAAAAAAAATGTTTTATATCTTCACGCGCGAGTATTTTCTGACTACTCTCGATAAGTATTTAGTGTACGACCCAGGTGGGTTGCTATCGTCGGTAGATTGTATAAATATTCAGCGGCTTTTTCTTATTAAGCATAAGGACAAGCTCTAACTCTTATCTCGTTTCATTGAGGTATCAGACAAGGCTGTCCATTGTCAAGTTATAAGCTGTGTTCTATTGTGTACCTTGTTCTAGAACTCCCATATACTGGAGAGAACAAATTGTTCTGTCGATTGAAGCGAACTATTTTTACTGTTCGCTTCATTTATAAATCTTCTATGAAAATGTATGCAGTACTCTTTTGCGTATCTTTTGTTCTGCCCTGTTCTGTGGACACAAAAGAGCACAGCTATAATCTTTCACTGGACTACTGCTATAATTTATCGAACGTTAGCCGCATGACTCTGGAAAACTTTCTTATACGAATGCAATTTATTTAGCTAAAGTCATTTTTATGAAGTTGGAATTCAGACAACGTAAACTGAACGAGTCAAGTTATTTCACATATGTTTGAGAGGGAGAACTTCTTCAGAAGGACACGGTTGATGCCTGCAATTTTATTAAGTGACTGCAAAAGCTGCTAGAAATTGCATTAAGAAAGAAGAAAACCATTTTGTTTGTTAACATTAATTAAAAATAAGAAATGAAAAATATTATGTCTTCTTCTTTACAATACTGTGCCTCCACATAGAGAGCTCTTCATCGAAAAATTGATTTCTTCTTCAATTCTACATTCCCACCCTAACCTTATAAAAATGATCCGAGAGAGAGAGTTGTTTCCTGATATAAAATGTTGTCCATAAATTTTTCTCTCAGCAAAGTTTGGTCATTCTTTTTTTTTCCTGGAGAAGGGGAACAAAATTTCCCAAACACGGAGGCTAAGGCGGTCCATTGTTCCCTCCTGCTAAACAAAACAGCTCTCACCGAAATTAACTCTTAATGAAGCGGGAAATGGAAGCGATCAAAGACGAATGCAGATCGTTTTAACGTCAGCATGTCCGCAAAGGAAAGCGCTCAGTTGCAGATTCTTCGGAAGCGCTCTTGAAGCGCTTGTAGGGATGGTAGCAAACAATCTTCGAACGCTTGTAGGGAGGGTAGCAATCTTGGAATGCTTCACGGTAGCACTCTTGGAGCGCTTATAGGGAATACAGAATGAATCAAGGTAAGGGCTTTATTAAAAATTTCAGTTTTATTCTAAATGCTCTCCTTTTAATTTTAAGCATTATTGTAATATTATATTATTAAGAAATTTGAATAACCACACACTTCACTTGACTACTAAAGAATGAATATTCTGCTGCGCTTTCAGATGCATATGAGCATAGATGACATAAGAACTACATGTCGCAAGGCATACTAGAGCAGAGTATACAGATTGTAAAATGGTTAGTGCAATCTGGAATGGACCAGAACATGTGTTAGAACGTCCCGAAAGCAAGTGTTTTTATAATAGCAGTTTTGTATACATTTGATCGATTTCCTCAACACTTCAGATACGAAAAAATATGAATCACTCGACTTATACATCATTTCAAATGTTGTGGTCCATTCCGGAATGGACCATCCAGCCATATAAAATTTGTATACTTTTTTGGTACTGCATGTGACATCTAGTTCTTGTGCCATCTATAATATGAGTCATCATTTCACAACAAAAAACGGATATGTTATGAATAAGCCTAAACTCAGAGAAGAGATCTGCTTCCGCCAACAAGGTGGCTTAGAAGCGCTTGACATATTTCCCGCTGGGATCAGTTCATCCGCATATAGCAGGTCAGACTCATAAGCGAACAAAATATGCTCGATTCTTTCAATTTTTCCTTCCAGGCAAGAGAGGTACTCAGGGCTACCAAGAACTCCCATCTTTGTTAGATGAGCGTGAAACGATCTGTAGCCAGTAATGATACCAACCACAACTCTGCATTGTTTTCTTCCGAGCCCCAAAAAAAAATCAGTGATTTTCCTATTTGTCACAACGAGAAAAGGTTTTGTACACACGCATTCACACAGGACATGCTCCAATGTTTCATCCTCCTCGCAACATAGCATACACACATTGGTAGGTGAGATGCCCATCCGTTTGCATGTGTTTGTTAAGCATACAGTGTCCGGTTAGGATTCCCGTAATGATTCTGAGTTGATTTCTAGACAGCCCTAAAAGATCCAGGCTCTTCTCTAAGGAAGGTTTTTTGATGAATCCTTTAGGTTTGTCTGGATCCTGTCATTGAGTTCCATCTCTGGTCCATTTTGTTCCTGATCCAGTTTTTTTGCATGGTAAAAGATTTCTACACTGTTTTTTTTTATTTTGAATGATTCCTTCAATTACATCAATCCCTAATTGTTTTAATGCAGCGGTTCCATTTATTTGACTCAAACTCATTATTAGCGGGTTAAGCTGAAAACGACAACTTCATGTAGTGTACTCAAAATTTGAATTTCTGGCAGCAAACGTTGTTTTTATAACACGTCGATGTGTCGATTACTGGGCCCACCCAGTTCACGTAAGTCGACACCTCCGAAATGCCGAGTTTACGTGAATCATAAACTACAATTCAGGTATCGTGTTCGTTCGACATCCGACTTGCGTGTAGTGGCCCCGGGTGTCGACTTGCGTGAACTGGCTTGTGATGGTCATCCTGTTAAAACATAAAAAGAATACTGTGCTCTGTAAATACACGTAGGAATGGGCCACCTTAAATGACAGATTGCTACTAAAATAGGACTTCACACAAAAGGATTACCAGGAACTGAAAATATATGGGAAAATTGAAAATTTACAAACAACACAAAAAATTACTGCAATTTATAACAATTTATTTCGCTTCACCTCATTTTATAATATGTGTAGACCCCAATTAGATTATTGTTAGGCAACTCATTTTAGCTAAAATAACATTTATAGTAAAAATTAGTAGTAATGAAGACTGTTTAATAACAGTTCGCATAAAGAAGGATATAAACTGTACAATAGAGACGGGCATAATCTCTGAATTTTGTTTTCAAAAGGGCGTTCAACGCTAAAGCAATCAAATTTACATATATAATTTTTACAAAAAACAAAAAAAAAACAAATAAAAATAAAAACAATTTTATTATTCAAACAAGTATATTTCATCGCATTTTCGAATTTTCATTTTAAAATTTCATAGTTAATTTAACCACCGGGACTCAGGTACACTTCATTTAAAAATCAAAAATCAAAAAACACTAGCTCAAGTCTCATGAACCCTTAATTTTAGGTTTTTTTTTTTTTTTTTTTTTTTGGATGGCATTTTACAATAATTCAATTTGTGTGGATGGAAAGTATCAACTCCTCCCCCCTTCCTTCTCATCTTCCTCCTCCTTTCTTTGCATCTATTATCTTCGTAAACAATTTCATTTTCATAGAAAACAGTAGTTTTTTTCTCCCTAATTAACGCCATAGTTTCAGCAGTAAACAGAAATTGTTTTTTTTTTACATTGTTATTCTTCTGTTTTTCTTTTTGTTGCTGTTGTTGTAAAGGACGGTAACTAACAGTCGAACAGATAATTTTAAATATTATTTTGGGCGGGAAATAATCTGTGAACGAACGAACGGCTTTTAAGGACGGACAATAAATATTTTATGTGTGTATTTTAGTCGTGTGCAAATAAAAATTGTTTACAACATGAAAATTTATAAAATGTGGTTGTCCATAAAATTTGCTGCATAAATAATTTTTGATGTAATTGAGTTAAATTTAAATAAAAACTTTGTAGAACCCCTGAATAATATTAATTTCGTTGTCAAACTATAGTTTTTCTTCTAAAAATCGTTTTTCCAATGGAGTTCTTGTTTGTAGCAGGCACGCAACATTTGAGAGAGAGAGAGAGAAAAAGCTCTTTGAAAACATTCTTTTCCTCCCTGCATTCTACATTGATGAAGATAGGAGAAAGCATATAAAAGTTTTTTCGAAGATAACTATTTCCTTTTTAGGGTTAGGACATGCGATGTTAAAAATAAATGAAGTAGAATACAAAGAGTTATGTATCAACCACCTTTCAGCAGAGAAGACTGCTAGCTATCATGCCTGATTATATGCTTCCAATTTTCTCTTGCTGGGAAGGTCTCGACATTTCCATTGGTGGAAAATTTTACCTTTCTAACTAATAGCGGGTTGCCTCCTATTGTGTTCTATTGAAGTTCTTGTTGGAAAAAATTCTTTTTAGAAACGAAAAATCTTTTCTTTACAAAAAAACCGTATACTCATCAGTACCCTCTGCTCTAAATTGGGCTATACACGAAAATGTTCTAAAATAGTGCTAAAAAACCAGTTTTTAGTACGATGTATCGAGTGTGCATCATCGTGTGTTACCGGAATTAGCAAATGAAAAAGGAAAGAAGTAAAATGTTTTATATTAACAAAAAAGATTCAAGCCTACTTATTTGACAAGCTGTTTAAGCTGACAACAGATGAGATGACAGTGATCGTTCACTATAGACTTTTCGGTGGCGTTGCGTACTTATATCAAGAGTTGCTAAACTGCAACCAATATATTCTCTTACCAACTTTACAAAAATCTCGTACATCATAAAGAATACTCGTACACAAGGTTTATCGCGAAGCTTATGAGAAAGAGCGGCTAAATTAAAACTGGAGGCAGTTTAGTAACAGTAACTTTTTAAAATTATGGAATCTTTCAAAAATATTTAGAACAATTTTTGCATTGAAATTTTGTTTAGTTTTATCTAAGGGTCGCTGTTTGTTCCTAAAATAAAAAGATATTTAAATATTTTAATACAGAATCTAGATCTAAGATTATCTTGGTCCTAGTTAAAATTGTTGCTAAAAGTTTTCTTCATCAGGTACTTACTGCATTGCAGTAGTAGGTTTATTCGTTCGGCTATAGTAGAGTGGACGTGATGCGACTTATTATTTGGATGGTAGAGGTTTGAAAACCCAAAGAAGCAATCTTTTAACTGTGTTTTGCATATTGAGCTGACACAAGTTACCTACTCGCTGACATCATTGATGCACCCAAGATTGTGTTCTGATTATTTAAATTATCTTTTAATATTCTTTCTTCATAGTTTTGCCACAGTGTGAAAATTCTATTTGAAAAATATTTGACGGCGAAATTCTTGTACTTTCGCATACGAGAATAAATTTTGGCTCATATATCATACCTGAGTAGAACTTCGCGTACATGTACAAGAATTATCGTACGTCTAGCAACCCTTGCGTGGAATTCTGTAACGTGATTTGTGATAATCACTAGTCATTTCACAAAGATTATCTTTTCGTAAGATGACGCCTATCAGTATAAATGTCATTTGAAGTTGACATTTTTGCGGTGACTACAAAAGTGATGGTCATTTTATCATAGAAAAACGAAGAGATATTTAAAAAAAAATTTAAGTATTTGCGTTTTAAAAAATCACACAAATTTATTAATTAAAAAATTTAGGGACACAATCATACACAGCAGCAGCAAATAACGGAATTTATGGAATAAACAACATCCCAACTGTGCACGCAAAAAATTAAATACCACAAACCCTAAGCAATCGTCGCTGTCATTATGGAAAAAAATAATAAGATCTAAATTGAATACATGCGGTCCTGCAACAAAAACTGTAGTTGAGTGGAAAAGGGTTAGTAAAATTATCACAACATAACAATTATGTATAAATTTATAGACTTAATACGCAGGTTTGGACATGTCAAAAGTATAAAGTAAAAAAAAAAGCTAACAGATAATAAGAAAAGCTAATTAAAATAAGGGAAAATCGATTCATTGGAAAAAGGATTACGGATATTAAAGAAATTATAACGGAGGCATGCAGGCTCGAAGCCATAGTATTTGCAATCCAGAACATTTGAAGCTGCGTCAGGTCCAGTTATTGAAGAATCCTCACATATTTTGAATGATTCACTCAGTACACCCCGGATAATAATTTAAATACAATGGTTGCCAGTGGAAGTAGAAGATATATAGATAAATTTTGCCAAACCAGATGAGCTACCACAAAAAAAAATAAAAGTTCACGGCTACAAAAACAAATACAAGTAGGTACCAGTAAGAATTTTCAACTCATCAAAAGAAATTCAGTGATATGCAACAAAGTATGAAATCTTAAATTAATAGTTTCTTCCTCATTTTCACTGCTATCGCTACATAATAAAATGCAACACTGGAAATCATTGTTCTTGAAGTAAAAAAGAAAGAATTTGATAATTATTAGAACAGCCAATAATAGGAAAGTTGCTCGCATTTGCCAAAACGGTGATAAAATTTTTTTTTATAACCTTGAGAAAAGACCGCGGTACAGATATACAAGGTATTCTCATTACACACCAATATCCGCCATTTGTGTCCGAATGTATAAGAAAGTACGGTACAGAGAACACAATATTCTCTCTCATCTCTCTGTCTTTTCAATAGAAATGTATATACGTTATAGGACGACGAAACACGTCACAGGCTATCAGCTGCAATGTGTCAAAATTTTAATGGGAATACCTTGTCTTTCATATATACCAAATTGCGTTCACGTCGCAGTCATCTTGAATCGTGCTCCTGAGGTGGAAGTAAGTTAACTCGCGCGGGAAAGAGGAAAGTTTTTAAAAATGGAAATGGATGATAAAAATTGTATGGTGATTGATGAATCAGATAAGACCTAAAAATGTAACAAACCTCATAAAAAATTTTAATTTTGGGGTTTTTTTATTTGTAGATTACGAGGAAGCTTAAGCGAATAATTAATAATCGAAGCACAAGTTTCTTGTCTGGCGTCCATTTCCTTTTTTACCTCTTTGATGTTTACTTACACATTCTCCAGGCCGAGTTAATTTGACTAAAGTCTGACTGCAGTCGCCGACGAGAACAGACCCCTCATAACTCTGATATATCCACTATTTCACTTTTAAATAATAACTCAAGCTTTTCTATCACTTTTTCTCTTTATAAATAAATCTTAAGAGTACCAAAACGACGCGTCCATTGGGCCTTGCTCAAATTTTACACACGTCTGCCGCGGACAAAGCGGCGCAACGCCTGCCGCGTTCATTGGGTTTTCACCTTTAATCGAACGCAGAACGAAGTGAAAGAAAGTGTTTATCTGTCATTTGTCGCCCACAGTTAACACACGATAGCGTTTGGTAGTGATAAAAAAAAGTCACTTTTTGCAAGCTTTTTATCTGTCGGTGAACGCACTCTCAGTAATTATCAAATATCACCATACAGAATTCCACTCATTTCCACTAATACAAATTTTCTTACCCGACAAGTTTTGAAACAAGTTGGCAACATTCTGTATAGATGGAAACGCTATATGAAAATTCAGACACATGTTGTCAACTTGTTGGATGTCGGCTGCAAAAACTGGCAGAATTTGTTGGGTAGATTTTTTTCATTTCAGTGGAAACGCTTATTTGTTGTGTTGGCTAAACTAGTGGAAGGCAATGGAGTAGACAAAAGCTACTACAATAAAATTAATTAAGGAGAATATGAAAAATATTCGGTCTTGTGGGATGTTAAGAGTAGTGAGAATAAAAATAGAAATAATCGAAATGTCGCGTTGAATGCAAATTGGTTCAGAGTTGAATTCGGATTTAATTTCCTTTTGTGGAAATAACTTTTTGGTGCAAATAACAAACGCTGAAGATGCTAATATCACCTGCTCATCCACTGCGCTCCAATTCTCAAGGAAAAAATATAAGAAGAAGTTAAGCCAACAAGTTCGCGAGAATTTATTTAAATGAAAACACTTGTAAGTTTAAGCTAACATGTCGGCTCCCAACAACAAGTACACAACATGTTGCCGATCAAGTTGGCACAATTTGTATTAGTGGAAACGATGCTTAATGATGATGACTTTTGCTATAACTAGGCAATAACCACGCGACTACGTACCTAACAAATTTCGCAGTGAATGCACCAATTATCGTGTTTCCTTCTTCTTCGAAATCAGCTTGTAAATATGCCTATTATTTCAGTTCCTCTCAAATATAATCCTCCCATTAACAAAAAAAATGTTTTAAAATTCTCAACAAAAACAAAATGAAATGCAGCAAATTCTATAGATCCATTTCCAAACTATATAAATATCTCTCTAGTATGTGGTGTGTGTATGTATATATATTACACTTTTTGATTGATACATTTTTGTTTTTTTTTTTTTTAATAAATAAATTCGCGCGCCCATTCTCATTTTTATCATAAATAGTTAATAATTAAATCATCAACACGAGAAATGTACCTGAAGCCAAGTGTGTATTGTAATTTAATGTCAAATTAACAAAAAAAAATATATATAGTAATAATTTTTTGTTGTTGTTGTTGTGCGTGGTGTTTTGTATACATTTTTACCAATATAACTATATAATTATATTTTATATTATTAATCACGTTATGCGCGCGCATCATAAAACTTAACAATATTAGAAAGGAGAAATCATAATTTTTATATATTAATTGCAAAATAACAAGTCAAAAAAAAAAGAAAGAAAAAAAGAGAATATTGAAAAGAAAAAAGAAAATATATATATTATTATTATTGAACGCCCTATAGATAATAATATTATTTTTTATGTATAACACTATGATTATCATCAATCATAATATTTAAATAGAGTAGTTATAACATAGCGAGTTTTATAAACAATAATAATAAATTGACAAAATAAAAATTAAAATTAAAATAAAAAAAAAGTATAAAATTATAATATTTTACCTATACATTATTGATCTCATCGAAATAGTTTGTCTTTCAAGATTGAATAGTAGATTGAAACTTGGTGTGTGTTTGAGTGTGTATATTGTTTTTTTTTTTTTTTTGTAGTTGATTTTTACTCGTCTCCTTCTTCTTCTTTATCATCATCTTATTCTTCTTTCTCTTATTAATAATACATAATTTTGTTTTTTTTTATGTTTTTTTTTTTATATTAATTTGCTTATGATTGCAACGATTTGTTTGTGTCTCTTTGCTTTTTATGTTTTTTTTTCTCATACTTCTTTCTTTTGAAGGTTTTTTTTATTTTGTTTTTTTTTTTGTTTTTTTAAATTAAAAAATATATTTATATATATAAAATTAAAATTATGATTATAACACTTTACATATCATATACACATAGGAGAATCTATATCTCATCTTCTTCGTCATCGTCATCATCATCATTATCATATTTCGCCTTCATTTATAATATTACACAAATAAAAAACTAAAATAATTCTTTTTATAATTTCATCATCTTCATCATCATCATCATCATCTTCTTCTTCTTCTTCTTCTTCTTCTTATTTATCTTGTAAGTTAAGGAATACACGACTTTAATTTTCACATCTTCATCTTCATCATCATCATTTATCTCACTTATGTTTTTTTCTTTATCATAGCAGGCAACAACAACAGTAATTTGTTGCGCATATAATAATAGATAGTAACAGTAATAATTAATATTAAGAATAATAATATAATAATAATAATTATAATTCGTCCATACATAGGTCATTGCATTAAATAGTTATCCGTAAATTTATCATTTATATTATAATAATATGTTCACTATATATAATAATAATAATAATTATTATAATAATAAAATTTGCTGTATAAATTTAACTGTTCTTGTTGTTGTTGTTGTTTTATTTATTTATAATATTTATAAGTATGTGTGTGTTTGTGTTTACTTTTTTATATATATATATTTTTTACAATTCAGTTGTTTTGTTACTTTTTGTATTTTTAGCTCCCGCTCTCTCTCTCTCTTCTTTCTGTGTTTCTTCTTTTATTCTCTTCAATATTTATCCTTATACATAATATTATTTATGATATATTTATGCATATTATTTTTGTCGTTTTTTATTTGTTTACTTGTATAGTTTTATTTTTGTTTTTTTGATTATTAACACAAATATTTATAGGCAAAATTATTCATTTATAAAATGTATTATTATGTAAAAAAAAAACGGAATTAAAAAGAAAACAATAAAAAATAAAGTTTTCTGAAGAACCCTTTATTGCGCAAAGTAAAAGAGGATTTTTATTATGATGGCAAGCATTTCTTCCAGATATTAAGAGGGAGATAGTAGATATATTGTATACGAAAATTTAGATGATGAGAGAAGCAAATCTACATTTATTTCAGGGGCTGGTATTTGATAAAATTAAAATGACAAAATTATTTCGAAGGAAATGTTACATTGCCTTCTTTACTACAGGCCGTGGTACGCTAAGTCTTTACTTTACTTGCATATGTATTAGATTGTTGCACATGAAATATCGGATTCCGGTTTGAATTTAAATTGGGTGACAGCAACAAACTGCTAGCTGTAATAGAATCTGACCCTCGCCAAATTGTAAGGAATATATCGCAGAAAAATTGAATGTACACTATTCGACATTTTCCCCGTCACTTAAAAGTGCTTGGGAAAATCCCAAAAAGCTTGGCAAGTGGGTCGCTCATGATCTGACTGAGCGAAACATGATCAATCGATTGCAAATTTGCATTTCTCTGCTATCCCGACACAAAACGAATAGTGATATGTGATGAAAAGTGGATTCTGTATGATAATCGTCGTCGAACTGCGCAATGGTTAGATGATGCTCACGAGACATCAAAACACATGCCTAAGCCAAATCTTCATCCGATAATTATAATGATGACAGTTTGGTTATCTGCGCTGTTGAAATTGATCGCTATTCCTTCATAAACAGTGGTGAAATATATCAACACTGAGAAATACTGCACCCAACTAGAAGAAGTGCACCAAAAACTAAGCGTTAAGCAGCCTAGATTGGTCAACAGAGATGGAATCATACTGCTTCACGATAATACACGAAGACCCCATGTGGCAAGAGTTACAATCCAAAAATTACACGCGTTGCAGTATCAAATTCTTTCTCATCCACTCTACCAACCGACTATCACTTCTTCACACATTTAGATCACTTTTTGGCGGGAAAACAATTCAATAATGAAGAAGTCATCGCCTTCGAGGAGTAGTTCCTTCAGTCCAGAAATTTGGATTTCTACAAAACTGTCATAAACGCGCTTGTATTACGTTGGGAGAACTGTATTGCATCTAATGGTGCTAATATGAGAAACGTGTCGTTTGAAAACTTTTAGCATTACGGAAAAACAAACACGTTTCATGTTAAAAAATTTATATAAAATAAACAACGCTTCTGGTGACGATAATTCACCCATTTATAGGTCAAAATGTTTACTTTTAGGAAAAAGAAAATGATTGTGAGTATTTCAACAAAATTATGAAGTGTTTTCGCATTTTCCTAAACTCTACCCAATTCGCTGTGAAATGAGAGTACAGCTTTCGCTCAAGACGAACGTTCTTTTTTAAGTTTGAAGTCTCTTTCTCCTGCAAATCATAACTAGGATTTTCTAATGAATGAGAAATTTTTTTTTCCTAAAAGTAAACATTTTGACCTATAAATGGGTGAATTATCGTCAGCAGAGGCGTTGTTTATTTTATATAAATTTTTAAACATGAAACGTATTTGTTTTTCCATAATAAGCAATGCTAAAAACTTTCAAACGACACGTTTCTCATACATAATACATTTTATAACGACATCGCCTATAGTAAAGCTGGCAATGCACTATACCATGATTTGGAATTCTGATTGTTGAATGACATGACATGTATGTATCTTAAATTATAATTTGACAATTGCGGGGTAATTGAAAATATCCCTAAAAAGACAGTAATGGAACAAATTTTAATGCGAAAATCTATGCAAATTTTGTAACAACTTATTTAATATCTACTAGGCCAGTTGGACAAGATTTTCTGTACTCCATTTTACATACTTCAGTTTCTAAATGCGTAGAAGTTTGTGTAGGTATTACAATGTAATTGCAAATGATGTTAAAAAATTTCCAATTTCTGAAGAAGATCGAAACCTCTTTATAAAATAAAAATAAGTATGGAATAAAATTAGTTCAACTCGATTGGTTTTAGATTTTTCCAGAAATTTGGCATACCTATCCATATATATGTATGTTTACAAGTTTTATACATTTTAATCCATACATACATGCACGGCTAGAAGAATTGTACATCAAATGATTCATCTTCAACTATTACTCCACCAAATATATCCGTAATCATTCCAAAATCTTTGAAATTATAATTTTCGTCACTTTTACATTTTTCGTGATGTTGTTTTTTCCAGAAAATTTTATTCTGACAAATTACATGAGCTACTATTCCATTCTCATTGAGTTAAAAGTTGTTCCATTGAACTCGTTTCGTCATTGATAGACGTGAATTTTCATAAAATATCTATGGAAATCGAAATAAGTGACTTCGGCTGGAATAATAGTCATGAAAAACAATCATATGTCATGTCAGCCAGCTTTTTAGGAATCGACCTTTCGAAAATAGGTCACATTTTAACGCTAAATGTCACTTTTTATGGCTCAAATTATGGTATAAGAATCGCCTTTTCGTAGAAAAGTCACGATGTCATTCTAATTTTATCAAAATCCAGCCCCAAATCGATGAGGGCATACTACAAGAGAAATTTCTTGAGCAGCTGTTCAATACACCTTTATTCGCCAGTGTGTAAAAAACAACAGTGAACCACTACATCCTTATTCACCAGTGTGTAAAAAACAACGTGCCTGGTTATTGAAAAATGTAAACATTTCTACTTCACATAAAACAAGTATATTTCTCTTTGTCACACACATGCTCAATTTCCTTAAAGCTACATGCAATTCTTTCTTTCAAATATTATAATCATTTTTTTATTTTATTTTTTCAAATTATGTCCTATTCTCGTGGGTAATCCCTTTCTATCGATCAGCTGTTCAAGAAATTTCTCTTGTAGTATGCCCTCGTCGCCCCATATTTCACTGTGTCAATGTGTGCGTGGTGTTTGGAAAACGCCTATTCCCATAAAAAGTCTTCAAGCATACAGTTTTTATGGATGCTAGAACTAGAACATTGTTACTGACAGCACTAATTTGTTAATTTTGAGTACTGGCAACGCGTTTTACTATAATTTTATAGCAAATATTTATAAAATCATCTGTCAAAATGAACGAAAATAAATACGTTTTGTGAAATTGATAGTTTTTAAATATTTCTTTATGGAAAGAATTCAAGTTATTTCAGTCGTAGTCCGCCTCTCGTCTCGAAACAGGAAGCATAAATTCCATAAATTCGTTGCACTGGTCTGTTTTTTTTTAACTCATTTCAGATGATTTGGAAATAGATCTTCCATTTTGACAATTTGACTGTTTGACAGTTTGCGAGTTTTGCCATAAAATCTACTAGGGAATGTAGTATGGTGTGGTAGCATTAATTTCAATAAGCTATCTCTCTCGCAATATCTGGAACAAATGCATCCCATCATAATGTAAATCCTCGTTAAGATATTCTATCGACAAGCGATTGAGGTGCATTAACGTGTGGGTTAAAAGAATTGAGAACAATTTCACGGTGAGCGTAGTAACTAGCCGACACAGTGCAAATTTTTTTTAATATTTTTAGACTCATGTGGGGACCGTTATGTCAGTGTTTATTGTAAATAAGTGTAAAAAGTGAGTAATAATTTTTGGTATGAAGAAAAAAGAAAATTTATGACAA
The DNA here is from genome assembly GCA_963930735.1 of Dioctria linearis. Lineage (NCBI taxonomy): Eukaryota > Metazoa > Arthropoda > Insecta > Diptera > Asilidae > Dioctria > Dioctria linearis. The sequence goes on along the minus strand of OZ005740.1, from coordinate 32,931,431 downwards.
ATTTATAAATTACTATGGCAGCCGTCGGAAAAACTGGTAATTGATCATTTTAAGGGGGTTAACGTTGGAAACAATGAGCCTGTTCAAAGCAACATGCTATAGTGACTATAGTCGCATTTAGTAGCGTTCAGAGCAGCCAAAAAGTAACTTTTTCCCCCTCGCTTTTGACAGAAAAATGTGTTCAGAGCGGACGCTATAGTCACTATTGAAGTCACTTTTCTTGATAGCACTTGGACTGCTATCAAAATAGTCACTTTCGTGTTTGATTGTGTTTTGCTTTCTGACCGTACACATACATATCAAAACGCTTTTTTCGCTTTTTTTTTGTTGAGAGCAACCAAGTTGCTTTTTACGCTATCGTCAAATTCACAGAGTCACTTCAAAACGCTTTCGAAGTCACTATAGCGTGTTGCTATGAACAGATACAATATTACGAAAGTGGACTGCAATTCAATGAAATATCAAAATCTGTGCGACCGCCCAGCTTAGACGTTAAAAAAAAAAAAAAACATTGTGAAAAGTACAGAGAACAGGATTAGGACATCACAGCGCAAAATGGCGGCTAAATGTATAGTATACCAAAAATACTGTAAAATATTATAAAACAAATCAAGCACCTAAATGCTCAGAGCAGCAGTTAGAAACAATACCAACAAAAAATATGTCACAAATTATGACGGAAATTTGAACAGGAAAAAAATAAATTGTTATGGACGATGAAGAAAATATTTTAATTTTTCCAACAATGACCTGTCGGAAATGATGGATATTATACCAAAAATTAAGAACAAATTCCAGCGAATGTGTAATTTAAGCCAACATCGAAATTTGAAAAGAAAGTTGTGGCTTTGGTTGACCATATCTGGTAAAGATACTTCAGAGCCCATTAGTTAGTTACTTAGTGCCCATGTTTACCAATTATGGAAAAAAATTGTTAACTCGATTCATGCAGAGGACATTTAAATTTTTTTAGCCAGATCTACTTAATATTGGCTGAGGACAAACAATATGCCTTTTGTACCAAAGTGTGTGCAAGCAAACCCCATCTAACAACATTCCAAAATTCTGGATTTCTCAGAAAATCTCTCTTGGCATGTTTACAGCGAAGGTTGGAAGCCAAATCTCGGAAGTCGTTAAAACCGGGGTCAGAAAAAAAATAAAGAAATTGACATAAACATTGTGCAACGAATGATGAACACGCTTAAAAGTAAGTTACGTAAAATCGAAAAAAACAAGGCGCTGATGCATGAGTTAAACTCGATGCTGGTAAAATCAGCACGTGCACATCAACGTTGGTCAATCAGCATAATGCCAACTAGGTTTTACCTACGGAATAATTTTAAAGTGCATCACTTTTTTAAGATTTTGTTACATTGACATTGCGTCGTCTCGTTACATTTAGCGTCAGTGACATTACCTTTGCTATAAAATGACGAAAAATAAACAAAACCAATTTCTCACTACACAATTCCCCTCACAACCCGATTCAAAAGAATCGGGTACCCGGGTTAATGAAACCACCCGGGTACCTATGTATGTATATAAAAATCTGGTACCCAAAAATCCAGGTTTTACGAAACATTATTTAACATGCATTTGCGTTAGCAAAAATAAATATTGGAGGCGGACAGGACTGTGAAAACAAAACATTATAAGATTCGAAATAACAACGAAATCAGACAAAAGTTATAGTTTAGAAAATAAACCATTTTGTTGGCTTTGAAAATAATAAATTCCGGTATGATGTGCTTACTTAAAACCTCTCGATTTAAACATGTTACTTCATCTTAACTTCAAGATTTGACGTGGAGATATTATGTTTCTAAAGATTACCACAGATTTTATCGGTAAATTTTAGTATATTCCACAGATCAGTTTAAAAATTGCTTAAGATCTTGCATTGGTACACCTAAAGATTTTAATCTGCCTTGGAAAACTAAAACTGAACACAAAACGCGTTTAATATCATTCATAGTATTTAAAAGAAGATCATCTCTTAAAACAAATCTATGTAAACATGAGACCAATAAAATGAGTTTAGAGAGTATTTTTCTTTTAAACTTTATACTGACAAAAGCAGCTACATATTAAAAAGAAAAAAAAAAGACTCTGAAGTCAGTGTGTGCTAGTTCTATTAGGTCTTACAAATGAAATATTTTGGGAATCATTATATACTGTGGTGGTTGCTTTCGACAATATTTTTTCGTTTTACTTCATCTAGACTAGTAGTAAACTAGTAAAGGCACTTCTTTGTCAAAAAATATTCGAAAGAATTACCAGATATGGTGAAAAGTGCTAAGAAAACACATTTGAAGAAGAACGAAGACAATAAAATCACACTATAAAAATCGAATATCTGTAGTAAAATGAGTAAGTAGTAAAAAAATGTATCTGGCGACAGGGATACACATATATGTATACAATAATTGAAATGCTCTATCTCAATAGATTACAAACAAGATAATAGGAAAATTACATATTTGTGTAGAACATAAAGAATATCTTCCATTTGCACATTAAGCAAAGTTTCCCTGAGCATAGATCTTTGTTTTAAAAAGTTTCCAAATAAGAGGAATTTTATTCCAATTAGTTTTTAGTTGCCTACATGCGCATTAGAGAGAAAAATACTTTTCAACAATAAAATCTACTAATAGGAAAAGAATATAAATTAAATCATATCTCCTATCCTCTTTGCATCTAAGCCCTATCTCAGGTATGATTTGCATCACAAAGAACGATTCAACTAGAACTTGACTACGGTTCTACTAAAAAGTAGCCCACACATAACAAAACAAGAATTTGGACGACTGCTTGTACACAGCAGTTAAAACAACAAATTCAGATTTGGAGGCTAAAGAAAAAAAGAAGCGCCCATTTCGTATTTGTACTCAGTTTTAATTTTACTACTATAATAACTTTCCTCTCCATCTGAGTATAGGTAAAATGAAATGTTTATTAGTTCGGTGATGTAGGGAGCAAAATTAATGCTACAAAGGACATAATTCCTTTTTGCTCTCTAATAAACAATAAGAGTTTCCGTTACAATAGTGCTTTTTTTTGGTTTTATTATTATTATTATAAAAACTGATATAGTTTTCTCAAAATCAACAAAATTACGCATTAAAGAGTTGACGAAAAAAAAAATTGAAATTGAAATAATTTAAAAAAAAACCACAATAAAGAATGACTGACAGACAGACAAATGAACATTTTGTTGGTTTTTTTTTCTTGTATTGAGTCTTTCATCAAGAAAAAAAAATAAGATAAAAAGTAACACTATAACGGGAAAAAAATATACAGTATACATACATAATCAAGAAATATCATCTAAAATCGAACCATAATAGAAGATCTTGTTGCAGTTGCCGCAGTTATCAATAATCGTCAGTAATTCTCTTGTTTTGGTAAATGATGTAGATTCGAAGCACCACTGCCACCACCACCACTACTGCTACTACTACTGCTATTGCCTGATATTGTTTTTGTTGTCATCTGTGGTGGTGTTGTTGCCATCGATGTCATCATTGAGTACGATCCTATGCTATGAGAATTTATTGGAGACGTTCTTGTTGTCATCAACATTGTTGTTGATGATGATGATGATGTTGTTCTTGAAGAGTTCATCACTGCATTTATGTTGTTGTTACTATTATTACTACCATTTAACATATTAACATTTATACTTGTGCCGTTGTTGTGGTTGATGTTGTTATTATTTTGTAAAGAAGGTGACGAACGATGTCGATTGATATTATTATTATAATTGGAATTACCACAGGGATTTAAATTTGGTACTAATGATATTGTTGCTGTTGGCGACATCATTGGTGATGATGATATTGTTGTTGATGATGATGCTGCTGCTGCTGCCGCTGCTGCTGCTGCTGCTGATGTAGTTAACGTTTTATCAAACTCACTAACTAAAGCCTTAATATGAGCCAATTTTGCGTGCAAAAAATCAAATCTATAATAAACACAATTTTTAAAATTAATTAATAAAATATAGGAAAGAATATTTGCATGCATAATATTGTGTGTGTGTGGAGATATAATAATAAAGCAAGAATTATGAGTATTTACCTGGCTTTCGCCTTTTGATGTTCCTGATCACGATTTATCTTGTCATATTCAGCTATTATCTGTCTCTTAATTACCTATAAAGAAATGAAATTCATTGGTAAAGCAGTTTTTTTGGTATATTGGTAAAAAAAACATTAATTTTTGAAATTTTATTCTTTCTTTTCATAGCCATTTTAGGATTTAATAAAATTATTTTGCAACTTATGTGAAACTTAAGTAAGGCGTGGATATTCATAGAAAAATTTGTTACGTGATTTTCCCAACTAATTTCTCAGGTAATATAAATTGCTTTTATTTCAAAAATTATATATAACCTAGCAGGGTCTCTTTCGCCACACGGCATTTCAGAAAACATTTCCTTTGCTGAGAAAATACTCTGCTGTGCGTAATATTTTGGGGCCAAAGAAGGCTCCACCTGGCTTAGAATCAGGGAAGCGTAAGTAACCCCAAACCCAATTTAGAACAAAAAGGATCAAAGTATCCAAATTCAGTTTGAAGAATAAATTGTATCCATTTGGATACAATTAGGTCCAAGTGATCTCACACCCAATCTTATTTATTTTGGCTACCACCACTTGATCGTGAAATCAGTAATTTTCTTTCTTGGAGCTCTTTAGCCAGGGCATGTTTTTTTTCTTTTTTTTTTTTTTTTTTGGAAAACGGGCACCATAGCGATGTTTGAAAAGAAGAAAAAAATATCAAGCAAGATAGCTGATAACGGGTTAGTCTACGTCTGCGGATCACCAAATTTTGGAGGTTTCTTAGGGCCAAAGTGCCAGGCATAATTACTAAAAAAAATTCTTTTTTGTTTCAATTTATAATGTCAAATATTTACAATTAGTAGGGCTATACTACAGTGAATCTCTGATAGCAAAAAAAAAGTAAACAAGAATTAGATTCCCTATGGGGAGGTGTTAGTATAGTTGACGGGTGGGATTTAATCCCAAAGCCTTCCTTGGGACGCTGGTTTTTTTTTAAATGACATTCTGATTTCAGGACTAGATCGAGCGGATGCAGCTTCGGCCGACGGGGAGTAAATACAAGTAAGTGAGTCTATCCTATATTGCAATTATATTATTAAAGTACATTTTTCTTTTATTTGTTGCGTATCCTATACGTAGAACAAGCACACAGGTTAAATTGCACCTTATAATTTAAAATTAAATAGCTTTTTAGTTCACTCTTATTCAAAATTGATGTCTCTTTTAGTGCAAATCTATAATGAATTAATAAATAGGTTAGAAATTTTTCGATACAGAAGCAATTCGTGCGACATTAATTACTTTTGTAATTTATTATAATTAAGTAACTAAGAGCCTAGTGCTCTTGAACTCAGTGCAATTGAATTACATAAGTAGGCAGCCCCATTTCATATAGATATATACATATGTTATAGTAAATACGAATAACATTGCATGCAAGATGTAGTCCAACGTAGTATAAACTAATTTAATAATATAGATACGAGTGAATCACACATCTTATCGCCCCACATTCATTCCTCTTTGTTCTTCTTGTTTCAATTTTTTTTTATCCGCCACCCCTGAAGCTGATTTCCGATAAAAACTTATTTGGAAAAAAACCATCGTAACCTTGAGCTCGAGCCGGCAAATGGTGCTAGTTTTAGTCGGTTCTATTTCAGCTTCCGCCTGCCCGGCTAGTTCGTGCAGGTCTTGTGACGACCAAAAGGTGCCACTCTAGTGTCCATCTAAATTTTCTGATGTTACAGTCGTATATTTTGACATTTATATACTACATAAGATCAGAAACACGCGCAGGCTAATAACCTAACCAGTCATGCATATTATATATCATTATCATCTCTGGAGTAAACGGCTTGAATTTATTTATTGAAAGAGCAGAAAGATTTAAAGTATCCATTCGCGATCACACAAATGAGTTAAGCCTAGTTCGGACAAAGCAAAATTTAACGCGGTCTCCAAATATTTCACATTAAAATCGCTGGTAAAGATTTTGACGTATGTTAAATTTGGAGAAAACAAAATAATTCATTTTTACATTTTGACAAAACAAATTTAACTCTTTAAATCTACATATCTAAAAAATAATGCAAATTATCATAGAAATAGGAAATGTCAAATTTTCTTGCATTAAACGCCTATCAAAATGTGCCGTCTATTTTATAAAGACGGAACCTTCAATTTTTACCGCTAATCTCCGTACTGCACTAGTAAAATCATCAGTAAAACTTTAACTTGTGATTTTATCAGCGCTAAAATTTGTAGGGAAATGTCACATTTAAGTCCAACTCGATACTAGGCTTTATTAGTAAATGCGGATTAAAAAAAAAGTTCAACGATTTCGACATTATCCGATTGAAGTGGCCAATTTTTTTATAACCCCTATAACCCTACTAGATCGTTAGTATTTCAGTATTTAGTATTCAACGGAAAATACTTTCCCAACAGAGTAGTCTATTATGAGGCAGCCAACATCATTCCAATTCAAGAGTACCTATTCGAACTTGCGAATAAGCAAGTTTAAAAAATACTAAACCATCCAGATCTGCTCATACCGGTAAACTTTAATTACCTCACCGCTGCTCTTAACAAAGCCCGAGGCTAGAAACACCTACCCCATCTACATGTTGGTAGAATAAGTTTCTACAACTATAAAGGTAATTACCAGCGCGGGTAATCACATTTCAGCTACGCTTATTCAGAGAGTGTCTCTGAGGGAAATCAATTTTTTAGGAACTATCGAATCCTAAGCTCTCCCAAAAATCCACATTCCATCCTCTCATATCTCCTTCCTTTGCACTCCTACTAACACCTAACTCCAACAGGAGAACGACATTCAGTAGGGCTGATTCGGCGCATCATCTGTAAAGGAAAAGACGATATTCGAATGGAAAGTTACCAAGTTACCAAAGGATAACTATCAATAAAAGGACAAGAGACGACATCAAACCGAACTGAGGGATAAAGATGCCCTAAGTGTGTTAAATATTTTGGATGGCATGCGGGGGCGCTTTGCCATACTGTTCGTTTCACAGATTGCTACCGGTAGAATTATGATCCGGGCACAGTTGCTAGATCACCAACGTAAAAGCTTAGATTACATAGCAAAAAGGATAGGCCACATCGTGTAAAATTCATGTAAATTCGTGAACGTAGTACATGTGACAAGCATTTATAGAAACTTGTAGATATGGGGAGGAAATGACAATTTGTGTCAGATTCGACATTTCTGAGCAATTCAAATTTTACGAAAGTACGTCAAGAATTGATTGTTAAAGCGATTTAGTTATTTACACTCTTTAATAGTGAGAAACAGTAGTGAAATAATAAATTATTGTATATAATCAAATATGAGTGCGAAATAAACATCCATGGCAAAAAAAAATTAACATTTTCCAATACCGATTTGTTTGTTTACAACTAAGTTGTCATTGTTTCTTTACTTGCACTTAAATTATGTCAGCCATACAAAGGAACGCCAAGAAATTTTTTTGTCAGAAATTAAATGGGAGCACAGAGAAAATTCTTAAAAATTTATAAAGTTATACAAAAAAATTATAAAATTATCGAATTATTGAAAATATCGTAGTTTATTTATACTTTCAAGACTAAGACGAACACATCGTTAATGTTAAATTTTTCTTCCTCATAGCCCGTCCTTTTTGCTAATAATCTAAGCCTGACATGTAAAAATCTGAACATTACTGGACTTTTCCAAACCATTGGATAATGTCAATTTTTCTTTTGAATTTAGATTCTCAACATCTTTAGCAGTTCTGATCAGAAGCTTTGTTGTAGGCAAAAATCAACACAAAAGAAAATATGGATGATGTACGGAGTACATGTAAGTAAACATTCCCTTAAACGGCCACTGACGGTACCAGGAAAACTGTCCTTTCAAGAGAGGTGTCCATTCATCAGAGTGTCAAAGAGGAAAATAAAAATACTTAAAATGCGAAACTTAATAAGATTTTATTTAAAGAGACAACAAAAGTTCAACTTAAACGCAACGCAATAATTAAAAAAACAAATTTCTGCAGAAAATGTGAAAATTCAAAGTTTAATTACTTTTTGTAGAAAAAAAATCAGTTAAGTTAGTTTGTTTCCTACACGAAGAAAGGGTTTTATTTTCAAAATGCATTTGAAGATTAGAAATTATTTCAACTGCTTCGCCGTCATTTCTATTACTCGCGAATTGTTTTAGACCATCAATGTAAGATTCTTTGAAGGTTTTTACGCACGATATTTCTTCAACTTCTTCTATCTCATAATCTTCAATTTCCTCTTCACTGTTAGTGACTTCATTTAGAGCATCATTTTCTTCGACAGACTCTACAAGCAAATGGTTATCGACGAAACAAAAGTCTTCTGGCGACACGTTCGAACTGCCAATTTGATGTAAAGCTGCCGACATCCGTTGAAGTATTGCCAATGAAATTTCGTCCTCCGGATCAAAACCTTCATCTGTTACTGATGTTTTGCCAAATCCTGATTTGTTAAAACAATTTTGAATTATTTGTGGTGTCACCAGATCCCAAGCCTTTTTTATAAAAAAAAATTGCATCTAGAACATTAATGTTTTTAGTAAGTCCAGAACTGGATTCGGCAGCCTCCATATGTGCCAGAATGTGATTTAAAATTAAAGTTCCATAGTTGACTTTGAAATTTTTAATGACGCCTTGGTCTAAAGGTTGACAAACACTTGTCGTATTGGGTGGCAAAAAAACCACTTTCACATGATTTAATTTAATATCACGAGAGTGGGAACCGGAATTGTCCAAAAATAATAACTTCTTTTTTCCTTATGCTCATTTTTCGATCGAAAGCTTCCAGCCATTCCGTCATAATATCACAAGTCATCCACGATTTTCGGTTGAATTTCCAAATTACAGGTAGCTGATTGTTCTGTAAATTTTTTAACGCATGTGGCTTCGCAGCTTTTCCTATTACTAATGGTTTTTCTTTTTCTCCAGCCAAATTTGCACAGAGCAGTATTGTTAATCTTTCTTTGGAAAGTTTTCCTCCAACACATTTTTCAGTTTTTAAAGCAAAAGTTTTTGTAGGAAGTGCCCTATAAAAGAGGCCGGTTTCATTGGCATTATAAATGCAATCTTCCTTATAATTTTTAACAATGTCAGGTGATTTTTGAATAAAATTACTTACATCGACCGCATTTACATCTCCAGAGATACTTTTATAGCACACATTGTGTCGTCTTTAACATTTTTGAATCCAACGGGCGGATACTTTAAAACCATTATTTCCTAAGTTTTGTGCAAACTCCTTAGCTTTTGCCTTGATAATTGGGCCAGAAAGAGGTATGCTTTTGTTTCTGGCCTTTACAAACCACTCAAACACCAGTTTGTCCAAATTTTGTCCACTTGAATTTATAAAACTTCTTTTTAAATTAATGCTTACAGCATTGGAATGCCACTGCTTCAAAATAATGTCTTTTTTCTTTAATATATCCGCGGCTTGTGTTTTACTTATTATAAAATCTTTTGCTATTTCACGAACACTCCGCTTTCTTTCTTTCAGCGTAACTATTTATAATATCCACCTTTTGCTTTAAAGTTAACACATTTTTTTTTCCGGCACCATATTTTTTAAATTAAGTAACCAAATACGAATCTTAATTTTCCAAGGTATTAATATTAGCGCGAAACAAACGAAATTTCAGTTTACGCGCAAAGGTTTTAATCACTTCTGTATAAAATAGTTTCTGAAAAGGTGAGCAAAGCAAAACATTTTACGATTTTACGCATAAAACAAAATACGAGCTAGAACAGCATTCCGCCGTACATACTGAAAAACGAAGGACAAACAGAAAATATCGTATATAAATGAACAAGTTAAGGATATTTCTTCGTAAAATCTTTGAGGTAAAGATCTTGTCTCCCGCACAGTTAAAAAAAGAATATAAATGTTAGTTTTACGACTTTTTTTTTGTAACATTTTAACATATTTGTCCCGATAAGGGAGAGCAAACTACACGGCGGAAGTGAAATGTATTGTCCGTGTCCGGATAAGGGAGTGTCCGCTTAAGAGAAAAGGAAATACTATAGTTTTCATAAGTTTTCTTCTGTCGGATAACATTTGTCCTTATAAGAGAGGTGTCCGTATAACAGAGGTGTCCGCAATGGGAGAGTCCACGTACATAAACGATATTGCCGAGATAATTAAATTTGTTCTAAAATGAAAAATAGAGGACAATGTCAATAGTATTAATTGTAATCTGAAAGGAATTTCAGAATAATCCAATCTAAATTAAGTAAATTTTGGAGTTCAGGTGATGATGATGATGATAATCGTGGACCACTAAACTTGTTTTGTTAGGCAAAACAATTATTGCCATGCCACACAACGAACAGAACACCCTCGCGCTTAATTTATCTAATCTTACTAGTGCAAGCCTGCCTTTATAATGCTTGTAGAAAGCTAAATATATATAGAATGATTATTCATAACTGCCTATTGAGGCTTTTCTTGGAAGCTACAGGTTTTCTTTCCTGACTGACTACAAAATTGGTCTGTTTTTTCATTGTCTGCAATATTCTGTAGTCAGGCACCCAGATTAAGCTGACCACACTCTAGCTCCGATATGCCGCTTGTTTGTTGTGAAGCCATCAATAACAGAACTCCTAGTATTCTCATTTGGGGGTTTTATTGATTCCCAACTCATGCGCTCTGCGATGAGTGCATTGAAAGATATGTCAATATTATTTATATCTTGGAACTGTGTTATCCAATATCTTTCAGCAGATCGAGATGAGCTAATTTGTTTCCGTTGAGATTTTACTTTTTTGCAAGTCGTACAAGGCAGAAAGAAGGTCGGCCATGAGTTTAGCTTTTTTTTTTTGCATCTGCAAATGATACAAATGATGCAAATGTGTTAAGTTTAGTATCATCATTTCTAAAGCTTCCGTCCGCATAGTACCCATGACCATATTTACCACTCTAGACATGGATTTAAATTTTATCAAAAAAAGAGAAGAGATACAAGAGTAAAAAACTCTAAAATAAATAAAATACTCCCTAAGAAATAAAAATTATTAAATTTAATTACTCACCCTATAATCATCGTTGTTTCTGGCATTATCTAACCGTTGGGCAAGCACCTTAAAACGTTGTCCGACACTTTCAATTTTATTTAATAATTCACGATATTCCGCATAGTCCTTTTCAAATTCAGTCTTGTATAGGCGCCGTTGTTCAATTGAAATTATCTTGGTAAACTGACTGAAATCATATTTATGATTGGTGAATGGTCCCCCAATACTACTGTTACTACTATTGCTGCCTTCTTGAATTTGGCTAGTTGTGCTACTGATAAGATTCTCCCTTTCATGGGATTCAATTTCTGCTGGACTTCGATTGTGTATTCCAATATTACCGCGTGGAGATGTTGGACCAATTTCACAATTATTAGTTGTTGATTCAGTCATTATCGGAGATGAGCATTGCGTCGTATATCAGCACTTATTAGGCTTGCTTTATTATTACTACTACAACTACTATTACTATTACTGTGATGACTATAACTAGACGGCGAACGTTGGCATGATGCATTTCCATTACTGTTTATTCCATGATTGCTACTACTCTTATTATTATTGCTATTGTTGTTGTTGTTGTTGTTGTTGTTATTAGTGGTGCTATGATGGTGATGGCTGCTGCTGCTACTACTATTATTATTACTACTGCTATTCATCATGACATTCGGATGATGATGAACCATCATACTATTATTGCTGTGCCCGTTCATTAGCATCTCGTCACGTGGTGAAATACGACGTGCAGCTTCACTTCCTAGCACCGAATAACTTAATCCCATGGCATTTTCTTCTGGTGGTTCATGGTGATGTTTATTATTAAAGGCTGTATTTGAACTGTGGAATAGAATTGGAGAAAATAAATAAATTTGCTATTTTTTTTATAAATTAATTTGATATAAGATTCGCGTGAAATATAAAGCTTAAATAGTAGGTAAATAGCGTAAAGTAATATGTTCAATCCACCAATGTTTTTTGAAGTAATGCGTTGAATAATAATCTTAGCAATAATCAACAAAAGTAAGTATTCCAAAGCATTTATCCCATCTACCAATTTTATTAACTTTTCTTACCGATTTCCTGGAGAAATCAAGAATTAATTTGACGAATAAAAAGCTTAAGTTCCAGTATTTTTCTCTATTATTACTTGGAGAGTACCAGCTTACATTACGGATTCCAAGCTATGTATAAGTTTTGATCGAAGAAATTATAAGATTATGTAAAAATATACCAAACTGAAGCACAAGAATAGATAAAACCAGATACAGGCCTATTTTTTAAACTGCATCCAGAAAAAACAAAGGAAATACTGGCTAATTAAAAACTATATCACCCTCACCACTTATGAAAATTAACAAAGAGTGGATAAAGGGGAGAGCTTTTGTTACCTTTAGAATAATTTTCGAATATAGCGACACAAAAGAAGAAATCGCGTAACCAATACAAAGTAGTAATACTGGCAAGACATTCGAGCGCCAACTAAATCGTAACATCATTTGCAAAACTTTATGAATAGATGTTTACGGTGAAACTAAAAGAATTTTGTAGTGGCACGTGGAACAGTAATAAAAAGAAGGAATTGAAATTATAATGGCAACATATACTACAATGAGACACAGAAACTGTAGCATCACTTGGAAGATAATCTGTATTAACTATCAATTTGAGAGATTATGAACTAAATGCTGAAAATCAAAACATGTTCTATAGAAAAGTTTAGAGTTCAGGAGAACTAATTTTAGTGACACAGAAATAAATCTCACATCAAAACAATTATGCTCCAAAAATTTATTGAAGCTCCCTATAGTATTTATGTCCCTTAATATGTTGCTTGGATAGAGATTAGCTTGATCTATATTCTCAAAATAGGAAAAAGGGGTCTTACATTCTCTACGAAGGACTTCAGAATAATTACTCTGTGCATGATGACAATATCTATCTGAATTTGTCCTAGAGATCTGTAATACTACTCTATCATTCTTAACCTGATTTTTCAAGGATATGACTTTTATTAAGTCCGTATTGATGTCAAACGTGATTTGGACAACATAATGTATAACAAGTGGAAAACCTAGGTAAAGAAGATGCTAGTTATCTAAAAATCTCATATCCATCAATCAACCTTTAATATACAGCCAGCAAATGATTTTGTCTCACTGAATCTCCAGATCTTGTTGCCCATAGCCAAGGATTTTATGTTATGAGAAGATAGATTGTAGAAGTTAAAGGGATACTTTTTCTGACTTAAGCAAATTTAAGTTGCTCTTTTCCTCAGGGAGTAATGTAGTACCGTGACAATACGAGAAGTTACACTAAAACTGATTTCTCGCTTACACCTTACAAGCCGTTCGTACTAGTATTTTTGCTGGAATATATGTAGAATGAAGAAAGTTAACAACATTAACAATAATCGAAAATAGCCACAGATAAAAAAAAGAGATAGCGTTCCACTGTAGGATCTTCTCATCGATTGGACTATTCTAAGTTGAATGATAAGTCATTCAGAGTTTTAAATCCTGAAGGAGCAATCAAGTTATTCTAATAAGAGTTTGTTTCCATTAATAAACGCTGCCATTGCTTTATGGTCGTTGGTTCCACTGGTTACTCTTGTCATTTTTGTGTTTGCATCTCATTTGCTCTGCATTTTCTGTCTTTCGTTAATGTCATCCCTCCCCTTCGAGATATTATGAGAGGAAGAAGAAAGCTTTACTCATTTACACGAATTTTATATGATACCCACATTACTGTTTGATAAATGATCTAAGGTAACTACAGATAGGATGTTTGTATTCCAATTTAATCATGCTCAGATCTCTGTAGAAAGCCCTTATTTGCCCAATTGGTATTCCAAAAGGTATCCATGGTAATGGTGCTTCTTTTGTACACCTTCATTTTTTGAAATTCAGTTTATGTGAGCAGTTCAACAAAACAGAGAAAGAAAAACATCGAAAAAATATTTAATAAAAAGCATTTTGGCGCTGCTGCTTAAGTTTTCTACAATTTTGAGTATGGATTTAGCTGTCAAGAATGTTTTAATGAATAGCAGAAAATGCGTTTTGAGGTGCCTTAAAATGCCCTTCATGATTATATCAATCAACTTGCTGCCCTTGCTACCTTACAGTTGGTGGAACAAGTAACACATACACACTGCAATGCTTGAAACTTGAATGATCACGTGATTCATAATAGCTAATAAAAAATCCTCATGCTATCTACAAGTTTCGTGCGCCAAAAGTAGCATTCTGATCCATCTAAACAGGCTTAATCTCCTCATTGTTTTCTCCATAATTTAACCGCAATTCAAGAGCTAAATTATTTCAATTGGCGTAAACCAACACATCAAAGGCGTTATCTCGTTGTGAAAGTTGTATCTAAAACTATTATTACGAAAAAACCAGCAATAGTCGACTGTTCGAGTCTAGTAAAATGGGTCCGGTCCGATCCAACAAAAGTTGGTTGAGAAAAAAAGAGATGATTGGTTGCTAACTTTTAGGGTTTCGTACCCAAAGGGTGCCAACGGGACCCATTAATAAGCTTCCGCTGAACCACATGAACCGTAATAGGTAGACAGTTGAAATTTTCACAGAGTGTGTATTTCTATTACTGCTATAACAACAAATATTTAAAATAAAATAAAAGGGGACCCCCATACAAGTAACCTTAACAATCTTTCTTGTATCTCTTGAATCGTAATAGGTAGACACATTAAATTTTCAAAGAGTGAGTAATACTGAAAATGAAAATTATATAAAGTTAAAAATTAAAGGGTAGCCCCATACAATAAAATTTTGTTTTTGCTTGGATGATGATAGGTCGTCGGTCAATTCTGTTATATTATATTACGACGGTGTTCTTTCCTGAAATCTTTCAAAAGATTCTTGATAATTCACTAAAAGGAAAAATCGAGCATTTTAGCGTATTTAAACGAGTAAAGCATTGAATTGATGAATCATCCATCACAGATGAAACATAATTCACTGGGAATGCGTTTTCCGTCAGTCGACGTATTCAAAATACGATTTAAATGTTCCAGAAACTTGAAATATTTTTATGTATGCATACAAAGAAAAAATAAAAGTTAAAATATAGTATAGGAAATTTTACCCGTGTGGTAGAGTTATAAATGAAAAAAAAAACTCGGAAACTTGAAAGTAAAGAGGGGGGGGGGACGTTTAAATCGACCGTGAGACTTGTTCAAGAACTTTTTAGTTCATCCACCCTAGTTTTAGTAATAATACACAGATGACGTCAGTATTCTGAACACTTAAATCACAAATTAAAGTTCAAAGGCTAAAAAAAAATAAAAACAGTTTCTATTAGAATAAATTATTGTGCAGAGCAGCAATTAATTCATCACACTCAGTTCCTAGGAGAAAAAGTTACTGTAAGTTCAGTTATTATTAATTCTTTTCTCTACGATATGTACATATGTACCACCTACTATTTACGGATAAATTAGGTCGCACTATCCAAGGCTTACTTAAAATTAATTACCTGCTAACAGTGTTTAATTAGTTTTATAATCAACAATTAATATTTTCCTCTACTCTACACCTTCCACACCAACACCCAATTAATTTTACAATGTACAACTAACTATTGCTGTTAAATGAACTGCGAAAATTTCCGCTCAAAAATTCTGTTAACAGAACTACAAAGAATTTATGTAGGTACTACACAGAAGCATTATTTATAAAAGCCAGATCCCAAAATGTTGACGGCAATAGACATATGATAACATTTATTTTTATTTTTTTTTAATAATAGGGGGAAGATGAAAAAAAAAACATTTTTACAAACCCATAGTAACTAGAGGAACGCATATCATGATTATTGTCCCTCATTGCTCGAGGATTCACATTATTATTATTATATGAATCCCTTGTCTCTGCTACACCACCCCCTCGTCTGCTCCACCAGTATATTGTAAAGTTGAATTGAAGAGTGTGTTAATGAAATATAACACGTATGTGTGTGTGTGGATAAAGAGGAAAAAAAAAACAAACAGAAATTTATGATAATTCTTTGGGACATTTTGCCAAAAAACATAATGTTGAAATGTTGTCAGTAAAAGTTAACTAAGTTTATGTATATATCAGTAATGTATAAATGTATATTAGTGTGAGCAGAGTATGCGCAAAATTTACCTATTAATTTCATTGGTATCTTTCCTAAAGTGACTAATCCTCGCTTTTTTAGGAACTGGTTCTTCATAAAAACGATCCCTATCGAGGCTAGGCCTCTTCACAGCTGGTGGCGGACTACCATTGTGCGTACTTGTAGGACTTTGACCTGAGGTTGAGCTGCCACCATCTGAGCTTAGTGGAGGTGTAAGATTTTGTGGCTTCCGCCTATGATAAAATAAAATAAAATAAATATGAATATAATAAAATTGAATTTTGTATACACAATTTTAAAATTTTTTACCTTTTTAACATTTGTAATTCCTGTTCAGTATAAAATGGCCAGTCTTCGTTCACATCATTCCAGATTTGACGTTTAAGGTTGTACGTATTGTCACGCATTGAAGAAATGTCCTTTAGGATATTACTAATAAGGCCGCGTTCTCGTTCCCGTATTCCCTCTGAAAATAAAATAATCAATATTAAGCACTGGAAAATCTTCTTTCTAATATGTATTAAGGGATAAATTTAAAATGGTTATTTATTTTGTGATAAAAGAATACGAGTATATCGCAAAATTCATACACTTGATCTTTGAACTATGTATATTTTCTGGTAACATGAGGTAGTAACGACGATGATAGAACGGATTTGATATTTACACTTGGAAATTTATCCATTCCATTATATCTCTGGATGTTGGTAATGATGAAGGAATACATAATGTTTCTTTACAAATGATGTGGTTTGAAACTCTTATTACCTCAACGTGATCGGTGGATGAATTTATTAGTTTTGTGCTCTTTTGATGAGAGGGGATACCATCAGGTTTTTGTGACCCTTGCGGTAAGATCAGGTAGCATTACAAAGCTAACAGAAATCAATAATGTGTTATGTAATATGGGTCAATCCAGAAATATTGCCGCGTGGGTGTAAAAAAAACGGCTACGACTACTTCAGAAGTTTTTCTTTTTAACGTAATCTGAAAAGATGGTCTCGACACTGCCAACAGGATATTCAGCTTGAAATGTACAACGTAAATCGGAGAGTATAAGAAGAGCATTACTCCCCATTAGTACCTTGAAGCATCAGGCTCTGCTTAAAATGGAAACATACAAGGTACCAACAACGACTCTGCGAGATTTACCTTTTTGCCTTCTAGTTCTTGTAATACTTTGTTAGATACAAGACCTTCATTGTATGTACTTTGGTTTGCGCGTGAGTCTTTCGCCTGTTCCAATTATAGCCTAGTTATCTACACTCTGATAGGACGGTTCTCTTCCATTAGAGCTTTGTTAGGTCAAATAACTGACGGGTGATGCAGTTGTGGTTGTTTTTTTTTTTTATATAGCAAATCCACTGTAATTTGTTGCGATTCACCTTCAAAGAGGTGTTCTCGAGTTTGTTTTTTATTTTATGTTCCTCTGATAACCCCTCCAAGGGTTTTGAGATGACAAACCAGGTATGTCTCTTGGTGTTGAGCACTTTTCCCAGCTCAAGTTTCAGCGAATTGAATATTTTTCTTTTTTACTTCCTTGTATTTATCAAGTAGTTAATAGCAGGATCGTATTGCATACCCCCTAACCAAATATGCAAGTATAATTTTCTGAATTTTTTTCTATACATGTAATAAGCAGAAAACTGGAAGCATACATGTGTGACTGTATCAGATCCAATTCCCTGTTATGCTGAACAGACTTTATTAAGACATTGTCAGTCAGTGATGTTGATGATTCCCAAAAATACATGAAATGCTGAAAAGTCCATTGCCATATTTTAGCTCCTTTTTACCTTTAAAGAGCATAGAGGGTGAGAACAGTTACTCTCCAGTGAATTCTGTTCTGCGCGCTGAAAAAAAAGTTCCAATCCTAGATATCGTAGTACATATTTTGATTTTCCGTTTGCACAGTAATTTTATAAATTTGTGCTTGCTTGATGATTCCCATTCAGGGATTGCTTCGCAATGTTGTTCCTTCAGATCATAGACTGTGATGATTTTTTTCATCGATCCTGTACTGTCCAAACGTCTCCGCAATTCTTCGTTGAACAATTGATATGTTCGTTACATACATCCGAGACTTCGCATTGGTTGCAAACAAGCAATTTGCACCTCTTGCATTGTAGTCATAATGGACCAAGTCTAGAATCCATAAGAATCAAAGAACAAGTGTTGAAAGTCGCATGATTTTATCACAATATCGAAAAGAAAAAGTATTTTTCTGTAACTTCCTGGAACAACTAACTATGTATGAATGTATGTATGTAAAAAAAAAATTTATAAAACACTTACCATTTTGCAGCCTCGCATATAGCTCTGGTTTCTTAAAGGGTTTCAGCGCTAACAAATGTATCAGCCTCTCCCTTTATTTTTTAATTTTTTTTTGTGGTTTGAAAAAAAAAGAAGCAAACATTTTACTGGATCATTCTTAGGAAAAATATTATAAAAATATTTACCGAATTTTCCGTTTTGTTATATCCGGCATATGCCTGCTGCCATTCTTTTGATTTCTATTACTATTATTATTATTATTATTACTACTCATACTACTACTACTGCCGGTAACTCCAGCTGTCCCTCTTCGACTTGCGGAACCACCAGTTAATGAATTATTTCCTATTGTTATCAATCCATTTGTCGTTCTCAGTCCACCGTTACTACTACTACTATTATTATTAATATTATTATAATATCCACTATTAATACCACTGGTGCCAGAACCAGCAGCTGAAGACAAAGCTGAAGATAGTGAAGAAGCAGCCGATACTCCAGTCGTTGTTAGGCTACTGCTCGTTGAATTGTTGTTGTAACTTGAATGTTGTAACTTTGATGCGTTATTATTTGTAAAACTATTATTTAAATTATTTGCTGACGTCAACAGGCTACTAGAATTTTTTATGCTGCTTGAATTTTGAGATCCGCAAGACGGTAGACTACTAGTGTTTATGGTTAACGTTGATGATGGTAAGGTCGTTCCATTATTAGCAATTATTGGTGACAATGTTGTTGACGCTGATCCACCGATTAAAGGATTCATAGAGTTTGAGGAAGATAATGGCGATTGAGATGAATTCGTTAGTATTTGATCACGTTTAGGAGGAATGTTTGGTAGACGATTACTAGAAGTTTTCAGCTTAACTTTCCTGCCGATATCCGTTTGATTCGGCTTAATCTCACGTGTGCTGAAAATAAAAATAAAAATATAAAGAAATTGAGAAAAAGACAGTTTTCTAGATTAAATTTAAATATAAAGATTAAAGCGGTGAAAATTTAAAAGATTCATTTTATATAAAAGTGAAAAGTTGTCTTTTAGTGAGATTGGCAAATATAATATGGATTGAAATCGAAATCCCAGAAAAAGAAATCTCGCAAGCTAGAGTCCCAATCCTGGAGCTTGGAATTTAGAAAGACGAAGTCCCGCACCACACTATTTTGAAATTCTAAATCCCGGACATCAAAATCCCCGAATGCTGGAGAAATTAAAAATAAGGGAGGAAGATGGAGTGGGGGAAAGTGGAGTTGTTGAAAATAGCTCATGGCAGCGGTTTTTGAAAACGCTGAAACCAGAGGTAGAGTAGAGGCTGAAAATAGCAATTTAGACAGACAACGCCTTATGAAATCAAATGCTCGGCGAAAAAATCCGGGGGTTTAATATTTCGAAAATTATTGAAATCCCGGAAAACGCGTTCACGTTTTTCTAAAAAAATGAATAAATTACTTGATTTCGATTTTTTTTCGAAACTTGAATTTCAAAAATTCAAAATATTGCATTTTCGAGAGTTCATTAGTCTGAGATTTTCAAAACCGGCAATTTATATTCGGTTTCGGGAGCTTCAAATCCAGGATTTTGTATTCGACGTTTGTTTTTTTGTACCATGGAATTTTTATCCTGGATTTCATACAACCAACCCGATTTAAAACAGTAGAAATAGTGTCGCTCTGCGAAGACATACATAATTACGACGGCCACATTTTATGCAATCCAATCGTTGCGGATAGGTTGTAAATATATCTTAATTTTTATTTAGTCAAGAATACCAACATTTACCGCTAATTGTTCATGCCTAAATTATTTCTAAGGGGAGTAAATGCGAAAAGTGTCCTAATTCACAAACACACCGTCACTAAATAATCTTTTTATTTATTTGTTTGCACTTCTTAGGCACCAGCTATCAAATCATTAAATACAGTGCACGGCTTTCCGAACATCCTGTATAAGTCTAGAGTGATTCATACGCCTGCCATCTAGTATCGAGAAATAGTACTTGAAGTTTTCTAAAAAAAAAAAAAGTTACATTATCATTTTAACTCGATAATAGTACCTGAGACAACTTACAACTAGATGTGCAAAACTCCATATAGAAAGCTATCATTGCGAAGAATTTATGTGGTATAATAAAGCAAGAGAGAGAGAGAATGAGTAGAGCTTTCTATTAGAGGGCCATTAGCTCGTTTTAGTTGGACCGTGTTTTTGTGAGGTTTTTTTGCACATCTAGATGTAAGTTGTCTCAGATAGTACAGAGCTAAAAGAAGCGTGTTTCCTTTTTGTGCAGCGAAAAAATGGTAATGGTCAACATTTTGAAGAAAAAGAAAAATTAACAGAAAAAATTGATACGAGAAGAACAAAATTCAATTTTTTTATTGTGTTCTACCTGTTCGTCATTTCTTTCATTTTCAGAACTTTAATATGATTTTCGACTGGTAGATGGCGTTGACGCCACTAAATAAAATCTATGAAATATTAAAATATATCGTTAATATTTTGTTGGCCCCGTTTTTTACAAGTTGCTTTAAAATACCATTCCATGCTCAAAATTACTAATGTACTCCTTTTATCAATCAATCTTTAGAATCATGAGTCAAAATGCATTTTCTCTTTGATGATTTAAGTTGATTTATATAAAATTTATATCCACAGATAATATAGCACCCAATCCAATATTACCAAAATTACACAATAATGTAGCACAAAATTAAAGGTGAATGCATTAATTTTCTACAAAGATGACGCCAGACTTGCACACGTGCCATACTAAATTTTCTGACAAACTGAATTTGTGTGTAATTCTTATTTGCAATCAATTTAATCACTTAACCAAAAATTGAAATCATCTTAAAAACGCATAAAATCTCACAGACTTTTCTAATTAACTTGATTAAAAATAGAAACAGCAGCAGCAGCAACAGCAACCAACAATTTTGTTGTTGTTATGTTTTCTATTCAAAAATGCTGTTCGTACTGAACATATC
Organism: Dioctria linearis; assembly: GCA_963930735.1. Classification (NCBI taxonomy): domain Eukaryota; kingdom Metazoa; phylum Arthropoda; class Insecta; order Diptera; family Asilidae; genus Dioctria; species Dioctria linearis. The sequence goes on along the minus strand of OZ005740.1, from coordinate 32,909,947 downwards.
TACATAATTAAAATTAAAAACATCATGTGATACATATGTACATACCATACATGAATACACACAGACTGAATATATTATTATTATTGCAACAGCAACAATTAAGCTTGAGACATCTTCCATATTTGGATTAAAACCTAGCAGACCAGACAGCAGCACATGCCACCCATTCCATATAATTTCTTAGGAGACTTGCGACGACTTATCAATATCATTTGGAAGCGCAATCTTCGGGTATAAGCAAAAAAAAATAAATAAATAAATAAATAAATAAAATAAAAACATAAGAAAATTGGGTAAAAAATGTTGGCACCAGCGCGCAACCGATAAGATATGAAGAAAACAAGACGAAACCGGTTCGGTTGCTGATATTCAATAAAGAGGAGGGGGACCTCTATTCTATTACACATATCTTGGCTTGAAATCGTATAAATAGTCGACTCTTTTCTACTGTAAATCAGTCAGCCTGGGATGGCTGACCGGAATGGAACAACAACTTAAAAAATCTAATCAATATATTGATGGAAGCCGACTGGATACCAGGCTTCCATATAAAACGATTAGAAATTATTTGTTGCTGCTCTGTTGATTTTCATTTTTGCTACAACATGCCAGTAGTAGAGGTAGATTTGTGTGCGTACTATGAAAACCACAGGTAATATGTAATATCGAAATAAAAACAGCTGGTTTTCATTGTTCGATTTACGATCTACTTGGTAATTTAAGGTTTCTTAACAATGTCGTAATATTATCGATGAGTAAGATTCGCAAATGTTAGAAATTTGTTATTTTCACTTTACTTGTAAGTTGGGGGATTTTCGTAATACACAACCAAACCACGATGTCATGGCTATTTATTGAGGTTAAAATACGTGCAAATAATCTCAGGTAGGTAGTCGTCGTCATACGGCAAGATAGGTAAGGTGATGGACTAACTGAAATGGAATATCGTAAATAAGTAGAAGAACAGCTATAAATAAATAACTACTACTGAAAAACACATACGACACATTCAGTACCACATACAATCCTCATATGAGTAAAATTTGCCCATGAAGAATATGCCAGTTGTAGTCGAGACATACATTGATGGAAGAACGAAGAGCTGGAAGACGAATAGGTGAAACTAGAAGTGACGAGGCCAAATGTACGAAAAATATAACAAGCCTCTCACTCAATGTAATTAAGTGCCGAAAGGAAGTTCCTGTCAAAATGTTCGACTACCCGAAGATAGTAATTGCGCAATCAGATAAAAAATAGGTGTGAGCTACACTGTGAATCAGTTCTAACAAGTGAGTCAGTAACATCCACATCGTCATCTTTCTTCATTGGTATGGTACCTTACCTTATGAAACGTATTAATTAAGTTACGTCTCCTGAATGTGCTGATATCATCTCTACTTTCTTCTAAACTTAGCATCCACTATCCTCAATTTACGTGGATTTCTACAAAAGGGTTCATCCGAAAAAATAACACCAACGTCAATCGGATGAAGGATCACATTACTTAGACATTTATCTACGTATCTCTACAAATGCTAATATAATAATCATTTTGACGAAACCTCTACCACAGAGTCTTTTCCAACGAAAATTCGTTGGTGAGTCGAATCGATTTTTACTTTATAGATATCCTGGAATGAGTGCGTTTGTCGAACTGAAAAATGAACTAGGGTATTACATACAAAGACGAATTTCTCCTGTGTATGAGAGGTAAGATAGCTTTAAACCAGTTTATGATACCCTAGAGCAGGGGTCGGCAACCTGCAGCCCGCGAACCACATGCGGCTCTTTGGATGTGAAGCTGCGGCTCTTAAGTTCCATACGCAAATATTATTTATTTTATCAAAAAAAAAAACAAAAAAACATTTAAAAATCGTTCTGAATCGATTAACGTGGATTAGGGACCGATTCTATGTCTCAGCCACTTGGATCATTTTGGATACATTTTACTTGAAATTCTTGAAATGGATATTTTGATACCTTTTTTAGAGATGGATACATTTTCAAGCATATTTGATGATGATTTTCAAGCATATTATTATATTCTCAATTCAATATTTATTAAATTTTCATTTAATTTGAATTTTGAATCCTGAAACACTGCGTACAGCAAAAAAATGATTCTTCTTTTAATTGATACTTTTCCAAATATTACTACAAATCGGAAAACAAATGTTTAATGAATGGCGTATGCTTTCTTTTCAGAAAAATATTTAAATTTTAACGACGATATTGAATTTTTTGTGCCAAATTTAAGCATTCAGAAAACATACGAACAATAGGTGCTTGAAGATTTATGTAATTTTGTTCTGCGTATTTGAAGTTTGCAGCATATTTCAGCTCAGATCAACCTAATAAAAAATGTCTAATACTTTACACGTTGACAACCATTGATTCGAAAATCTTAGCGAAAGAACTTGAATCAGAATATTTTGCTCAACTGGAAAAGAGTTTTTTGGTTTTTATTACTTATCTGTTAGTACCCAGAGAAAAAGGTTATGTTTATTTATTTTGTATTTTAAAAACTTATAATGATTATAAAATTCGATACCGTAACTCGAATACCTGAATCTAAAACTGCAAGGAAAGGGAAACGCAGCCTATGTTTTGGTAGAAGAATTGGTTTGGTTTGAAGTAAAATTAATTCTTTTTGCAGAAGATATTCAGAGCGATAAATTACTTAATTTTCAATTTCCAAAGCAATATCGCGATAAAACCAATGCAACTGTTGACACAAATTACTTCAGCACAGTTATATAAAAAAAAAAAATTAAAGATGAATTTGCTGACAGATTTGAGCAATTCAAAACCAACAAAACGGCTCTAGTAAATCCTCTCAACACAAATAGTAACGAAATCCACATTGAGCCATTTGGAATTGATACTGGATCTATAGAAATGCAATTGATCCATTTAAAAAGTAAAGCTTTGTGGAATGGAAAATTTACAGAGTTGAAAAGCAAGTTGGAAGGGTGTTGGAGGTCCAAAAATGTATGTATGTAGCGCAACAAAAGTGGACAGCTTTAAAAGAAATGCCGCGATTTGAGGCGAGTTCGACGCATGGAATAGTCTTCCAGATTGCTACAGTGAGGTGAAGAAGTTGGCATTTGGAGTGCTGACTATCTTCGGATCGACATATTCATGCGAGCAAGCGTAAAGTAAAGTAAGCCAACTAAGAAAGAAATGAAAATTTTAGAGTCGTGTTTGAAACTTAAAACAACAAGTTATGAGCCAAATTTATCCAAACTTTCTAAAACCATGCAAAGCCAACACACTCGCATTGAATTTGTTTGCTCAATTGTTTTAATTTTTTACTTAAATAAGTAAGTAATTATCTAATAATGCCATTTATATTATCTAATTTGTTCTGAAAAACACTACTTATACAGGGTTTTCCAATAAGAGGTGTTATTTTGATATTCAAAGAAAAATGCCATTTTTTGAGATAAATGATCGGATCTTTATTTCATTATAAAGAGGAAAGTATGCCGTTAATAATGGAAAATAACATCAGCCAAATGACTACCACGACCACGCCTACAGGACCATATCCTTTTCATGAAATTTTCCATAACCAAATCGCAAAGTGGCTGCCCTATGTCCTCGATAGCCTCACGAATTCCATCTTTGAGGTCTTGAATCGACGCTGGGCTGTTGGCGTAGACCTTCCCTTTCACGTGGCCCCTAAGGAAGAAGTCGTAAGGTGTTAAGTCACAAGATCTCGGTGGCCAATTGTGATCACCTCTTCGAGAGATAACACGGTCCGGAAACTTTTCCCGTAAAAGATCAATGGTTTCGTTGCTTGTATGGCACGTAGCGCCGTCTTGTTGAAAGTAAACGTTGTCCAGATCAATACCAAAGAATTCCGGCCATAAAAAATCATTAATCATCTGTCGATAGCGCAATCCATTCATCGTAACTGTTGCTCCAGCCTCATTTTCGAAAAAGTAAGGTCCAATGACCCCGCGGGACCATAAACCGCACCAAACAGTCACACGTTGAGGATAGAGAGGCTTTTCAACAATAAATCTTGGGTTTTCCGAGCCCTAGATGCGACAATTTTGCTTGTTGACGAAGTCATCGAGGTGGAAATGGTCCTCATCACTCAAGATGAGTTTTCAATGGAATTCCGGATCATTTTAATAATTTCAATGCGTTGTTTAATCGTGTATCGTTCCATTTTTATTAATGGCGTAGTTTCTACTTGTCAAATGTCAAAAAATGACAGCTCAAAAAGTGACATCTACCGAAATAGCGGGCTTATTAAAATAACACCTCTTATTGGAAAACCCTGTATATGAATAAATAGATTAGTTTTTTTTATCAAAAAAACTTTGGCTCTTTAAAAACTATGAAATTTTGTAAATTGTAATTTTATACTCTTCCGACTCAAAAGGTTGCCGACCCCTGCCCTAGAGGAATGCCCGTATGTAATTTCATATGGTCGATCACCTCTCTGTGCAAGTTTGATTTGTGAAGTGGTTTTTCACATATATTTCTAGAACGGCTCGTCGGACAGTAAAAATTATTATGACCAATTTCATAGGATTTCATATTCTGAATAACTTTTCAGTACAACAGAAACGTCTAGGACTGGTCGTTTTCACAGTATATGTAAAACACCTAATTTTTTTTTATAGAAACACCTAGTAAGGGTTGCCCGATTTAGACCATTTTTGTAATTATATTTGCTTTTTCTATAAAAATGCCGTGTACAACATTTAAACTTTCTACATTGACTGACGCCTTCTCAGTCAGTGTCTAAATAAATATATAGAGAAAAATGAAATTTTTGGATGGTGTAAAATCTCAACTCTCTAAGTGAATGCGTGCTCGAGCTATCTTGAGGACGGACAAAAATTAAAATAATTTTGGGTGTCCAACCCATTTTGCTCTACCATCATTATTTCTATGCGTTACAAACGGAATGACAAACTTAGTATACCCTTTAGATTTCATCTAGGGTATAAAAATTGGTGTTAATGGCGACTTTTCACATAAAATATTGCCAAAACTAACATAATCACTTATTGATCAGACCGCCAGACGGGAGTTACCCGATTTGTCCCATTTTTTTTTTTTAAACCCTTAGCTCCTTAAGTACACGCGCTCTCGAGTTATCGTGACGACAGACAAACGGAAGATGTAAAAATCACCGTATAGGTGTCCAACCTATTTTGCTCTACCAGCAATATTTGTGTGTGTTACAAACGGGAATGACACACTTATATACCCTATTATTTCATCTAGAGTATAAAGAGGTATGAAAATCGTACCTATGCTACATACATATTCGATAACAGTTTTTTTTGGTTAGGCTTAGAATTAAACATCTACTCGGAGTCTCTTTAATGCAAGGGTGATGTCCGTATTAGCGCTTCAGAATTAGGTAAGGTCATTGATTAGATACATATAGATATACAACCGCGCGCACAATATGTTGTTACCCCTTCTCACTGAATCGCCACTGTAGTACTTTATCATCTGCTCACAAAACGGTCCGCCATCTGTTAGCAAAACTTGGCGAATATGAGGATAATAACTTGCCTTCGATGGTAAATATGGATTAATTTATATAATAGTTTGTTGTAGAACAGAAGGAATACATAATTCAACAAAAAAAAATCTCTTACGAAGTACCTCTCTATATATATATCTCATAAAAAGCAAATTTATTGAGAAAAAATCTGAAACTCCTTTGAATTCCTTTATTACATTTTTTCCACATTCCTAGACATTGTTAGATGCGAGAAGAAAAACATTTCTCATATTTCACAATTTTTTTTTAATAGATGGCGCCATCTGTAAACATGATTTCAGTCATTCGGTAAAAATTTCGCCTACGTTTTCTAATTTGGTACATGTAAGGCCATCTGTCGAGAAGAGGTAATAGATTTGGTGGCATATCTATATGTATAAAATCAATGGTAAGATGTAATATTACTTTAATTAACCTATGAACATTGGCCACAGAAGAGTACTGTGATGATTGCAAAGGGTCTTTTTAAGAATACCTACAAGAAAAAAATGTCAATAGATATAACATGACAATTGATTTTAAAGTGATTTTAATTTACACATCAACCGTGAAAAACTAGCCTCCAATAGTTAAAACTAATAAAAACATCGGTCGAAGATCGCTGATCCTAAGTACTTAACCAGTTATTGTGAGCTCTTACTTTCAGCATCACGATATTCATTAAAAGCACCACTTGGAAAACCTTCAAAAATTAATACAGACCAATTGACCGTGTTGACCCGAACAAAATTTTTCAAATATCACAGATAGCGTCATGTTTCGGCCTTCGAATAAATATAGCAGGGAAGTAAATTAGCCTTCTACGGAAATTAGAAGCTTATTAGAAAATATCAAGTCAAATATTTAATAGATATGATAGTAGAACTTTTATTGAGTCACTGGTTATGAATATCTGACAATCGTCTACATACGAGATAGATGATAAGACCTAAAAAAAATTATTCATCAAAAAATTTGACAGTGCGTTTACCATGATTCGGAAGTCGAAATTACATATTCCACGAGGTATTATAAAAGGAACAGTTGTTGAAGAAGAACACGACGACTACGCATTACCAAATATATATTGTTGTCAGTATGGTACACAACACAGGATGGTAGTTAGGTTTTTTCTATTTGTAGTTCACTTTATATAGAGAATTATTTCCATATTTATACTACACCAGAACGGCGGCTAACTAGTTCGTCAGTCAATTCAATCCTGTCTTTTCCTAAAACTTGATGAAACCAAGCGAAGAATGATCAAGTTCCTAGAGCCAAAAATCATTTTAGGTTTCAGATCAAAAGTTTAAAATAAAAGTTTTCTTATAAGAACAGAAAAGTACTGCAAATCTCATTCTGTCGAGGATTATACACAAACCGTGCGCGCAATAAGTGTTCCGAGCGTTGTACCATAAGTTTTGCAATAGAATAATAATAACAATTCGCCATGATGATCTAAACACTTTTACATACACTTAAACTTAAACCAATTTTCAAAACATTTTTTCCACTTCGTCTCTCAGAAACATGGTTTTTGAACGCTTCAACCGGGTTGAAAATTATTGTCCACGCAGTTTATTCCTTACGGATGGGAACAAAAATAAATCATTAGGTGCCAAAGCAGGACTGTACTGCGGATGACCCATTAATAAAACTCCAGCAAACAATTTCTCGAAGATTTGCTTTTGCGAAGAATTCTCGAAGAAGTAGAGAGTAGGAAAGAAATAGTTTTGGAAGTAAATAAAATCCATCATATACGAATACTTCGCTTTTCCAAGATGAACTCGAAGTTTTGACTTAAAAGAATTTGCTGATCTGATTTTTTACCTACTCTGAAAAGTCAAGTAGTAACTGTAAAAGTTCTGAGAATTTATTCCGTTGCGAAATTCATTCGCATTTCAGAAAATTCTTTCATTTCTGACTGACTCTCGTCGCTAGTGCTCCTTTTTGTCAGAGGTTAAATGATATTATTTTTGTCAGCAAAAATCATGCTATCTGCGTCAAAGACAACAATTTTAATGTTACTACAAGAAAATGATAAATGAAAACATTATGAAGATATTCTGTCTAAGTTGTGTAACAGGTAATAAATCGTTGACCCGTTTCGATATCGATTCATTTTTTCAAAAAAAATCTCGAGTATATAAGGGCGTTTTTATATGCAACCAAAATACATTCAAAACATTCGAGATAATTTCGATAAAAAGATTCGCAATCGAATCGTTTTTACGACTCGATATAGCGTTTTTTCCTTTTCGGGATCGAAGTCTTAATTCACCTTAACGAATCGTTTTCGATTCGATATCGTATCGTAATGTTTGCTGGGACGTTTTGAGTGTTCAGATATGCTGTTGTTTGAGTAGATCTGTTAGAGCTCGTATTGTCATGATGAAGAATGGTTTTTCTTCTTGGGGGTTTTTTTCCGTATTTTACTAAAGACTTCTAGCAAACAAATGGTGATGTACTACTCAGAATTGACCATTCTCTTATTCTCCAAAGCAACGGTAGCGATAAGTCCATTTATACCGAAGAAACAAGTCACCATTTGCTTCAAAGTAAAGTGCTTCGTGAGCGAACAACTTTAGTTGGATTTGGCTCATCTTGAAACACCATACCGTCGACGCTATTTACTTTCGGGCTCATAAGAATAGAACCAAGATTCATCAGCTGTTAAGATGTTATGCCCGCAATTGTAATTTTTTAAATAATTCTTTGCACCAATTGCCACGAGCCTTTTTAAGCGATTGTCAGTCAAATTATGCGGAATCCAACGCGAACAGACCTTTCTCATAACCAGGTGCTCATGCAATAGGGTCGTCTCTAACTCACGATAAGTCACATGACGATATAGCAGTATATCCTTGCGCACAGCATTTGATCGTTTTCTGGTACAACAACCGATTTTGGATGCCATTCACGAAATTCATTCGCCAGCGAAGTACGGCCATTGATTGAATTCGTTAAACCACCGATACACAGTGGTTTTTCATCACCAAACACAGATTGAATTTTATCAGCACACTGTTAAAAAGTTAGGACTTTTATTCCATTTTTTGGTCGAGCTGAAATTTTCAAGTCGCATTCTGAGTACGTATATGCTAAAACAATGTCAAACTTTACGATGCAAAACGTCAGATTGCCTCAAATGACGTTAGTATTTCCCTTTAAGGAGAGAACTAAAGTGACGACATCCCATACTAAAGTATATGGTAGCGTAGCCAAAAATTTTCGCCATCTTGATTTTGGCAGGGTGCTTGACTGTCATTTTTTTGTAAACAAAGAGCCGCGAAGTGTGTTTGGCGCAGAGACGTAGTTACAAATGGGATAATTTACTTTTTATAGGATATGGTTAATGGCTATTGGACTAAGTGATAAGGAGTTATATATGTATGTTCGAAGATTTAGGTACAATAAGCCGTGTTGAGGAATATCCTTTTAAAATACTTTTGTGGTAAATTCGGTAAATCCCACTGACATGTAAGTAAATTCGCAAATAATTTAAATACATATATCATCAGTGAGAGCATACTTTCTGAAATCAAAACTGGTGCCACATGAAACAGGAGATCAGTCAGTCCATTTATATACATGACAGTGGGTGGTACGGAGGATTGTGCGGAATTTCTCAGAAATGTGTTTCAATTTTCGCGCCATTAATTTGTTGTGATATTTAAGGTATCAACAATTTTTAACGCCGCCTCTGCCACCTCGACAAAACAAGAAGAAGAACGATAGTTGCTACGCTTTTTTCATTACATGTCGCCTCCTTTAGTTCCCTCCTCGAAGGTATTGCCACATTGCAAAACTTATGGTACAACCCACGTGTCCCATTTTAGTCTAGCACTATCAGGATTTTATTCATTTGTTATCTCAGTGTGGCATACTGATAGGCGTACTATTCTAATATCTCAGCCATTATGGGTACGAATCCCACCTCGAATCAATTGTGCCCTTTTTTCAACCTAGTCTTATTTTGCTTTTTCCAGAAACTACCATTTGGAAAAATTAAAGTGAATTGCTTTATGATATTAACTTTTATATGTGGAACTTTTTGGAACAATCTTAACTACTTAACTACTCTATTTAGTATAAGTACTTAAAAATTTCAATATTATATATTGTAATTATAATTATTAATTACCATTTATTTTTCTGATTTTCTTCAGCCACAGCCATTCTATAACGAGTCGTTTCATAAACATCGTCATTTGCGTGTATTCGCATTTTATAAGGCAACGCTCCCAAAACATCCAATTGGTTCTGTGTTTGTCGGATGCATTCAAATGATCCCTCGATTTCGTCAATTGAAAAACTAAATTGTTGCCCGACATTTCCGCCAGCTGTTGGAAATGATAATACCTGAAATGGAAAATAAAAATAAATAAATAAAATATTAATAAAATTAGCATTTAGCAAATTCATAAATAATAATTTTATCTGCAGCAGTATAAGATTTTTTTCTGAGATATGTATCTTCTCTAAAGTCGAACCTGGAGCATAATAACAAACGGTAATCAGCTTTAAGCCTTGATCACATCGGGACCTTCGCGATAGCATGCGGTGAAATAGAGGAGTGGTCACACCGGGAGCGGTGAATTTTATCTAAATTTATGTATTCTAATTCCGATGAGGAAGTTCTGTTTTAGTAGCTCTGGTTGAAGAAAACCAGAGAAAAGTGATGAGGTTCGATTACGAACAATTTAGAATGCCAAAAGTCTCATTTAACCATTTAACGAATTGCGCGGATTTATTTCGAATGAAAGAGAAATTTTGCCGCCAGCAGCAAAGTTGCGTTTTTGAGTAATCTCCAAAATTGCCGCATGGCAATTATTTTGCTGTACTGCCACACCCGGTGTAACTTATAAATTTAATTTTGCAAGAGCAATCGTGCAGCGGTAATTGAAAAATGCCGCGTCGCGCTGTGCCGCTCCCGGTGTGACATCCACTTTATTTTATTCTATCTAAACTCATGATATGATACCCAGGTTGCAGGGTTAAGTATTGCCAACATATGGTCAACATTATTTTCTGTTTTTTAGTCTGTTTGTTGTACGAAAAGACCAGACGAATTTTGCAATTAGAACACGCAAAAGTTTTAGCTTGCCAAAGATTGTGTTTGAGGAAATATTTTAGGAGTTTTGATTTGAATGGTGAGTAAGTGTAGTATAATTATGGTGTGCAGCTAGTTTGTCGAGATAATGATAGATTTCATATTTTCGATAAATTTTTCATATCATGTCGAAAAAAGACTAATGTGTGGTGGGGCATAATGACGACTTTTTTGCAGAGCATAATGACTAACTTCTGGTAGGCTCAACGAAGAGCGAATTCAGAAGACAATAATTTTACATTAGATGAAAACTTTTTGTCAAGGGAAATGAATCCAACAGTTAAGTGTGTTTAGCATTTCGTAAACTGTAAATTTTTCGGGTTTTTTTTAGTTCTATGAATACAAAAGAAATTTTTAAAATGTAAACTTATTTTATCCTAAAACTTTCGAAATCCAGGAATTGTTTTAAATGTAAAATATCATATTCCATAGGTATATTCATATTTCTCGTTCAGGGAACAACTAAGAATAGTTGAGGATTAAGCAACGAAACAACTTTAACCCTAAAGAAAAATAGAATTTTAAAATGTTGGTAAAATTTATTTGAAAAGCATGTTTAGAATGAGATCAAATGTGAATAAATTATAAGCTGAGCTTCGGATATATCTACTCCTTTTGTCGAGCAATGAAGGAGGGTTGAATATGAAATTTGTAACAATATTCGATAATCTAACTACCACCACAACCACATGGGGTACTTTTTCTAGCACAGTCAGTGTTGCGAACTTTTCAATCTCGAAAATCCTACATATTGGCCAAATTTTTCCCACATTACACACAGTTCGAAAGCTGAAATTACCACAAAAATCCCACCATATACCTACTATATACTTATTAGTTTAAATTTAAATAAAAAATTATACAATTTAATTGTACTACTGTAAAAATGTGCATGAATGTATAAGCAGAAGATCTCACACCAGACTATCCGTCCCCAAATCGATAAAACTCTTCAAAGAATTTCTAAAAATCCAACAGACCAATTCAGGACCTTTTAGTATAAAAGTCTTCTAGGAATATTTTGGTGATGAATTTTCCCCCAATTTGTTCTACTGTAAAAACGTTTTCCTTTTTTCCACAGTGATGATTTAGAGGTCATAAATTCCCACAAATTGGGATTTTTCCCACAAGTTCCCAACACTGAGCACAGTTCAAAAAAAATTAAAAACGTCACCCGGTACAGGTTAAAGTATAATTTATCTGAAACGTATATTTTTGTATTCCAAATGAACGATTTTGGATTTAGAGTGGACAATTTTGGCACAAAAATTTCCAGATTAAATGCGCTGAAGTGTTTTGAATTGAAAATATGAAGAACAAATCCTCTTTTTGCGAAATTTCACATTTACCTAATTGTTAAATCTTTATCAATAGATAATAACATATAAAATTGTCATAATAGCTATTTAAATCAATGCCAGCAGTTAAATTGCCTTCGATTATCGAAAGTCTTGTAGGTACCAACATGTTTTCATCGGTTGCTTTGTGGCAAGTGACACCAACGTAATATTACCAACAACGTACAGCCAGCGTAATACCAATATCTTGTAAATAACGTTTGACTTGTACTTGACAAACACATTAGTTCCATTGAACTTAGAAGTATATGATGTGCCTCAAGGTTCAATTTTGGGTCCACTTCTATTTACAAAGATTATTGTTAATTATAGGTTCTTTTAATCCAAAAAGTATAATATATTTTCCTGCAAGGCTCATTATGGTCATTAATTAATAATAATATGTTTTGATAAAGAAAAGATATTGTTATTTCATGTATTAATAAATATAATTCGTTATTATGTACCGCGCCTTTCGGCGTATGTCCCGTATGTGGGGCATAGTGACGAACTTATCAAGAATGATAATCTAGAGAAAAATCATTCTTCATTATGCCCCGAGCTCCATAATGCATTCATTTTTTTATCTAAACAAATTGTGTAATATACTTAATCTACAAATACAACAATATAATTTTATGTTAATAACCTTTTACAAAAAAATATTTTCGTTAACCAAGTCAACAAAATAATTTAATCTTTGGCACTTTCTAGAAGAAAAACCGTCCGCGTGATAAGATTTTTTTTTTATTTTATTTTTTGTTGAATTGAAATTATTTACCTTACCACAAGTAGATATTTACATATGTAGGTGTGTGTATGTTTAACTTTTAGTGATAAAGAACGGAATTTAAATTTTGTTGTTATTTTTTTTCTAAACTTTCAATATCTAAACTTAAAAGCATTATTCTTACCTACATACGCAAACCACAACAAATTTGATTGTTAAGAATTTGAATGCCTTGTAACTGCCGAACAATATATTTCTTGAGTTTTGATAATAAAATTCTTCTTATCAGGAGGAGAGAAAATTAGGTAGACTTAGTAAAAATATAAAATTATCTCGGGGAAAAATTCCGTTATCAGTTGTTATTTTTATAATTTCAAGTTTGACTCAGTAGTAAAATCTGTTATCGATTTATTAATTTCACTTTATTTTTTCTAAGGTTATTATAACCTTCAATTTCTGTATGTGGTGGGATGAACATGAAAATTAAGAAGAATAAGGTGAATTACATTGTTACACGCAACATCTAGTAAGCTTGATAATAATAGATATGTAGGTCTTCATTAGAGGATTAAACAAATTTTGGGGCGGGAATCCTGAAATTTTTTGACGGAATTTTTATCTGCAATGAGAAATGAGTCCACCATTACGACAACAAAAAGATATACAGGGTGTCCCGTATATGTGGTGTTACACCCGAAGTCTATATGGATAGGTCATGCTTAGGCAAGCAAAAAATTGTATGGGTGTGGCGGAAATCCTAAAGGTTACCAAGATAACTGGACTTTTTAGGTATGTTTTTATAGATCATCCTGTAATTTCTGAACTTTACACTTTATCATGATGATTTAAATTTTTTTGTCGATTGATAATCGTTGGACCTTTCCAATCGTCTATAAATTTCCCCCTCGTCTTCTCCGTTTTAAAGTTATGATTTAAAAAATTTAAAATTTCGGAATTTTAACTAGGTTTTTTTTAACTATTATTTTTAGCAAAAAATATGCCATCAACCAAATTTTTTTTTATATTGGATTTAAAGAAGCCCAAAAGCTTCCCAATCACACTCTGGACCCAAAATGTAACCCTTTTTGCGTTTTTTCAGCGAAAATTATCAATTAGCAATTATCTTTTGAGAATGAGCTTTTAAAGCCATTTTCGCTGGATAAGTTAATTATGTTAAGATAATTTAAATTTAAAATAAGATAAACCATATAATCTCTCCGCAACAAATAGACGAAAATCCAGGAACGTCTGGGTTTAGATTTAAATTTAGATTCGTCAAGGAACGTCTGGGTTTAGATTTAAATTTAGATTCGTCAAGGAACGTCTGGGTTTAGATTTAAATTTAGATTCGTTTTCACTGTGATCTGAAAGATCTATTGTGAGTCCCCGTTCTATCTAAACTACTCCTTTTCTAAGTTAAGACTGTTAAAAAATTCTAGAATTTTTCAGGGATTGAGATTCCGCAAGTAATTAGGTAATAGAAAGGCATGTTCGGGGTAGGCCTGGCTAATGCTTCGCAATTACAGAATAAGTTCTCAAGAAATTTTATGAGCATCCTGATAGAAGCGGCATAATGAAGTGTCAGCCGAGCCCATCTTATTCAGGTGATACTGTAAGGAACAGTAGCGTGAGAAGATCTTTTTGATTGTTTTAAGCTCTGTTTTCGTAAGGAGACGGAATTCATTTGCTTTTCCGCCAGAGATATCGATAAACTTTTTTGCCTGAAACAAAGTCCTTGTCGGGTTTTTAGTTTATTCTTCCAGTTACTTAGGGTAGCTCTGAGGTAACAAAATGGCTCTGGTCCGACAAAGGAAGTTTTCACTCCACTTTTGACTAGGCCGTCGGAAATCCATTTCCTTTATGGCCCTCATGTCCCGGTATCCACATGAAGATAACTTTGTTTCTTCTCGATAATTTTTTATATCCGGCGGTAACTGGGATCGCCTACACACCACAGCCACGGCCCATATTGAAGGTAATACTCGATCTGTTGGCAATAATCCTCTAATGTAGGGGTATGGCGGCTGCCAGCAAAGTTCGTCTATATTCCAATATTCTTTGATTGCAATGTAGTAGCAAACTCCCAAGTTCCTGTCCTAACATTTAGCTGGGAATTGATTACATTTGTTTGATACCCATACTAAAAGCGACTGAGAATGGAATGAAGGAATTGTATATCAGTATAGACATTTCTATTTTGACAGATATAGGTTGAAGCGGTAGTATACTCCAGCAACTGACACTGAAACGATACATATAGTCTGTCGGAAAAGTTTAATATTTTCAGCTAGAATTGATGGCGATCCATCAAGCAACACAAATCAAAACTGGTGCAGTTATGCAGACAGCCTAGAAGCGATTTCCATACAAAATAAGGTGACCTTATGCTAGAAATATCGTGGGGAATGAAATACTAGTGAGTTAGCTATAGCAAAAAATAGCTCTGAAATTGATTGATTGATTCCGATCGGAGTTCTAAACGGCAATAGCACCAACGACAAAAAGTTAATAATCAATCCGAATACCCTGCTGCATTGCCAAACAATTTTACCTGTATATGTACAAAACAGAAGCAAAACAATGGTGCTTCTTAGGTAGAGCATAGCCGACATTAAGAAACTAGCAGGGGTGATGATAACAGATCTTTGGGCCATAGGTAAGCATGATAGAAGACTGATTCTAGTAGATTTAAACGATTTCTGTCGTAAACCGTAAAGTTCTTGAGGAAATCGAATCAGTTTGACATGTACTCTACGACAGTGTCGGGCGTTAATCGATTAAATTTTTATAATTAGATTATCGATTGAAAATTATGATTAAAAAAATTAATCATAAGAAAATAATCCTTAATTACGATTATTTTCTTATGATTAATTTTTTAATTATAATTTTTAATCGATAATATTATTACAAAAATTTAATCGATTAATACCTCAACTAATCAATTAATCAATTTAATTGTCAATCAAAAGTATAATGAAGTTCAATCGACAGGTACTAATTATAATTATAATTATTTTCCGATTGAATTGTTGAATTTGAAAAGGTAAACGAGGTATTTCAAAATGAGTTTATTATAGTTATCTTAGTAACAAATGAAAGGAAATTAAATAAAAACAATGAAACTGAAAACAGTATTAGAAATCAAAACTAAAATTATGAAATTAAACATTTGAGATTTCGAACTATACAAAATAAAGAATTGGAACACGAAAGGCTTCCCACCAAATACTATGATCAGTGCGACTCGAACTTATCCGGAATGTCAAACTTTTCAACCTCACTTGCCTGTCCCGTTTAACCCCCCCCCCCCGGTCCGGCCCACAAGAGAATTTCCATTGAAAATAAATTTATAACAAACATGCTACCACTCTTTTCACGATTTCTCCTCATCCTCTTGGAACGATTCACCTCCATCTTTCTGCAGATGGTAGCCAACACCCCCACCCACCAACGGCACATCCCCATAAGAGCGGGCACCTCCGTTTTCGGCTTAACCCCCTCCGACCCCGCAAGATAATTTCCAATGAGAAAAAAAATTTAATAACAGACATGCTTCCACTATTTCGCCCATAACTCCTCACTCACTTGACCGATTCTCCTCAATCTATCTGCAGATGGTAGTCAACAGCAGCCCCCTCTTTAACACAACCCTCCTTTCATATGATATATAACATACTGTCATGGAATAGAACCCCACCGGGGGTACGCACCCCCCCCCCCCCCCCACACCTCCAGAAAGAACCCCCAGGAAAAAACTTTTCGGGTTTGAATTGTTAAAATGTGATGGCGACTTTTTTTACAGAGTTGTTAATGGGTTGTGAGAGGGTGATTTGGGGTGGTGCATAACTATGGTGGCGCATCCGGAAGATGTTCGGCCATCATTCAAGGGGGTCGGCATTTTCACCTTCCCCCCTCATTTTCGGGTGAGGGGAAAAACACTTTTTCACCAAAATTACTGGAGACATGCGCACTGAGTTCCTATTTTGTTTCCGCAACTCGAATTTTGGGTGAGGGGCTCGCATCGGGAGGGGTAAGAGGGTAAAGTTTTTTTTAAAAAATGCTTAAAACTTTGAAAGTTACCGGGCGATTTTGATTCTTATGAGCTTAAATAAAACTCCTCATAGCCTGCTATGTTTTGGATAAAGTTCATATTTGGAGGGGGGGGGGGGCACACAGCCAAAACTGGCTATACCCCGAAAGTATACCAAATTTTTTTTCATATAAATGGTGAAACCATTATATCCCTTTTTGACCGACTAATTTATTTCTCTTAAAATTCAAACATTGGGAACAGAGGAATAAAATTAATTAATTGGCACAAATTACGCTTGTTTGATCATTGGCTAACAAGATTACTTAAAAATATTAAAAATGTTTGAAACTTAATCGAAAATAATTAATGGAACATAAAATAAATTAATCATTTTGGAAAACGATTATGTGCACGTTAATCGTGTTATGCAATTACGTCTTGAAATTAAATTAATCTTTCCACATCATTTCTTAAAATGATTAAATATTTAAATCATTATTCCTAATTGATGATTAATAGTTTTAATCATTAATTGTTAATATAATTAAGTCCTGTGATAAAAAGATTCGGAATACTTGGTAGATCCTGAATATAAGGAATAATGGACACTGGTCTAAATTAAGTTTTATCTTAGTGTAACCGCCCTTAGTGTAACCTAACCTATAAAAAAAAAAATTAGGAGATTTTTCCTTGTTGAATAAATTTAATAAATTAATACGAAATATTTTTTATATCTATGATTTTGTAAGCCCTTGTCGCTATAACTACATTTTGGGAGAAAATGACTTTAAATGGAAGAATATTGCAGCTTAGAGCTGACAGTAATATAGACATCATTAAAGCATGTTTAGTTTTTTTTTTTTTTTTTATATTTTTTAAACTAATGATCTTTACACTTAATGGATCTACTTAATTTCCATAATCAGATCATAATGACTTATAGAAGCAAAAAAAAAAACAAATCCACTAATGGTATCCAGTCTCGCGTCCATAAAAATAAATTATTTTTACATAAAATGTTCATATCATTTTTTTTTCTTCTAAAGACCATTAATGAAACAAGTTCTTATTTCTGTTTTTGTGATTATAATTAATTAGTAACTAAGATTGAAGTCATTAATTAAAAATCAAGAAATTGTCCAATGGAATTGGAGTATAGCAACATTTATTATAATAGAAAACACACAACTCGACATTCTCTTCTTGAATCCGAATTCGAATTGAAATGAAATCATGTTATATATGTGTGTACTATAGATACATATGTATAAGTACAGTTACACCCAGTGTACCAATTTTAATTTTTTTTTTCATATATAATAAAATGTTACATAATTTTCAAAACTATATTTCTTAATATATGGGAGGGGGGGAGAGCTTTTATTATAAATGTGAAACGCAAACGGAAGTAAAAGGCAGCAGCAATGGCTACCAGCGCAACAGCAAAGCAAAACAACAGCTACAATTCCGCAATTCAATAAGATTCTATGATATTCAAGTGCGATAGAGAGAGACAGAGAGAGAGAGAGAGAGAGATGTATATACTTTTATAGTAACAATCAAATACTTTATCAGATCAGATAAAATGTGCATGTTCATGTGCATGTGCAATCCGATTTAAACACACTTGCGCGCGCATCTATACTACATACATATATGTAGTTGAAATTGTTATTATCTAACTTGAGCTCTCTGCGTCTCCATTATTATTATACGCGATTGTGAAATTTTCGTAGCTATAGCTAAACCGGATTCCCCCATCGAATGGAAAGGGGGGTTTTCTTTATATTCCTCATCGTATACTTAGCACTGCAACTTTTAAAGTGTACTTTTACATGACCCATTGTGTATTTACCTACATTTAAAGAAAATCCACTTGCACTTTTTCGCAATTGTATAAAATGATGAAAGAAATTAAAAGGAGCTTTCTATCTATGGTGGTTCGGAGGACAGACGAAGGAGTTGCGCTCGCACTGTTAATGTTAATTAGTAAAAAAAAAAAAAAAAAAATTAGAAAACCCAATCAAGTCGAACAACATAACCATAAAACGTGCATGAACAATCTCAAATGGAAAAAAAACGGGGAGAGGGGCATATACTAACTAAATATCTCAGAAGAAATCAAAATCTTTTGTTTATAAAAGCTTTCAAATCATATGTCGAATCATTTTGAATATCTAAGCGATTTTCCTTATTTGGAAGATCACAAAATATCTAAAAAAAGAAAAAATTTAGCATCGAAATGCGCAACGGCCTGGCGAAAATAAATTCCGAAATATATGCATATGAGACAGATACCAACTTAAATATACTTTTGATGATTTGTGTTGCGGATTTTGTTAGGTGGTGTAATTTCCCCCCCTCAAGCAAGAAGCATGGGTAATTTATAAGATGAACGATATAAATTCAAGGTTCACTTGCGTCTTATTCATTACCCAAGATAAAATTCACTATGCAATATTGCAATAGTGATTGAAAAAATTATTTTATTTTTATTTTATTTTTTACTTTTTATGATTTAAGTAGGTATGTGTGTTGTATCATCTCAGGTGTTATTGCATAATTTTTAATTATTTAAGAGGCGTCTGCGCATCTAGATTCGATATTTTTCTGATTTCAAGTTGTTGTTATCATTACGATTAGCATTAATTAAATCGCAATTAATAAGTACATAATAAAATAACAAGACTGACGTAATAGTAAGTTCATCAGAAATAATTAGTTCATTCTATGAACATTTAGTGGAATTTTAGAAATCTTCGTGTACTTATCCTTTTTTTTATGCCATTCCAGTTATGTCACTAAAAAATAGAGCATCTGGCTAAGCTACTAATGTATACTATGACAGTGAAATAAGTATTGAGTTAGTATATTACATATACATATGTATAGTTTGCTGTTAGTAATTAAAAAAAAAAAAAAACTTGATTCCCTATAAGTTTGATTATTAACTCGTCTTGGTCACCGTGGGGGTCAAATTGAGCCCTATTTTTTTAGTGAAAAATTTCATTTTTAGAAACTGTCACTTCTGAGATTTTTTTTTTAGCATGTATGTACCTACCTACCTATCATTTTTTTCTTACGTAGGTATAACCGTACTTGTTACTATATTCTACAATGTTGTAGGTACCTACCTACTTTAAAAATTTTTGGACCAAACTGAACGGCAAATCTTCAAAAATCGCTTGGATCAATTTGATCTAGTACATAAGGGACCATCGCGGACCTATCTGATGAATGTAAGATGGATAAGGATTAAGCAGGATTTACATTATGATGACATCCAATTTTTACAGAAATTGTGAGGGAGATAGTTTATTGAAATTGAAATGCTGCGGAAGCAATCATCGCAATACCTCACACGTACAGTCCCCTCTACTTTTTATGGCAAAACTCTTAAATTGTCAAACTGTCTACTTGGAAATTGTCAAGTTTTTAATCGTTCTTTCGTAGATATTCAAAGACGAATCATGAAAAAAAGTATAATTTTACAATTTCTAAAATATTGCTCCGCGCGTGTGTGTGTGTGTGTGTGTGTGTGTGTGCCCCTGCCAGCCTGCCTGTGTGTGTGTGTGTGTTTCTTTAATAATTTTTTCTATTCCATTCTAACTAAATATTTATAATGAATAAAAAAAAAACAATGCTGGTAACCCGAATGTTCGGAAGGTATGTTTACACTACTTGTATGCCTGTTAATAAAAAGAAGAAGAAGAGTTAACAATTGTGAGAATGTCAAATTGTGTTGTGAAGTGCAGTACAAAGTTCGGGAATTTTAAAGTCGATTATCTCGGAAACTATAACTTTCCGACAAATTTCGTTTTCATATTTGTGATTTGTGAGTGAAACGGATGTAATCTTAAGCCGAAATATTTAATAACTTTCTATTTCGTAATATTTAATTACAAACTCAAACCTTACTTTTGTTTATTTCGACAAATAATTTACCTTACAGATATGTACATACATATATGCCATAAAATTATAGTAACAAAACAGCAATATGGCAGCTCCAGTAGTCGAAATTGTCAAATTAGGGTTGCCAATAACAATGTTTTAGTTTCAGTAACTATAAAAACTCCCTAGGCTTGAGGTCTTTTTATGGTTCCGGACACGCACACAGTGACAAATCAACGTCCGGAAAAAATTCAGGACGCGTTTGCTTCTCTCGTCACTCATAAATAAATTTCCGTATACGATGTCCTATCTCCCTCACAATTTCTGTAAAAATTGGATGTCATCATAATGCAAATCCTGCTTAAAACGTTTCTGTTCCTCGCTTATATACAGGGTGTTCTAAAATTCGTGCAAACTATTTAAAAAGATTTATTTGCTAGTTGCGTTGCGGTCGAAATAACCACAAAATTATATGGATTGGTAGGGGGGTAGAACGCGCCGTAATTGGAGTTAAGGATGGGTTTTGCAACTTTGGGTACTCATTCAGTTAGCGTCATACATATAAATTTGCCATTATACATCCGATTGAAACAGTTAAGGTACCAAATAATTGACAACAGTGAGTACCTACTTTGTAATAAATGCTCAACCAGCCATTTTTGCAGCTACAATTAGAGCCAAGTGAAAAAAAAAATGTTTTTTTTTAAGTTTGGCAATTTTCCCACCAAAATACATTATTAACTGATATTTTTCATTGTTAATTTAAAATTTCTAAGAAATGATCTTATACACATACATAGCACCATTTAAACCTGAAACTTGTGAACTGTTCAATTGAAATGATGGCGGGCTTAAGTTTTTTTTTTAAATGAAAAACATCAAAAAAGTACTACTACACACAAATTATTATGATATTTTTCTTTAATATTTATTATACTATGATTAGTTTTATTTACCCTTGTGCATAGAAGTATGGGACGAAAAACCAGTGCTTTTTCCCAGTGGAGTGATTGCGAAAATGCTTCCTTGTTATAATGTCAAGGACACTGAGCAAACAAACGCAAACACATGTGTATGAACTCTTGTTTTTGATTAAATATGTGTACGTGTTGCAAATGTATACCCTGTGCTCATGTTCCGTCTCAAATGCACATTTCCAAAGAATTTGTTACCGCGGAATGGGCAAACAAATGTGAAAAGTGTGTACGCATTTGCAAGCCAGAACGAACAATATGCGTAGTACATGTGCCGCGATTTTCCAACTTCAATGGAAAAGTTGCAAATGCAAACACATCTGTTTGATGCGACGTAAGGTATTGATATTGAGTTTGCTTGCAAATCCAGAACCGCGTGTACACCACCTTCCGGCCTCCAATAATGAATAAAATTTCTAAAGAAAAAATTTCCAGTAAATTTCTAAGAAAAAATTGAGGTCTTCCTTACATCAGGTCGAGGCATCGTTGGAAATATTTTGAACGTACACACACAAAATTTCTATTTCAAACGTGCGAGCACATGTGTTTGCGTTTCTTTGCTCAGTAGTCAGTGTGTACCCACCTTCAGATGGCACCACTTGTACCATTTTGAACAGTTTTGCTCACTCTTCGCTATCGCTAGCAAAGCTTTCTTGTGCAACTGAAGTGCGGACAAGGGGTTCAAGGGATAAGCCGTAAGATCATAAAAACATACAAAGGGTGGGAAGTAATCGCATCGCCTCCATAGAATATAAATTGTCCACGATGGCTGGACCTGGTGTAGGCAAGGTCGCAATTTTTTCTTAGAAATTTACTGGACATTTTTTCCTTAGAATTTTTATGCGTTATTGGAGTGAGCCACTAACAATTTTTATGAGCGTAGATGAGAAATTTACAGAAAATGTTTTTATTCAGTCTGGTGGTCGACTGGACTACTGAGTTATATTTTCAGATACAATTATACAATGTGTGTCGTTATCGGCTTTAAATCCATAACAATTCCAAGGAAAAAATGTCTAGTAAATTTCTAAGAAAGAATTGCGGCTTTCCCTACATGGGCGAGGCATTGCTGTCTTAATCTTTGGTTACGTCTGCTCTGTAGTAGTAGCGCCTCTACAACACAACAAGGTACTAAGTCAAATTGCGTTTTCCAATCACAATAACTATGCCTAGTTCTATACACAAGGGTTTGATAACAATAACATTAAGAACCCTTATTATAAAACTTTAAGAAACTTTATTGCTGCACTATAGATTCATTTCAACATGAGAACGAAACTTGAAGATTTTCACTCAAATCACGAAAAATTATACAAACACTTAAAGTATCTTATTTGTAGTTATCTAGTGTATTTGTGTAACTATGGCAGATATGGGGTATCGATATCTAGATGTTCGGAATACCCTGTTTATACACCATGTGTGTCATCAAATGGGAGTATTTAGATAAAACTAATTGGGGTATAGATAGACTAGTATAAATAACCTCAAAAATTACTGAGTATAGCCTGATCATCAGTGCCTCTTCTTACTTTATGCAGCACCATCTAGTTGTTAATAATTTCATAAGAAAGCGAAAAATAAGAAGAAGAAGAACCAAACAATTTTTGTGAACATTGAGCCGAATAGAGGAAAATACTTTACTCGACGGAAACCATTTTATAATTGAAGTATGGAGAAACCTACGATAATGATCTTTTTACCATTACGATTTTGTTAGTTTTAATTAAACAAACCTTCGATCACACTTTTCTTTGTTTCATACAAAACCTACATTTTGCACCTCAACCAGGATCTTATTGTAAGATAGCGCGATTTGTTGTTTTTTCGCTCCAAACTTTTAATTTGTCGCATATTCACAATTAATTGTTGTTATTGTTTGCGCTTAAAAACCTGTCAATTGAATTGAAATGTCAAAGTACAGTTTGTGTCACATCAAAACCTCCTTTTATGTCTGCCACGGATACTTTAATATCTAGATATTCGGAATATATCGATATGATTATCTAGATATCGATACCCTATGTCTCTCATAAGCATTAGCATGTTTTATTTTTTAATTTATAGTTCAGAAAAACTCTTCGAGGTGGCGACAGCATCAAACTTATAGATGAGATTGACTCAATACAGCATCTCTAAAGCGATAAACACGATTTCACCGTTACAATTTGATTCGTATAAACGTCAAATTTGTTTATATGAGCCAAACGTGCCATATACGGTCACATTACACCGAAATGAATCGAAACGAAGAAGTTGAGCAAATTTCAACTTTTCAGCGAAGAACTCGATTTCTCAAAGTAATCTCGAATTTCCCCCGAGATTTCTTCATTTCTCTTATTCTGTTTTCAAAGAGCTCAGCGTCAGTAAAACAGTTCCAATTCTCTGATTTCGGAATTGAAATGAAATGACCCAGCAAACAATTTCTCGTAGTTTTGCTTTTGCGAAGAATTCTCGAAGAAGTAAAGAGTAGGAAAGAAATAGTTTCGGATGTAAATAAAATCCTTCATTTGCGAATACTTCGCTTTTCTAAGAAAAACTCGAGTATATAAGGCTATCATAATGCAACCAAAATACATTCAAAAAATTCGAGATAATTTCGATAAAACGATTTGGAATCGAATCGTTTTTACGATTCCATATAGCGTTCCTTTTATCTTTTTTTCGATCGATATCGTATCGAAAACGACTTCGAGATCGAAGTCTTAGTTCATCTTAACGAATCGTGTTCGATTCGATATCGTAATGTTTGCTTTGGGATACAGCATGCGTCTTCGAATTTACTGCGAGATTCTTTCGTTTCTCTGAGTAAGTTTTAAATTACTAATAATGCACAAAACGAAAATAATTGATCTGTTTAGTGACATGTGCTGACATTTGTAGCGTTTAAATAGGGAAAATTGATATAATTAAAGGTGAAATGAAGTGACCAAGACAACAATGTCCACGGACTATTGTTCCCACTTAATTAATGTTCGTTTGCAAGTTCGCTTCTCTAACACCATTAATACAGACATTTACTTAGTTTTTAACATCAATTTCGGTTCGTCAAAGCAATTTGCTATCGAGAGAGTATCTCGAGTTGATAAGTCGAGAATCATGTTCCTTTTAGATCGCTGGTGGTAATCTGTTTTTTTTTCCGTTCGGAATCGAGTTCGTTCTCAAATTTGAAGCCAGATATTACGATTTACTCGCAAATCGTTTTCGAATCATGATATTTTGAAAGGTTCAATTCTTATTCCAGATGTGGAATGTGTTATAAGGCCCGGGGGGGGGGGGGGGGCAGAGAGAGAAAAAGAAGAAAGCAATATACAAATAAAGAGAAAGAAAAGAAGAGATAGATAGAGAACACCTGAAGCTGGGTAGTAAAATGGGTAGTAAATTGAAAAGCAAACAATTCTTATCTTTAACACTTTTCGCAGTGAATTTTCAGAATTAGTACCTATATGTATGGTAGGTATCTATGTATATGTACAACATGTGTTAATTTTTTTTTAATGCCTAATATGCCCTGATCTCACCACTTGTGCCAAATAAAAAAAAAATTAAAAAAAAAATCCTCAAATTTATATGGCATTGCTCAACGTTTTACTTTCTTTATGTAAATTATGTTGTTAATAAAATTCAACAAGCAAAAAAACACATTCTTGTAAACCCCAATTAAAACACCAAATATAAATACAAAAACGATTAAAAATTGTTAAAAAATATCGCAGAAAAGTTATAATCGCTAAAGGTCAAAGAATGGCAGACATTTGAGTTTTTTTTTTTTTTTATAATTAGTTTACTTTTATTAATGATCTTTTTTTTTTATATTTAAAACAATAAAAAAAATGTTGACATTTTAATTCTATTAAGCAAACTATACAAGGTCATTTCTCGTTAGGGAAATGGCGAGTATTTTACTACTCCAGTCCTAACTAGAAATCAAAAATTTAACAAATATTTTTTATAAATAGCATGAGTAGCTGTACCTGTACACATGTATGTATCTATGTACATACCGATATGTAACACATTTTAATTATTATTAGAATTTTATTTGTTATTTCTTTAAAACGCTTTTTACTTGACTAGTTTGCATTTTCTCTAGAAGAATTTCAAGGCGAACTTGATAATTACATTAATTTTCTTTATATTGGTTACTAAATGGAAACACACACACACACACACACATACCCAACAGTAAAAAAAAAACAAGAGCAACAAAAATTTTAAGTAATATTAGGAAAAAAGTAAAATTCTACATCAAAAAGAATAAAAAACATAAAAAAAAAGAGCAATTTTGTTGTAAATCGAATATAGATAAAATGACCTTGACTATAGTTGAATATGTTAAGCGTTTTGGTAATCAACTGATTGACATCTATCTACCTTGATGAGATAACGCAGCATTTCATCAAAATAATTATGGTAGGTAGGTAGTCAATATCGATCAACAACCAAACAAATTTCAGATAACTAAAACCAAAATCATGGTGCTTCCATGAATAAGTTTTAAGTTGTTTTTACAAAATAAAAAAATTTAATAATTTATTTATAGCTCGTGTAAAATCGTAGAACCAGTGCAGTGAGCTATTTGTGTAGATGCCATTGCCAGTCAAGGTTTGTTATTGAAATTTCTGACAGTTTTTACTGTAATCTGCAGCATTCTTTGTTGTTGACAGCTTGGTGGATCTTGCAAACAAATTTAGTTTTTTTGTGGATCAGTTTTTTGTTTTATCCAGATTATGTTATAAAGTGGGGTGGGTGGTAGCTACTAGAGTTGACTGAAAGTATCCGGATAATTTGCAATTTCTGATCTGATGATCCGATTCCTCAAATCCGAATTCGAACTATCCGGATTCGGAGCCAGGACTAAGCAAAAAATATTCAAAATTTCCTCCAGATGGCATTGTTTCATTAGGAAAATGAAAATATCATGAAATTTATATTTTTTCAATGAAGTAATTCAATGTGGATGAAATTTTGAACCTCTTAGATTCGGATAGCTCGGATCCAGATCCGAATAGTTTACAGATCTGGTTATCCGTATATTTTCGGATCCAATTTTCAAGTCTAGTCGCTACTGGGTTGATTTCCAGGCGGTAATAATACTTACGACTTTAAAATGGTGTATTGCACTAGAAAGTGTAGAAACGCAGGTGATAAGAGGATCAGGGGTGGGGGGGGGGTGAAACAGTCGATTTCTTCTAGCACTTTTTTTTTTATTTTCCTCAAATATAATATCTTTCTATCCTATTGAAATGGATGCCTTTCTTTCCAATTTAACATTGAAGATGGAATTTGAATAACATCAAAATAGAGGCAGTAATGTGTGCCCCAAGTACACTAGGAGCAGACATGCTCCCGCGCCGTAGGGTGGTATGCATTTTATAAATATAACGGGTCTTTCAAAATGAGTTTTCAAAAGTAAATAATTAAAAGACATAGAATTTGAATTGAAACCGAAAAAGGTTTTATTTAGTTTTGAAATACACTCTAAAAATGATATCTCCCATATGACCACCTCTTGCGTCTCTACAGTACCTGATTCTTTTATCAAAATTTTCAATCATATTCTGGCATAGTTGCGGCTCTATCTCACCAATAACTCGAATAATTTCTGCTTTCAATGCTTCAACGTTTCGAGGATTATCGTTGTAGACCTGTGCTTTCACATGGCCCCAGAAAAAGAAGTCTAACGGTGTCAAATCACTGGATCTTGCAGGCCAATTCATGAAATAATACGGTCTGGACACTTTATATGCAATAATTGCAAAGTTCCTCTGGTTGTATGACACGTAGCCCCATCCTGTTGAAACCACATGTCTTTAGTATCAATATTTTCCAGTTTTGGCCATAAAAAAGTTGTGATCATCTTGCGATATGTGGTACCGTTAACGGTTATGGCTCTTCCAGCATAATTTTCGAAAAAGTACGGACCTATCACATCACCAGACCACAATGCACACCAAACAGTGACTCTTTGTGGATGCGTTCGCCCCTCTGATCCAAGAAAGGGTTTTTCTCTCCCCAAATACGACAATTTTGTTTATTAACGTAGCCACTGATCTCGAAATGTGCTTCGTCCGAAAAGATGATTTTTTTTTTAAATCGTCGTTTTGTTCCAGTATCCAATTGGACGCATGGAATGATCTTGTGGCAGCAATTCTTATGTCAACTGAACTTTGTAGACCTTCAACGCTAAATTTTTGTGCATAGTACGCCATACAGTTGACTCAGAAAGTCCCAATTTTTGTGAACGTCGTGAAATTGACGTGTTGGGGTCAGCTGCAACCTATCACTTACAGCACCAATATTTTCTTTTAAACGACCCCGGCACGAGTATACTGACGTCTTTCTTGATTTTGTACTGCACCAGTTTCGTGAAATTTCGGCACAATATTAACAATTTGTTGCTCAGTTGGACGATTGTGTCGACCATAAACATCGCGAAATTTGCGAAACACATTTTTCACAGAACGACCATTTTCATAAAATAATTCAATAATCTCAATACGTTGTTGTAATGTATATGACTCCATTTTTATAAATGGCAAACCTTCAGCTGTCAAAATGACATATAATCTGGGTGCGTTCGATGTTTGAAGTGTGTTACACTTCAAAGATCAAGCTATGAATTGGTTTTTTTAGAAAATAGGAACGTTATCACAATACCATACGTCTGCTTTAAAAAACAAAATTCTTTGGAGGCACACATTGGATGTAAAACTAATCCTTACTTACGTTACTTAAGTTTTGTGGAATGACCTTGAGGTTCTTAAGGTCAATAACCTAAAAAGCTGACACTTACATCAGAATTGCGGTTTGCGTTACTTTGGCATTTCAAAGGATCTGAATATAACGTTGAACTCCTGCTCCATATCCTGTCCCTGGCAATTGATTGTGCAGCAAGAAATTCCTTTAAATTAAGGGAATAAAAAGACTTGTGATCACCAGCTATATTTTTCCGTCCAGTCCGGACTTCATCATCATCTGAAGTCCACGTTCTCTCTCTCTCTCTCTCTCTCACTCTCTGCGTTGTGTTCTTCTCCGGGTGATATAGATCAAATGTCCGGCGTCGTATGGATTTACAGGAATTCTCAATTTTCCTCCTTTTTTTTGCTCCAGATTTTTTTTTCTTTCAGTTTTTCAACTTTCAGGTTAGACCAGGAGAGCGAGCCGAGGTTGATTCCTTTTTGGAGTGTTTTTTTTTGTCCGTCCGTCAGTCCGTGGTCCAGATGTCGATAAGCAACATTTTTTTTTTTATTATTTTGTACGCGCCATTTATTGGTTTGGTATATCGTTTTCGTTTTACATATAATATTCATCCAATCTTTATACTATAAAAACTGAAATTTGCGGGCAC
Organism: Dioctria linearis; assembly: GCA_963930735.1. Classification (NCBI taxonomy): domain Eukaryota; kingdom Metazoa; phylum Arthropoda; class Insecta; order Diptera; family Asilidae; genus Dioctria; species Dioctria linearis. The sequence continues at coordinate 32,880,994 of OZ005740.1, read as the reverse complement.
ATTGAATATAGACTATCATTGATATTTCTAGAATCTTTTTTGTGTTATTTATAAAAGATGTCTCTACTTATAGTGGAAAAAACTCGAAAAATCTTTAATAAAGAAATTTCCTAGCGAAAGTAGGCGTTTCGTATCAGCAGGAACCGTATACTCATCAGTACGACTTGGTTCCTGTCTACCATATACGACAAAGTGAACAGCAAAGCTGACCTTATTTATATATGGACTTAAAATTATAAATAATAAAACGGTTCTTACTAATATGAAACGCCTGCTTTTGTATAGAAATTTATTTTTTAAAGATTTTTCGATTGTAAAAGAGTGTTTTTTTTTGCCACCCAATTCTCGAGCTGCAAATTTGGCAGTAAACTCGGTCAATTTTATATTGAATAAATTTGCTATGAATTTATTTCATAGCAAAATTCTCTATGTCTCTACTTACACGGAAAGAAAATATTTCTTATTTAGTTGTTGTTTATAGTGAATTGTTCAAAGAACGAGATATTCGTCTAATTGGTGATATTATAAGTGACCGGTAATATTTTATACCAATGATTCATCATTTAAAAGTTCCATGTTTCAAAAAGTAGATTTCTTGGTAATGTACTTACAATCAATCTCTCTATATTGTTTATCGCAACTTGTACGAAAATATTTCTGTCTGATAAGAAGACATTTGGCAATAGAAAAAAACCCATAAGCGTAATACTTTTGCTGCAACGTAATTAAATTTAGTCAAACAACAGTGCGAAATAGAGAACTATTTACTACCACATCTACAAAGATTTAATTATTTTCCAAATCAGTGCAACTACATATATTCATCAAAACAGTAGTTTTGAATTATTTTCCCCAGATAATGACAGAATCAACTTGACTTCAGAATTCATTGTTACACACAATTCGTCAATAATAATAATAATAATATCTCTTTATAACAGCAATAAAATTTCGCCAACAATAATTATAAAGGTAATATAAGACATGATAAAGAAAGGTGATAACGCTGATTTGTTGATTCTTTAATTAATTCAGGTATATTTATATGATTATATATGTACTACTTATTTATTTGACATGTATTTATTTATCTTGATTGCAATTATTTAACAATCAGTAATATACTTAATCAATAAATATTATTGAGATAACAATATTTTCTTATCAATGCTGACAACAATATTTTACTTGGTAATAATACCTTCTCTGGTAATACTCTAAATTGATCGCAGGAAATAAATACTTGAGTTGAGATGCCGCAATAATTATAATTAAAGATTTTAGCTGCCATTCTTTGATTATTATTATATTATTCAACAACATTTCAAGTAAAATTCCATGAAAACAAAATTTTCCATTTTGTTTGTTTTTTTGTCAAAGGCTTGGTTTTGAATCTGAGTGTTGTCTTCTCTGTCTATTTTTTTGTTTTTTTTTTAATAGAAATATCTAGAATTTGACAATTGCTCTTACTGTTAAAAATTGCTCATTGCTAATTTTGATAACACCACACAAATTATAAACCACAATCAACCCATCCAGAATCAAATTTTAACGTATTCTTGGTTATCTTCAAATTTGGTGGTGCGGTTATTAACCGAAAATGTCATTTCTTACAGATAAATTTTTTACCGATAACAATAATTGGGAATTTTTCCAAAATATAGTTAAATACAGGAAACAAAATGTTTTGTAGAATATATGAAAAAAACAAAAGTCTTCTTTAATTAAATAAACCCATCGAAGAAGCAACATGGTCTTGGTGGATATACATATCAATGGTATTATTTGTCATTAACACGATGGTATGGATAAGATTGAAAGATAGAAGCCCATTAATGAAAAGCCAATATTATATCTTAAACATATAGGACGATCTAATTAATCATTAGCACTAATTATTCATTAAGATGTTGTGTGTCACATAGAATCAATAACAGTTCATAATGATTGATGTACACTAATGAAGTGTTTTTTTCTTCATAAAAGGACTAATGAGGAACAATGTACAAAAACTGAATGAACCTATTATGTAGTATAAGATAAATCTAGAAAAAGAAGAAGATTAAATGCGAGACACAAACTATAATATCAAAACAGTTTTTAATGTTTTTTTTTTTCAAGCCATTCATGTCATATGTATGTCAAAATCAATTTGACAGTACAACTTAAAGAATATGCAGCGCGTGCGCACTTCTGCAGTTGCCCATTAGCATCTAAATGAGTCATTAGTTAATTATTTATTTATTAAGAGATTTTAGGCACTCTGGTATTGGATTAAAAAAATCAGAAATATTATGTTATCTAGAGACTGCAGGAAGTGAATATTTGTAAAAAAAAAAAATAGTTCAAATTATCTTACTTAATAAATAAGTTCTCGAAATATCTAAGAATATTGAATATTTGTCGCTTTTTTGTCGTAAATACATATACGAAAAAGAGAAGTTTTTGAAGATTTATGATTACTTGATGCTCTCATTATTCTGAAGAAAAATATCTAATCGTCTATAAATTATCGCTTTTTTGTCGATTTTTTTTTTTCTTCTAAAGTTTAAATGCACTAAAAGCAAGAAAAAAGATAGAATTGGCCAATTCTTACGACACCCTCTAGATATGAATACGCTTATGTAATTGAGCGGGGTTACCATGCGCGAGTTTGGTTGTTTAAGTAGTTTTTTGCATCTATTTCTATCTAGAATGGTTCATTGGATAGCAAAAATAATTATATAATCAATTTCATTGGATTTTGTGTTCTGAAGAGCCTCTCAGTACAATAAAAAATGTCTACGACTAAACTAAACCTTTGTATGGCAACACAATGCCCGATTTAGTTCATTTTTGAAATTGTATTTACTTCATACCCCGGTTAACGTTATTAAATGGTTCCTGAAAAACGCGACTTTAACCGAAACAACGTTATATGAAGCAATTAAATATCCTTGTAAAAAAAATTATTGCTATTATAACAATTTATGTATAGTGTGCAGTGTGAAAAAAATTAAAATTTATGTACAAAGTGAAATTTTCAAATATCACCACCTGCTTAGAATTATAGAAAAACTGTTTACAAAAACGTTACAACGAAACAACAGGGCGATACATTGGGGTATGATTATAATGGCGGATCAACGTTACAGCGAAACAACATTGTTCGGGGCAACGTTAACCGGGGTGTGACGTACTATTTTTATAAAAATGCTGTGCACAAAATTTCAGCTCTCTACGTCAAAGCATTCTCAAGCTGCGTCAAAATATATAATGAAATATGAAATTTTTGTACGGCAACCCTACGAAGGAGTTACCTGATTTACCCTATTTTTGAACTTAAATCTACAATTTTTGTAAAAAGGCCATGTGTTGTAGACCCTATAAATCCATTATCTAGGGTATAAAGCCAGGTGGATATGCTGAGTTGAAATTACTACCCTCAGTTTGGACGAAACGAACTAATTTTCAAAATTATAAATTTCGAGTGTTCCCGCCCTATCTTACCCGGGGGTTATTCGTAGCTTTCCTTCATCCTAGAATTTAGAAGTCGAGAACACCAAGTCACAGTCAGCATTAGTCAGTGCTGGTCTCCCCCAAGGTTCGCTTCTTGGATCAACTCTCTTCATTTATTATACCTATGATAAGCCTGCCAATGACTCAAATTCTATCACACTGCTATATGCTGATGCCTCTAATCTCTTACGATATGACCACACCATGTCAGCCAACTTCGCCGCTACCAAAGAAAAGCGGCATGTCCTCAAAAGAGAAGCTTCAGCCTTCAAAGAACACCAAATATCTTGAAATCTGTTGAAATTCAACAGTCATACCAAACTGACCCTGAGGAAATCTAACTATGCTTACTTCCTACCTAACCCTATTATCAGAAGGAGAAACGATCTGCCGACAGATATAAAGCTGCTATGAGCTATTGCTTCCCCACGTGGCACACCATTGTGCTATCCTATATGAAGTAAATTAGCGCTCTTGAAAGAAAGATCCTCCGTGCCTAAATAGTACTGTATACAGGAGACCCGACAGACGCTACTTTCCCAACTCCATTTTGTATAATTGTTATAGTGCACACATTATTCCAATCGAGAATTACCTCCAAACTCTTGCGGTCAAAAAACTTGAGATCTCTCAAATTCATATTGTAAACTTCCGCTATTTATCAGCTCTTCACCTTATTAACTCAGAAACGAGAAACATTTATTACTTGGGCGAAAGATTTACATTTTCACCAGCACGGAAAACTACCATCGTGGATAGGACAACATCCTAGACGGAAGTCATTGGTATAACTGGCGCTGCTTCACTATCGTGGGACATACCAACTTTGGCCCATTCAGGACCTCCGATATAATTATCGTCTTGAAAACAAAAACGCCAGACATTAACTCCCGCACCCATCAACATCCCCATTCCATTAAATTCAACCACCCCATAATTGCAAGACAAGAGACAAACACTCTCTCTTAAGACATTTGGAAGAAGAAAAGTGAATTGGTTTCGGTCGTATCTTAACAAACAGATCTCAGAGGATTGAAGTAAACGATGTTATGTCAGGAGCAATAAACTGTGCCTTAGAAGTATACCCCAAGGTTCTAACATGGGAGCATTCTTATTTATATATAATTATGTGGGTAATATTCTGGACCACTGCAAATTAAGACTCTTTGTATAGATGATACGTCGTTATTGTATATTACAGATGACAGAGTGAATTTTAATCACTGACTAGAATCATCTTAACAAATAGTTAAAAACGAATAAGTTAAGCTTAATAATACAAAAACAAAAATGATCCGTTATTAATTTAACTTAACTTAACTTCCATTGATAGTGTCGTTATTGATTTAACGAGACTTCAGAGATTACAAAATAAAGCAATGTGGATTGTTTTACGTTGTGGCAGAAGGACATTAGTAAAATTTATGTTTAACACGCCCCAGTATAGTAAAACTACGAATTGTTTCCCAAATATTTGTGCAGAATTGTAAATCTAATTAGTGATATGCAGGCGTATCAACTACGAAATATAATGAAATGGATTTCAGAGTTTTTATACAACTTCCAGAACTCAGATTATGATTATGTTTGGCGGGGATAATAGCTCGGCGTATATGCCTCGAGACCCAAATTGTAAAATAAAAGTTTTTTAAATGTACATGTATAAAACATGTATATATGCAAAATTGTCTTTAACGTAATGGATAGTTGTTAGAATGTATAACAAATTTGTGTACTTAGATGCATCGAGTAGGTAAAAATATTTCATTGTATATTACGAATACCGCTGATGAACTCCGTGGCGGGAGCGAAAACGTTTCGGAATAGCACGGCCACCATATTTACTGGAAAATTAGATCTGATCGGTTTTTTACGAAAAATTGTATCGATGCATGTATGTCACCTCCAATGGGTCGAGCAACGAAGATGCCCAGTATAAAATGCACCCGCGATGGTGGAAAGTAGTGTACCATCCGCTCGCACGACGTTTATCATGTTGTATATATTTATATATGCAATATTGGGATAGGCTGAGTACCCACTAAACACAAAATCGAGGCAGAGGGGAAGATTTGATTTTGCTACTACCCCTTAGAACTTCTTGAAACTCGAAGGGTTACTTTTTTATTTTAAAAAAAAAAACATTTGTTTGTTTTGATTTATTATTATTTTTTAAATATGTTTATTGAAATAAAATTTATTTTTATACAGTATAACACCTTTTTTTTTAATATGCTTGCTTCCCCAAATGTTTCACAACCTAGATACGCCGCTGCTCTAAACAGGTGTGTGTGTGTACAGTGTTAATATTATTATAATTATTATTACATATTGGCAAAGAAATTTCCGGAATGTAAAAAAAAAAACCAAAAATATGCAAAAATCTCTGATTATCGCGCTTTCATTTTCTTGCATCTTGTCTGTCTGTGTCGAACGTCGTCGTCATCATCGTCATTCATGGATATATGGTAAGTATACGACGCATCGACTTTCTCACCTCACCTAAATACAATATGTATTGCGGCGGCGGGCATGTGCAGATATAAAAATTGGGCGGACCTGGCAAGGCAAATCAAACATTAACTGCGAATAGTAGACACTTACACTTGCTTAATGTATGAATCGAGGGGGCCAAGTTTATTTGAAAGCTCGCACAAAATGTTAAGAAAAGTACACTGAAAAGTTACATCATGTCGACACAAAAAAAAAGATGGTGTTGGCGGTATAAGCGGTAGCGTTGGTAAACTTGACAATCGACCGCATATTCCCAGTCCCATTTACTTTTGCCGCTTATAATTTGCTATGTGCTTTGAAAGCTGTTTATAAGTATGAACAAGCATAGCTGCGTGAATATTGTGTTTTTTTTTTGTACCCTGTATTCGCATAGTGATTGGCGAATTTTCTTTTTGGCTTATTTGTAGTCATCGGACAAGCAATTGACCTAAATATTTCTTTTAAAATCAATTGGCCAAAAATCCGGTTATAATACACATACACCTATGATGAACAGATTTTACTGCTATACTACACAATCTGACTTCAGTAAGAAATGAAATTATTTGGGGTTTTTTTTTGTAATATTTTTCTTAAGAAAGAGAGACCTGCGCAGCACACAACTTTTTGTAAAAGTGAAGACCTCGAAAGAATTTATGATGAAATAATTTTTTTTCTTCGTCCGTCCAAGCAATTATTGATAATAATAATAATAATAATAAGAAGAAGAAGAAGAAGAAGAAGAAGAAGAAGAAGAAGAAGAAGAAGAAGAAGAAGAAGAAAAAAAAGTTAAAAATTATATTTTAGTTAAGTTCTATAATTTAAAAATAAAGAGCACGGAGCAATGATCTTCTTTTGTATACTTTTGTATAAAAAATAAGTGTCATCAATGAAAAAAGAAAACTGAAGGCAGATAAATGAACTGTTGGATGGAATGCAAATAAATATACCCGAGGGGTGGGGGACACAGCAAGCACAATGGTCTTTCATGGCCGAAGTTTTTTGACATCCGCAACTGCGCATACTCCATAGGATTAATATTCACATATACATGAATACATAAATAGGATGTAGCGCAGCAAGCAAAGAATTGTCGACTTCTGTTTCATATATGCCTTATAATTTCCAACACACACACACTCCACACATGCATACTTGCGAGCGACTTGAAATTATAAAGGTTTCTTCTATCAAGTGCAGGGCAGAAGTTGTACGACTTTGTGTGTTTATGATGACAAAATTCCGACTAGAGAGCATGTGTTAAAAGTACATCTGGCCTGAACAACTGAACAAATAATGCTAGCGATGCGACTTGAAGTTCATACCTATGTAATCTTGATGACTATAGCATCCGAAAGATTGTTTTTACACGAAATCATAAAATTTTTAAAATGAAAAAAACAACAACAAGTAGAGAGCCAGGGAGCAACCTCCTTTGGAGGCAACATGAATTTGTCATCAAAAGTATTACTTAAGGTATTAACTCCTCCTGAGGGAAATGGAAGGAGAAAGTTGAAAATTTAAATAAGATGCTAAGTGTGCGCTATAAATAAAATTTACATAGAAATAAGGTTCCTTGACTTCTTAAGGAGCAGGAGGAGGTGAAGGATTATGGGAGGAGGAGTACACAGGGACGACAATTATTTGTATGCGTAATGATGACCAGAAGATTTAGAAGTGGAGTGGACTAAATTAAAGTTTTAAAGGAAACCTTTTTAAGGATTTTGTGTATCTTACTTAAAGGTATGAAAAAAAATTGTTTGTTTTTTTCCTCTTGAATTTAAGGATTTTTATGTGGCTGTAGGTTTTTCGCGTAAAAAAAAATTATTTAAATTAATAGATTCACACTCAACTCCTCCGAGGGTACCTGTCTTTTGTGTTGTAAAATAGAAGTAGGTATGTATGTAAGTTAGCACGGAAAGTGATGAAATGCATTTAACCATTGGTTGTGCCTTAGCAACAAGCTGTTACTGGTGCTACTGTTACACGATTGTTACGATAGAAAAGTAATAATTTCAACAAGCGCTAGAAGGGCGCAGGATATCAAGAACACGTGCTTGCGGTGAAGTGATTTTGAATCGCAAGTATAGTGAATGCTTCATAGACATGTGACATGTGAGCACGGTTAATTTCTGAGCTGACAGACTTTTTCTGAGATTTGTTTAAAAACGTTATCCTCTTCTACGCAAACTCCTAGAAAACTCCACTAAGATGACTAATATCCTGAGAACACAAGATTTTGTTTTTTTATATGTCTATTATTAAAATAAAGCTGAGGGAATGCTTTATATGATGCAACGTAGATACAGCATGGTAAAATGAAACAAAATAAGGAAAAAACGAGTTTTCAAACAAAACTGAGGCCAAGCCGCATGAAAAAGTAGAAAATAAACTTTTCTTCACACACAGAGGTGGACTCAGATTTTTTGATTGGGACATTTCTCTTGAATATTCTTTCTCTTCATGAATCAAATCACTTATTACCTCTGATTGATCATACTGAAATATATCGGTGATTGTCAGCGAATAAAATCTGAGTCCACCTCTGTGTGTGAAGAAAAGTTTATTTTCTACTTTTTCATGCGGTTTGGCCTCAGTTTTGTTTGAAAACTCGTTTTTTTACTTATTTTATTTTCTGCCTTTTTCACGTTAACTAAATTGTTATTACGTGCTGCATGGAGATATTTTAAAACAATTTTTAAGTCATATTTGGTGCCGATCCGAAAACAAAAATTTTTCGAGTATTAAATCGTTGAAGTACTTACTGCAACGGTTTTCTGAAATTCAAATTATGTTTTAAGCAGCGCTTTTTAGCTGTATTCCAACTTGATCCCATATAACATGAATTTTCCCGATTTTCCTTGTTTTCCACAGACTTTTGTATTACTATGAATTTTTTTTTAAAAATTTACATGAATTTTTCTCGATTTTTCATGCATGTTTTCATGATTGTTGAAGAGAAAGTATTGATGCCAGTAGGACGGAAAAAAATGGATTCCGAATAGCTTATAAAACTTTTTGTCGGAAAATTTTCCAGAAAAATTGGAAAATTCTGAATTTTTCCTGAAACAGATTTATCACTAATCATATCGATGAAAATTTGTCCGATGATTTTCCCGCTTTTCCACAAAAGCAACTTTATGCAACTCATTTCGCTCTACAACCTTGTCTTAGGTTGCAAAACGCTCAAACGCTTCTTTGGTCGGAAAAACTCCGGAAAAGCGTTTTACATGAATTTTCTTCGATTTTTTCTGCAAGTTTTCACCATTAGTTGATAGGGAACTTGATCCTGCATAATTTAGAAAACTTTTCCGGAAATTTTTTTCGGAAAATTCTGCATTTTTCCTGAAACGGATTTATCACTAATTAAATTTGTACCAAATTTTCAAATGATTTTTCCCGATTTTCCGGGTTTTTACATGGAAATTTCCGGTTCAAATTTTGATAGATTCAATTGTCACGCGACATGAATCTGCTGAATCAGCTCGCTGTGATGATGAAAAGTGGGTCTTCGAGAGTGTCGAAAATAGTAAAAAAGAAATATCTAAATAAATAGACAGACAAATTCGTGTACGAGTTAAAGGGAATGGCCTCATAAAAACTGTAGGGGTTTATGGGATATGAGTGGGGCAGAGATCATACAAATTTTCCTGTGGAGTAAGCGAAGTCAAGGGTATTATCGACAGCAAAACTAGGGATGTAATTAAAAGTGACAGAGAGCAGATAATTAATAAAAATTAAAAAAAAGAGAAAGAGCAGATCCCTGAGATATACCGGTCGATGATAATAAACATCGAATTATTAGAATTTAGGCGACAAGATAAAAGAATTTCAATCTACACTAACTTTATTATAAAAGACTAAACTGGAAAATATAAACTTAAAAAATGTCTACATGTGCATTGCAATTGCTTTCGAATCACTTTCAGATTGAAATAAATATTTGCATGATATTGGATACAATATATAACTACCCAGTAGGAATTCGTTTCTCTCCTTACTTAGTAATTGATGATTTCGCCCCTGAAAAAAATCCGATTTGTAAGTGCTTACCAAAATAAGGTTTGGTAAGTGAATTGGTAATAGCTCACATGTTCCAGGTTCAATTGTTCCAGAAAAATCATTGAAAAATGTAACAAATTACAAAAGTAATTTTTAAGAATTGAATGGGTAATAGCTGACTTGTTCAAATTTAAGCCTTTTCGTAGAAGGCTATGTCGAGTCATGATAGTGAGGAAATTTTATTTTACTGTTGGAAAAATATATACAGGACAATGAAGATGAAATCGTAAGCAAAAATATGAAATAACAAATTTTGTGTTGTGCTCATTTTCGATGTTTATATAGATATGTGACTCTAATGAGGAAAATACTTCTGCCGGGGGGTACAAGGGAAAAATTCTTTTAAGATAATAATACCAAAAACCTTGTATAATTGAAGCTTTGAAGTCTCCAATTATGTAAGAGCTTACTGGTAAATGGTTGATTCAAGCATTACTTGTAATGAATAAAATAAGATATTACTTATAATGAGCAAAGTATCACGTTACCGGTATGGAGACGAGTAACCACTTACCCTGCTATGACATCAAAATGTAAAAGTAATTAATTCGGTAATTTGGATAGTAAGGGGTAGACCTTACAAATTGTCATTATAGAATTCGGTACAGAGAGTCGGTAAACGTTACTGTAGTACTACTACTCCTATCTACTACAGCAATTTATATCTTAAAAAAATTCTCAATATTTCTCGCCATTATCTTACCAATGGATACGGTATATAAATACATATAGTACATATGTATGCAGAGAAGATACCCACTCCTAATAATCTTCTCAAAATGAAAGTGATAATAATATCATTTTAAGATGAAATTTTAAGAATTCGAATTTCAATGGATGTGTCACCCGGTCTAAAAGTAATAAGCCAGCAGAGCACTCGAAAATAGCTCTTCCAGCTCTAAAATAATTTTTCACTTTGACATAAAAGAGAAAAAAGAAATTGCTTGGAAAAATTCACTTTTAAGATTTCTTCCTTCGCCAATTCGTCTTTAGAAAAAATTTATAAGAAAAATTTTGAGAATCAATAAATTTATTATTAAATAGATATAGCCGCACCGCACCGCGTTACATTAAGTCATCTCTTCTTAGGAAATGAATTTAATTTTACAATTTCAAGAAATTACAATAAAAATATCTCTATAATTTCGCACCTGGTAAAAATTCAAAGAAATTTCGCATTTTGAGTTTGTGCCAAAAGATCAGATTTTGTTAGCCCCGGATTCGTGAAGTAAATATATAATATTATATCTATACATATATACAATATATAGGTATATATCAGAGTTTAGGTAGGAGGATATTTTAAGCATTTATACACACATTTCCACGAACTATGTAGAGAAAAACGTAAAAGTGAGCCTTTCCTTATTCCAGCTAGATACATAATTCAGAGATTTTTGACATTATGAAGAGAAGTTTTTATGTATTAAGTCAATTATGTGTGTAAATATGTACTCTGTGCTGGAAAGAAAAAATAAAAGCTCAGTTAATTTGCTCTGCGTAGGCATATATACCGTGTACATGTGTACATACATATATTTACCTGTTCTAATAGATAATTAAGCATAATTCATTTATTCTTTACATATTGGGTTCCATTTTTAATGCCATTTGTACAAAATAGAAAGTTCATAAATAATAAAAAAAAAAAAAAATCACCAAAGTTATAACGTCGTCGAAAATGTAAAAATAATCGTTGCTTGCAAGACAGACCAACTGACAAATTTTGACTAAATCCTGATTTTAGTTTTTCTCCTTTTCAAGGAAATGTCAGACGCTTCCGTTTCTTGAATCAGATATTTTCGATGTGCCAAAAAATAATAATTAGGGCTCCTTCAATCTGTCGCTCCATTATAGAAAAGCGCATCCATCATGTGTTGACGAGTCTTTTGGTTCTTGTTATAAAATAGGTATAGGATGTTTTCGAGTTAAGATTTTTACTTATGGCGAAAGCTTTTTTGTGCTGTTATAAATTTTACAAATGAAGAGTGGGCGAATAGAAGGACACACATATCCGCAGTAAGCCGCTTGTCGTTTTTTGACGGGATCGTGTTCTTTCAAAAAAAAGCACCCAAAATAGCACAAAGTATTAATATCATACTGGGATAATTTGTTTTGTTTGCCCACTCCAAATATTCTCTGCACATTTCAATTTTGTGGGGGGGGGGGTCATTTTGTCATTTATGGCATCCCCCTCCCCATAAGTACCTACCATACAAATTTAGTTTAAGTGGCGTCACGATTTTGTCAAAAACTTATTAGGGATAGGTTACATTGCAGTCTGTATATCGTCAAAAAATAATTGGATTGGTATAGAAAAGACGAAAGGAGGGTAGGTAGGAAAAAGCGCCGAATCAAGTCGAGTTGGAATGTTGTATATACATTTGCCCATTACAAAAATTCAAGATTTTTACTGTATATCATCATAGATCTAAAAAAAAAAACTTAAAAGTTGATAATAAAGCTGTTCCGTTTTAGAATATGTAGGTTTCTGAAAATGCCCTATCTCGTCAGGGTTGGCATGTCATTTAGGCCGGCGTACTGTGATTTTTTGAGGCCAGCCCGTCCTTTTAACTCGTACACGAATTTGTTTGTCTGTACATTTCTTTTTTACTGTTTTCGACACACTTTTCGTCATCACAGCGAGCTGAAATTTGGCACACAGGTTCATGTCGCGTGACAATTGAATCTATCAAAATTTGAAACGAAAATTTCCATGGAAAACCCGGAAAATCGGGAAAAAACATTTGAAAATTTGGTACAAATTTGATTAGTGATAAATCCATTTCAGGAAAAATGCAGAGTTTTCGGATTTTTTCGGAAAAAATATTCCGGAATTTTCCTACTTTTCCAGAAAATTTTCCGGTAAAAAAGTTTTATAAATTATGCAGGATCAAGTTTCGTATCAACTAATGGTGAAAACTTGCAGAGAAAATCGAGCTAAATTCATGTAAAACGCTTTTCCGGAGTTTTTCCGACGAAGGAAGCGTTTGAGCAACCTAAGACAAAGTTGTAGAGCGATATGAGTTGCATAAAGTTGCTTTTGTGGAAAACTCCATAGAAAACCCGGAAAAGCGGAACAATTTTCATCGATATGATTAGTGATAAATCTGTTTCAGGAAAAGTGCAGAATTTTCCAATTTTTCTGGAATTTCCGGAATTTTCCAACTTTTACGGAAAATTTTCCGACAAAAAAGTTTTATAAGCTATGCGGAATCAGTTTTTTCCGTCCTACTGGCATCAATACTTTATCTTCAACAATCATGAAAACTTGCATGAAAAATCGAGAAAAATTCATGTAAATTTTTAAAAAAAAAATCATAGTAATGTGGAAAACAAGGAAAATCGGGAAAATTCATGTTATATGAGATCAAGTTGGAATACAGCTAAAAAGCGCTGTTTAAAACATAATTTGAATTTCAGAAAACAGTTGCAGTAAGTACTTCAACGATTTGATACTCGAAAATTTTTTGTTTTCGGATCGGCACCATATATGACTTAAAAATTGTTTTAAAATATCTCCATGCAGCACGTAATAACAATTTAGTTAACGTAAAAAAGGCAGGACAGAAAAAAAATAACTAAAAAAAGGAGTTTTCAAACAAAACTGAAGCCAAGCCGCATGAAAAAGTAGAAAATAAACTTTTCTTCACACACAGAGGTGGATTCAGATTTTATTCTCTGACAATCATCGATATATTTCAGTATGATCAATCAGAGGTAATAAGTGATTTGATTCATGAAGAGAAAGAATATTCAAGAGAAATGTCCCAATCAAAAAATCTGAGTCCACCTCTGTGTGTGAAGAAAAGTTTATTTTCTACTTTTTCATGCGGCTTGGCCTCAGTTTTGTTTGAAAACTCGTTTTTTACTTATTTTATTCAATATATTTTACTTCAATAATTTTTGAAAATTCGAAATTTAACAGATTATCAAAAAGACATTTTTCAAAGACTAGAAAATTAGTCTCACTCTGACTATTTTCATATAAATACATATGTGCACTCACTTAATTCTAGTAAAAACAGGTTTAATAAATTTGATTAAATAAAAAAAAAAAACCTTTATCTCAGAGAGAATAATTTTATTAATAGTAGGTAATGAATCATAAATAAAAAACTATACATAGTAATAACATACCTAGTAAGAGAAGCCGGAAGATTATTTTTTTATTACCACAGAAAATCAATTTTTTACTAAAAAAAAAAAACCCCCCATCATAATCAATCAAGTCTAGAGAAATCGTAAAACCTTGATTAAGAATTTTCCGCTTCATAATAATAACTTCAACACTTAATTTTAGTTTATACCAACATTAAGTAAATATAAAAAAATATTAATTGAAAATTATTTATATGACCTCGTTTCCTCTTGTAATACTTTCATACCTATCTATCTATACACATTGTCAATTCAGGTAAGTAGGTAGGTAGATAGATAGATAGGTAGGTAGCCTACCTAGGTAATTGGACTTGTTAAATTCACACAAACATCTCGATTATTGGAGATTGAATGTATATTTGCGTGGATGCCAAGAATTTCATGAATCACATCTTAAAACAAGTGGAACATTCCACGAAAGCTTAATCATTATGATAAATCTACTTTGCGCTCTCTGAACAATTTTTATACCCAGAAATTCTGTATGTATGTATGTATGTACATTCGGTATAGCATATATGCAGCAAGTAGGCAAATATACAGTAATCTTGGGATAAAAACATAAAAAAATCTCGACAAAATAAATACTTTTTAACGACCGTACCAACTATAGATTCTATTAATATGTCTATTATCATTACGTAAATGCAACAAGCAATTAAAATGTCTTTGTGCTTTATTAGCATAGTAAAATTGCAGGTGCTATTTACGTTCTAAAGTTAGTAAATTTTCAGATTATTATTATTATTATTATTGCATGTATGTATGGCTTGACTACCTACCTAGATAAGATGGAAAACAAATTACACCACAATTTAATCTTATTATTATATAGCCTCGAGCCTCCGGTCGGTATACCGCTATATTATTATAGAGAAGAGTCAAGTGAAGCCGGAGAGACATTGGAAAAATAAATAAAAAAAAAGAAAGAAAGAAAATTAAAATTAAATTATGATTATGATTGCATGTTTTACGTTGTGTTTTAACAAATCAGAGAGAAAAGTCTCTTATTAAAGACAACCAAGAAGATCAAGAATAAGAACAAAATCAACAGCAGCAACAGCAGCAGTACCTACCTAGATAAGAAAATTCTCTTGTGCAACTTTGCTTGATAATCTTTATACATTTTTTTTTTGTTTTTTTTTAGGTATGTACTGTAAGGGGGGTGTGTACACCTCTATGCAATCGATATAGAAGCCGAAGTTAATTAGAACCATCTCATCGTATGGGGGCTAAATATAGTCGCAAAAACAACCAACCACTAGTATTCCTCTACAATACAACGAGCATCGTTCGTACCTAAAAATAGAAAAGAAAGTCGGCGTCTGACAATTCTCTTTTAGCATAAAGAATTCCCTGTAGCCGCCACCTACGAACTACGATGGCGACAATGAGGCGAATAATAAGAAGAAGAAGAAGTAAAGAAGGAACATGGTGGATAGTGGAATCAACCCGGTGGTGGTGTGGTGGTGGTGGTGGTGGTGGAAAATCGCCACTATATCAAAGCAAAGCATGCTCAATGACTAGCCTATGCCGGTCTCTTCTCTAACAGGTTGGAATGGAAGGAAATACTTTTTCCAAGCGCCCAAGAAAAATCCATTCTCTATAGAGTTTAGAGAGGAGACTTTCAGACACATTCTCAGATGATTCTGCCCCCCCAAAAGTCTAAACCCAAACCCAATTCAAATGGCGGAGAGAGCGCACTTCAAGAACTAAACTTATGTTGAGGCGATATACACATGTATGTACCTACTCAGTATATATATATATATATGTATCTACATAAGTAAACACCAACAGCAGCAGCATAATATGCGCGGCTTATCCTTTATGTCATACCATGAATGGGGGGGAGTGGTGAGACTTGATGATTGGGGGGTTTTTATGGGGCGCTATGCAGTAAATCCATTCGAATTAAGAACAGAGCATACTCCGTACTGGTCACGTCACCACACAAGATCCTGCGTCATCCAACGGAGACTAAAAAAAAAAAAAACAAACAAAAAAAACCAACAAATCTTAAAGCGTAGGCAGGCACCAACAAGTAGAGGAAAGAAAGGGTTTTCTCCTCTTCTGGTTGTTTTTTTTTTCTTATCTGAATTGTAATCAATTTTTACTCTTCCATATGTTTTGATCAAATTTTATTTACCATCAAATGAAAAAAATTTCAAGGAGAAAGAGAAAAAATGGCGCGCTCCTTTCTAAATTTTCTGTGTGAATTTGTGATATACTTTGTCAGAATTTCATTCAACTCAAGGCTCATTTCTCTCGTGCTTGGATGATTCCATAAATAAATCATGAAAGAATCTACAAATAGGAGGCATAGCCATTTATTTTAAGTAGGTAGGTAGGTATGTAGTGGGTGGACGCGTCTGCTAGAGAAGGGATCACTTTTTTGTCGCAATAGGGAATTATATTCAGATGCGATGTAGTCCTGTGATTACTGATTCAATCTACAATTTTTTTAAAAAAAAGGATAAAGAAAAAATGACGAAAATCTTTTATTGTTCGTCAAATTTAAAAGTATGCAGTAATTTTGAATTTAAATTTAAAGCAAAGAATTTGAGAAAATGATTTTAAAAAGTTTTTTTTTTTTGTATTTATTTAATTTCATAAAATAGTTAGTTTTGCGACAAATTATTTTGCTGACAGAAAAACGAAGCTGCTGTTCGTCTCTATGCTAACAAATCATGTCAGCTTAGACTTAGAGCAGTCATGGTTATATGAAAAAAAAATATGCCATACTGAGGAAACATAACATCTGCCATATTGAAATCATCCAGCTAATTTGGGCGTTTTTTTTTTTTTATATATTATTAGGCCAAACAGCACAACACGACAGAAAGGAGATGGGTAATAAAATTAGGGAACATGATGATTGTAGCAAAGGTTCCAATCTATGTCATTCTCTGCGGAATATACATACAGGGTGTTTCCCACTAGGAGGACAATAGAGCGGGAGGTGATAGTACTCACTTAGACGAACCAAAAATTGTATGGCAGGATGGAGGGCATATCAACCGTTTAGGAGTTACAGGGTGATTAAGAAAAAAAGCTAGTTTTTCACAAACACCCCGTATATTAAAAACTATAGGGCGTACGGTCACAGTTAAGAGCGCATTGTATGCAGAACTTCATGCCCTTTCCAACAACTGGCTAACCAGCACCAGACCCCTCCTCCCATCAAGAATTATGGTTGCCTAAACTAAAAATTTCGGTTTTTCTTAACTTTTTTTTTAATTTAACCTCTATTATTTTTGAAAAAAGGTCGTTAACATAATTTTTTTTTATAAAAACAGTAAACTGTAGACTCTTCTCTTTAATTTGACCTATTACACCTTATGTGTTGTTAACTGTGACCGTACGCCCTGTAGTTTTTCAGATACAGGGTGTTTTGTGAAAAACTAGCTTTTTTTCTTAATCACCCTGTAACTCCTAAACGGTTGATATGACCCCCCCCCCCAAATGCCATACAATTTTTGGTTCGTCTAGGTGAGTACAATCACCTCCCGCTCTATTGACCTCATAGTGGGAAACACCCTGTATAAGTTCGATAAAATGTTTAAATACAAAGGATAGTAAAATGTCCTACATTCGCATAGTGTGCGATAAAAAAAAAAGTAGGTTGAAAATATTTTAAAGGCACCAATATTCCAGGTATTGAAGATATAAAAGAATGCCTTGGGTACAAAAGGTCAAGGAGAGTTGAAACTTGCTAGATTTCTACAGTTCGGTGTTGTGTTGTCCTAATCTAGGTAAAAATAGCGCTATTGCAAAAATTATAGAGCATAAAATTTCCTGCAATTTTTGTAGGAAACATTTTTCAATCAGATGAAATAATTCACGACTTACAGCGGAGTCATGCTCAGCAAATTTCTACAATTTACCATAATCTTTGCGTTGTTTTCATACGCGTCTCTATGATATTGATTTTGCGAATTGTAGAATTTCCTCTGGTGTAACTCGTGTACGATTTATCTGATTAAAAAGCGTTTTCCATGCAGGACATTGTCTATAATTTTTGTAATAGCTAATTTTTATCCCAGGTAACACTGGAGAGAAGACATTCTCGAAAAATCTGTTTTCGGCACCAATTTTTTTTTTAAATATGGTGCTCGCTCATGGTTGTAAACTCGGATAGGACACCAAACTGTAGAAATCTACCAAGCTTCAATTGTCCTTGACCTTTTGTAAGTCAGAACCCTACGCATTGCCTGGACTAGAAGGGATAAGCCCGGTTTAAAATAGATGGAGTGAAAGGAGGGGAGGAGGTATTACATTACACTCGCGGTTCTAGTTTTAATTTGCTGGAAATATTAATGCTACGAATGCCAAGGAATATATGAGATCAGGTTATCTAGCTGCCAATGGCAAAATTGGTGAGGCCGGCCAGGTTGAAGTTGAACTCGAGTAGGTCTACTTTCTGCTTTGTTATAACTTTCTCAACTTTGACAGCTAATTTTTGTTATCATTTGATGCCAGTCAGTATTGTTTACGGAAAAAAGTATATAGGAAATTTTTTGAGGAGACATTCTTACCATCAAATATTATTCCTGGATTGTAGTAAATTATTTACAAAATAATTTGAATTTTCAAGCCAACATCCAAATTAAATGCTAGAAATTGTCAAAGTTCGTATTGTGAGCTGGAAAAGTTGGCACCAGAGCTCACCAGGTTGAGGTTCTTAAAGTTATACATACTGTGTTTCTCGATGGAATGAGTTTAGAGGATATCTCTTCTAAACAAGGAAATAATGAGGGGTAACCAGGAAGGGCAAGGGCTGTTAATGATTTTAGCACGAATGACAGTCGTAGAGTGCAAGTGAAATCTAAGGGAATGCCCACTTATTCATACAACTTTAGACCTGACACATTATGATACTCTGAACATATTTTTATTAACAGTGTTTATTTCAATTAAACGGGGGAAGCTTTGGCGATTGGATGTAGCTTGAGCGACTTTCTTGGGTGATAAAGCAGACTTTTCTTCTTCTCGTGATTACGCGGAATTGGTGACTCGAGGAAAATTACTTCCTATGAGAAAAATTTTTAGAATAGAGCAGTAATGGCCATAGAAGGAAGAATTTCAAAAATGTAGTCGCTGGGGTGTATGTGACCCAGTGCATCAAAACGGGGGTTTTCCGCGGCTAAAACGTTTCGAGAAAGTTTTCTGAATTGGGAAAACAGTATATCAGCCGATAGTACTGGGCGAGACCTTTAATTTGATATGCTATATGAGGTATTAAAACTACCCCCCCCCCGCCGAGGGCTCCTACCGCCACCGTAAAAGTATGCAGAGAAAAACTTTCTTCTACGAATTGTAGCTGGTCATAATGAGTTGAAGCGAGCACTAAAACCCTTTTTCTGGTCGAAGATAAAACTCTACCGGGTCAAGAGGCGATCTAAGGTGCGAAAAATCTAGTACTTCAGTTCGAATAAAAAAGGGAAAAATACTAAAAAAGTGAGTATGGTGATGGCTATAAATAGCTCTTTAAGCCTTCGAGTATAGGGGTATGGGTACTCAAACTTCTTCTCAGGACCTAAGGAACTCGATTCTGTACTAGATTTTCCAAAATGTACTAGATCAAACTTTGACCACCCAGGCTTCCCCGCTTAATAAAAATAAACATTGTTAATAAAATATGTTCAGAGTATTATAATCCATCGCTTAAGACATCTCTCATGTCTAGATGTGTCGGACCTAAAATAGGCATTCCCCTTTCAGTTTAAGTGCTCCTGAGTTAATTGTTGAATTTCAAGGTGGGTGCTTATTGTGTAATGTTTAGGTAAATAGTTTTAGTTTAAGTGTGGACGAATCAGTGTTAATTTATATGTGAGTCATATATTTTCCAAAAGGGTGAATTTCGCCCATTTTGGATGTGAGGCGTATGTTTCCCAACAAGGACGAATGTCGTCCAAGCCTAAAACGAGGTGCGTACCACAAAAAAAAAATTTCGAATGTCCACTTACTATGGGAATGTTGGATGGATAGAGTGAGTGTGAAATTTGAATATCATCCATTGAGTATCATTTTTATACTCACCGTCTGCTTCTCTATATGATTCGAACTCTGTTTTACAGCAGTGAAGGGTGACAAGGATAGTTTTTTTTTTTTTTAAGAAATTGCATAATAAACATTTACTTGTTTATTACTATTAATCTTCATTCAGAAACATGGATTTAAATATTTAATCGTTTAAAGAAATGACGTGAAATGATTAATGATTAGGTAATTAATTTCATAAAGTAATTGCATAACGCGATTAACGATTGATCAATACTAGTTATTCGCTTAATCCTTTTCAAAAATGATTAATTTATTTTATGTTCCGCTAATTATTTTCGATTAACTTTCAAACACTTTTAATATTTTTAAGTAATCTTGTTAGGCAATGATCAAACAAGCGAAATTTGTGCCAATTTTATTCCTCTGTTCCCCATGCTTTAATTTTAAGAGAAATAAATTAGTCAAGCCAACATATTTTGTACTGTGAGTGAATATTAGCAAACCGTTTCAATCCTTTATTTTGTATAGTTCGAAATCTCAAATGTTTAATTTCATAATTTTAGTTTTGATTTCTAATACTGTTTTCATATTGTTTTTATTTAATTTCCTTTCATTTGTTACTAGATAACTAATAAACTTATCTTGAGATCCCTCGTTTACCTTTTCAAATTCAACAATTCTATCAGAAAAATAATTATATTTAATATCTGTTGATTGATAGTCGATTGACAATTAAGTTAATTAATTGATTAATTTAATGACGATTATTATCTTGTGATTAATTTTTTAATCATAATTTTCAATCGATAATCTAATTAAAAAAAAGTTAATGTCCAAGACTGAGCATAGGTAATTCGAAGAACTATGAATGAACTGTGATGAAAATTAAGAAGATAGACGAAGATAGAACCGATCCCTGAGTTACGTCATCTAATACAATCCATATTAGGTGATCAGAAAACAAACTTCGAAAGTGCTCTAAGTTTGGCTAAATGAGCAGAATGCGAAATTGTATCAAAAGCTATAAAAAATATCTAGGTCGACAACAAATTTGGACATACCAAAATTATGTAGACTGACTACAGTGTTTCAATGTCCGCAGGAGGTTGTTTGATGACAATTGACTTTGATAATTTATATAGTGCTCAAATAGTTTATAGATCGGCAGAGCTCGCAGCGATTTACCAGGCGGCAATAGCTATGTAGCTATGTGCAGATAGTCCATACGCTACATCTGCATATACACTGATAGCCAGTTAGCCATCAAGATGCTGGATGTTGTGCTGGTAGAATTAAAACTGGTGTAACTATTCAAAACCAGCCTTGGGGAATTGGCTAAGTTGAGCCTATTTTGGGTATCTGGCCACACGGATATTCCAGGTAACGAGATGCCTGATGAGTTGGCGAAAAAGGGCTATGTGAGGGTCAAAATCGGAACTTTAAGAGGTTCAGAGGATCAGCAGGGAAACCTGCCGTATTGCGAGGCAATTATGGCCTGTATATGACAGGAGGAGGACAAGAGAGCTCCATAATGACAATAGAGCAAATATCAGGAATATAGTAGGGGTCATTAATACAGGTCACTGGGCCATTGGGGACCATGTTAGAAGGCTGGGTATTGTGACGAAAAATTTCTGCAGGAGCTGCAAGCTCGCAGGAAATCGAATCCGTACAACACGTATACTTTGCGAGTGTCGCGCTTTGATGAAAAAAGATGTAGGCTATTGGGTAGCTATACTTTTTTTCAAATCTGGGGAAGCTGCTAAGTAAAGAGTTTAGATGTATCCTGAGACTTCTAAGGAAAGGAGAATCTAGGACGGCTTTAAAGGTTATACTATGAGATCAAGGGATCAACCGGAGGTCTAAGTGATGCAGACTAGTCTTCCTGCCGTACCCGTTTTACCTAACCTAAGCTAAGTACCTAGATCGAAATCAAGAAATTGTTTGCTGCTTATGCGGACTACATCAATAAAGATTAAAATCGGTAGAAGATTACGAATTTAAACCAAATGAACATCATTGCACCGAGTTCCGTCTCTGCACTACCGTTCTATTTTTATGGGTATTGATATAGTCTGAGCATATGTGAATAAGTTTTTTTTTTTTTTTTTTTACACAGAAAAAAGTTTTTGCAGCCTAATTTCGCGTACCAAATGAACAGCTATGGGCAGTCCAAAATACGTACGTAAAGTTAGCACCGCAACTTTGTCTGATATAGTTCGGAGCTATCTCATAATTTGTCGTTAATTTGTCGTGAAAACCATTAATTTGTCGTGTCCTTTTTTCTAAAGGAAACTGGATGTGGTGCTAACTTCACGTCAAGCTAGCACCGGAACTCACTGGAACTCGGCCAAAACTTATCGGATTGGAAAATTATACATCTTGGAATTTGTCATGAAATTAACAACAAATTAACGACAAATTCCAAGATGTATAATTTTCCAATCTGTCCAATTCGATAAGTTTTGGCCGAGTTCCAACGACTTTCGGTGCTAACTTGTAGTCAAGTTAGCACCACATTCAGTTTCAGTTTAGAAACAAGGACACGACAAATTGATGGTTTTCACGACAAATTAACGACAAATTCCAATATGTATAATTTTCCAATCCGATAAGTTTTGGCCGAGTTCCAGTGTGTTCCGGTGCTAACTTGAGGTTAACTTAGAAAACTTTAGAAAAAAGGACACGACAAATTTATGGATTTCACGACAAATTAACGACAAATTATGACAAAGCTCCGAACTATATCAGACGAAGTTGCGGTGCTAACTTTACGTACGTGTCCAAAATCCCATCAGTGTTCACAAAGGCTGAAACAGAGTATATAGTGCTGACGATTGTAGTAGCATGCCCTTATAGCTATGTCTAACTTTTATTTTACAACAAGTTCGGTAATATTTCTTATTTAACAGGACTAATAAAATTATAAAATTTAAATCATTACAGTCAATGGTGCGTAATAAAAGTGTGCTACAATCAGTGTTGGGCAAAATGTAATCTGATTAATGATTAACAATTACAATTAACCATGTAATCTGTAATCAGATTACTTTGAAACAGATTACTAATGTAATCCATTTCCATAATTACATAATGTAATCGATTAACGTGTAATGTGATTACAAGTTAATCTGATTACACATTAATCGATTACAAGTTAATCCCACTACATGTTAATCTAATTAATGTGATTACATTTAAGACATTTAAGATATTTAAGATATTTGTGTTCTAATTCTTCATAAAACTCCCTAAAACTAATTTCGTACGAGAACAATACTATTTTCTTTTAATTCATTTCATTATATTATTAATTATTTTTAAGTAATCTACAAAGTAATCTGTTACAATGTAATTAGATTACAAAATAATCTAATTATATTATAACAGATTACACATTTGATAGATTACATATTCTCTCATAAGTAATCTGACTGATATGTAATCGAATACAATTTAATTAGATTACTTTGTAATTTGACTAAACTGTAATGAAATTATTAATTAAATTACACTGCAATCAGATTACGCCCAACACTGGCTACAATGCCAGTAAGTACTGTGGCGATACCATACGAAAATTTTTTTCTAAAAATAGTGACAGCACACGTTACAGCGCTATATTGTTTTTACAAACTTTTCCTAATTGAGGTAAAAAATTATTCTTGTCTCACTTATCCTCACCAGACAACAAAAGAAAGGTATCCTCTTGGCACAGACCAGCTGGAAATATGCCTTGCAAAAGCATGGACTTCAACACCATCATAGCCAAAAATATCTTTTTCTCTTAACGTAGGTAGATACGCAAAGGAATCCATGCGGATACAGATCATCTCTTCACTGATTTTAGGATTATTCATCAGCTATATATGAAAAGATGACCAATATGCATCTGAAGGCGCAGAAGAATTTTCATTTTTTCTTTAGTATAAGCTGAAGTATGTGGTTTCATTTATTTTTAATAGATTGTTGCTCAATATTGTTTTAATTTTGTTTAGGAACATGCCTTTGCAATTCGTACAAGTTTAGAAGCAAATGGGACGCATTCAGTGAGGCGCATTCAGAACACAAAAACTGGTATAAATTAAATTTTGAATAAGGCTTTGCCTTGATTCCCTCTTCATCCCTTATAAGAGTGCTCCAAGTCTAAACGACTGGTCCTTATCTTTTTTTTCTGACATATATATACAACTGACATACTCATACAGACTATATTTTGACTATATTTGTTGTACCACGTTTCGCCATCCATATCCACGAGCGTCTCCTGGACATGAGCTCCTAGAAAAGAGCAATATTAGAGTTCGGGTATAAATGTAGCAGATCTAGATCAATATACAGTGTCTATTGGCCACACTGTATGTAAAACCTGGAGCACCCAAGACCGTGCTGAACACACTGATAGTGTGCTCGGGAGGGTAAACACAACGATACTAGCCAACACCCAGCACTGTGGTGATCAGTAAAGAGAAAGTGTAGACGTTAGGATAGTAGGTATAAATGTAGGATGAACATACATAAGCAGTTACTTGACCTGACGAACTGGAACAATACTCATCTAATACTGCACTTAAGTGCACTCCGGCTATCTTAAGCCAAGAACTAACATTCCTGATGAGTTCTTTGGCATGGACGAAACCTGGTCGAGTAAGCCAAAGCTACATAAGCCTAAACGACTGGTTCTTATCTCACTTTTCTGACATATACAACTGACAGACTCATACAGACTATAACTTTTCTAAAAATTCACTGTTATACTTGCAAGATTAAGTACTTTAAATTTTCTAAAATAATTTAATACACTTCATTTAAGGATGAAGTTACTCACCGCTTTACACTGAAACCTCTTAGTACCGTACTAGAGTGCCACACGGTGGCTAAACTAATACCGCAGCGGTGGAATGTGTACAGCGTTTCGCCATCCATATCCACGAGCGTCTCCTGGACATGAATGACACCAACCTTACACTTGCTCTTTTTTGCAATGTTTTTAATACCCTAGAATATCCCTGCAAGTGAGAATTTTCCTTTTTGGACATGATCACTGTAAAAAGATAACTCGATGATAAGGTGGGAAAGTGCTCACAGCTTGTTCTTTGAGTGATTCTATTTTCCGCTGGGAGTATACAGACCAGAATCGCATAGACTAAAGCAAACAATGGTTTTGGAAACAAGACTTAAGATTTTTTTTTCTTCTATATATAGGAACTTGTAACAATTGTAAACAATTATGAAAATCACAGTTAAATTAGTTTTAAAAAATATATATAAAAACAAAAACAAAAATTGTTTTTTTTAGCTTACCCCTCCGCTGCCTATAATTTGTATCGTTGCGTGTGTGTTGTATTTATTCTGAAACAAAAAAAGAGAAAAACAATTTTTAATTGAAATAATTAAAAAGATATTTTATACAGTTAAGTAAGTATAGGTAAGGTACCACATATTATATCTAAGATCCGCAGGTATTAAGTGTATATTTCATTTGAAGTTTCTTTTAAAAAAGTTTGTTTTCGACGAGATACATGCGTTTTTCACCAGCCAACAAAGAAACACAAACAAATATTTTCCATTCAGGTCTGGTTTGGTAAATTAAAATATGTCTATAAAAAGAAAACATAAGAGATGGACACCAAATACATCCACATCGCCTTAGGCAAGCAAACGCGCACGCACGAAAGCAAGTAATCTAATCTTTGCCATATGTTTCACACTACTCACTCTAAGATAACTGTGGTTGTGCGTGTCGAACCGTGGAATTAGAGTAATCAACTTTCCAAAGAAGGCAAACAATTTATTCTTTTCACTGCAATTTTATTTTCTTTGAGTTTATCAGAATTTTTTTTTTTTTAGCTTTTATGGAAGAAAAAAAAAACAAAATGACTTACAGTTTATATATACAAGAGCCAATATCTAAGTAGGTATATCAAAATTTACATAATATAATTTTGTTTTGAGGAGTGTCATCTTTTTTGAAATATGTCGGTAATGATTTAAATGGTTAATCATATCCACCCTAAATGATCATTATTCTATATGAGGAGGATTATTGCTCTATGACTCATAAAAACAGATGATAAGGAGAAGTGCGATAAGCGATAGGTAAGATTTGTTAGATATTCATTGGACCTTTTAAATGGTATATTTAAACTTTCCTTTTCCGATTTTAAGTATTGATTCAACAATGAGTAATATTTCGGAATTTTTTGCTCGTTTTCTTTTTTTAACTACTATTTTTTATCAAAAAACACGTCATCAACACTAAATTTTCATATTGCATATTTAAGAAGCCGAAAAGCTTGTCTCTGTACCCAAAATGTAACCCCTTTATGTGTTACTTGCACTTTTTCTTAAGCAAATAGACAATTTAAGGGGTAACGCCACTGTAACGGCTAAAAAAAAAGGTTTTTTCACGAATTTTTTCTCGCGAAATTAAAGGTGTTTGAAAAAAACCTAAGGGTATTATCGGTCATATGTACATTGAACTTTATTGATAAATTTTTGACAGCGAAAAAAAAAAAAATGGCGGTCCACAGCCATCTTCCCGGGACGTGTTTTGCTTGCAGGCTCCGCGGCACGCAGCACCACTGGTGCACATTTGAATCTAGACCAAAAAAAAAAAAAAAAAAAACCATTAATCTGGTCGCTTATAGCTAGAGAATGCCGTATGGATTTTTAAAAATATTAATTCTTGTTGCGCGCGTTTGAAAAAAACTTACGATTTTTGACAAAAAAAAAACGGCAGGTTTTTTGTTAATAAAAAATTAACAAATAAATCCCGTACGGCATTCTCTAGATAATGTTAATGTTCACATCTGGTCAAATTTCAAGTCGAAAATATGAAAATTGTTCGAGTTATGCTGCGTGCCATTTGGAAAAACCGTGTTTCGAGAAAAACTCGTTTAAAATTTTGAGAATAGTTTTTTATTGGAAAAAATAAAAAAATGCGCTTGCTGTCGTTAAACTAACGGATAAAGAAGTTAAAGTTGCAAATGTCAAAAAGGTCAGTTGTGTTCAATTCGGCTTTTTCAGTCAGCTTTAGAAGAAAGCTGACAATAAAGCTGGCTGAAAAGCTCCAATTGTGTTTCAGGCTTCAGGTAGTCGATTCGGAGTAAGTTTGACGCGCTTGGTGGCGACCTCCATTTTCAAAGGAAAAACAAATTTTTCTGGCACGGGACCTTATTTTTCTTATTCTAGAGGGTTTAAACTATTTTTTAAGCTAATAAAAACAAAATCGATTTTTCAAAAAATTTACAGTGGCGTTAGCCCTTAAGCAAATAGACAATTTAAAAGTTCCAATGAATTCCAAGAAATTTTAAATCGTCATCATAGAGTGTAACGTTCAGGGTGATTTATAAAAACATAGACCTTCACATCGTGTCCTCAACGAGCACTTGAAGCCATTCTTGGCTTATAATCACTCTACGTATTTTATTCAGATGGAAGCAGCGGCTATAGTATTTGCTTTGAAAGAAAAAGCCAGATGATCGTACTTCTTCCAGTGTGGGTCATTTCAATATCTACGAGCAGGTCAACATTAACCGCGAACAAATACTATGGCCAAAAGACTTTCCTTTAAAAGAGGTTTCCAGGTAACCAGGGATCTAGTTCCCGTGACGGGCTCAATGTCTGGTATATTGACGAATCTTGGAAGGATGGCAAAACAGGCGCAGAGGTGGTTGGTCAAGAAGTGGAACTATTCATTTCGCTTGGTGCTCTTCAGACGGAATTCTATTCTATAGAGGTTGGAGCTGAGGAAAGCCCAAAAAGAAGCCAGATACTAGACAGAGGGCTCCAGTTCCAGCGACCGGCCCAAGTCTGGTATATTGACGAATCTCGAAAGGATGGCAATACAGGCGCAGAGGTGGTTGGTAAAGAAGTGGAACTAACCATTTCACTTGGTGCTTCTTCAGGTGGAATTCTATGCTATAGAGGTTGGAGCTCAGGAAAGCTCAAAACAGGGCTGCAAAAACTCCAACATCTACATCTGCCAGGCTGCACTCCTAGCTCTTTCCTCTCAAGTCTATGAGTCAAAACTAGTCTGGAGCTGCTACTAGAAACTCCAACTACTGTCTGGGGACAACCAAGTAACCTTTGTTTGGGTTCCTGCACACGAAGGAGTGGACGGTAATGAAAAAAACAGACGAACTGGCTATAACCGGAGCTGAATGTCCGTATACCGCCATTTGACCTACCAAAAATCCACTTTAAGTGGGAAACGGGGGCAAATGAATCTCAAGGCGGATAAATTTTTCAACTTTTCTCTTCGCCAGACGCGCCAAATTATTGGACTTAGCAGCATGTTATATGTGAGTGCACAGCGCTTGTAGGTCTGTAGGCTGCAAATCACTGGAGGAACACTTATCTCTTTAAATAAAATCTCCAATCTAACTCCAAGAGCAATAATCGAGCTCGTTAAAAGACTCGATTTACCTAACCATCTTAGGTGAAGGCACAGTAGATCACTCTGGTCGCGGTGTCCGCATGGTCCTGGAGGCCTAGCCGCCCCTACTCTTAACATTAACATTTAACATAAAAACATACCCAAATATCTTTAAGTCATGTTTTTTTCGAAAGAGTTTGGATCCCCCCCCCCCCTAAAATTTTTTGCTTGTCTAAGCATGACCTATCCATATCCTTCGAGTGTCAGACCGTTCACGGGACACACTGTATACTCGATAGGTCAAAACTTCAGTCATTTGAGTCTACATGCAAATTAACACAATTAAGGAGCGTTTAAGCTTCGTTTCCACCAGAGTGTATGCGCGCAGTGAGCCTCTTAGCGCATGTGTTCGTCATACCAAAATTTTGTCCTCAATCAAAACTTCATATATCCAGTTAGTGTGAGCATATTCTTCGGTGAATACGTTGTTTTGGGACTATCCCAGCAAGCAAATAAAACGATTGGCCTACGAATCGCTTTCTTATGATTTCTAATTGCTAGAACGAAAATTATTATTGCCGACAGTAAATATTTTTTTCGCTTTTACGTTTAACTTGACAGGGGGGTAAATGTTGCATGGCATATGAATAGTTTAAGCGAATTATGTGATGATCGCCATGGCGATAAATATTTCTTTTCAATTGCAGGCGAATTGCCATTTTATCGAATACAAATTTATTTTTTGTTGCCGAATTTATATGCATATCTATCGCTTCCCCGTTCAGTTTAACGGGGGTAAATTTTGCATCGCATATGAATCGTGTAAGTTATTCATTTTATAATCGTTATATGGCGATAAATATTCTCATATTTTTGGTTTTTTTTTTAAATTCAATTGCTTGCAATCAACTTTATCTTTTAAGTCACTAAATTGCAGATTTTGTTCGTTTTGGGTATTTTATATATATTTTTTTATATTTTATCACAAATATTACTTTTCAATGCTTTTTACTCTACTATTTTTACTCTACCGCACTTGAAAAAATAACAACTCCCAAATGAGGTGTAATTTTCAAAGGGAGAGTAGGTATCTACTGAAATTCTTATTTACGATAACGATAACATTTCTTTAAAAATAGTTTATATACAAATCGCTCTCATAACATCTGGTCCCAGCAATCTAGACAATAAAAATGCAATAAGAAAACGATTCGTAGGCCAATCATAATGTTTCCCGGAATCTAATTGACTTTATTTCGCGGATTATCGTCAAAATATCGCCATGGCAATAAAAAGGCAAAAACATATTTATTGTCGTTTTTATCACCAAAATGTTTGCTGGGTATAATCAGTAGCGTACCCAATATTAAAATAGGTGGGGTTAAACATAAACACACAAAAAAAACTTCTATGTTAATAAGAACTCTTCAAGTAAAATAAAATTTGAAAATCATATGTATTTTCGCCCTAGACTAGAAGACGAAACCTAGACAATTTATCCTTCACGAGACGTTTTTTAAAGATGCATAGATACCTACTCTGTGTAAATCTTCTTTTAAGCATCTCTATCCCAACCTATACTCAAAGTTAATGTTAAGTGGAAGATGCATATTAAGTGAAAAGAAAAAAGAGTTATGGAAAGCAGATCCAAACCTCAAACGAATCTTTGAAAGAAATTGGAAAATCTGTTGCGATTTAGGATTGGACGAAAGATATCGAATTATAAATATTTCAAATTATGAATTTGCATAATTATCAACGGCGGCGGCGCCGATATTCTTGTCCCACATATGTAACTATGAGAAACACATTGCAGATAACCGTTGAACATGGATTAGATGGAATATCAATCCCATCCCCCCTCTTTCTAAGTTTTTGCCAACTCTTTAGATAGGATTTAGGATGGGCGCTTTATTCAATTCTTTGTATATAGGTTTTTACATTTTCGTTGATGATGAATTGGGAAATGATAGGACGACGACATTATTAGATCTGCACGGGATAGAATGCGGAGGATGGGTCACTTATAGTTTGATTAAAGCATATTAAGCAATTTAAGTACCTACATATATATGCATGTATACTTTTCTGTGTAAATATAATTTATGAATTTTAGTATCTGATGTGGTAATAAAAATGAACATTCTATTCTCCTGGGTATTTTATTTTACGCGGATAAAATTACACCTGGATCAATATTTCAGAAAGACAATGACCGTAAATATATGTACAACCAAGAAAATATAAGTATTTAGGTTTTAGTCTCGCATCTAAGTTCTTATATAGCTACTTGAACCTTAGTGAAGATTTCAGGAAAATATTACGTAGAAAAATTGTTTCGTTTTTTTTTTTTTCAATATATTCCCACGACTTTTATTCCTATTATTCCTACAAACTTGCCAAATTTTTTGTTTTTGCTGAGTATTCAATTCAATTCAATTCAATTCTTTATTAAGGGGGTATTCTAGTCTAGAAATTCGAAAAAATCGATTTTTTTTTTGTTTTCATATTTTCAAAGTTTAACTATTCAAGAATATGCCTACAAGAGGATTTTTCAAATTTGTATCTTTATGTTTAGTGTTCACTTGCATCCAGCTGCTAACAGTTGAATTCTAACTTCCAAACCACGTGGACGTATGGACTTTAAGGGGTAACGCCTCTGTAACGGCTAAAAAAAAAAGTTTTTTCACGAATTTTTTTCTCGCAAAATTAAAGGTGTTTGAAAAAAACCTTTTAAGGGTATATATATATCGGGCATACATTGAACTTTATTGATAAATTTTTGACAGCGAAAAAAAAAGAAAATGGCGGCTCCACAGCCATCTTCCCGGGACATGTTTGGGAGCAAGTTTGACGCGATTGGTGGCGACTTCCATTTTCAGAGGAAAAAAAAAATTTCTCGCACGGGACTTTTTTTTTCTCTTATTCTAGAGAGTTTAAACTATTTTTTAAGCCAATAAAAAAAAAACGATTTTTCAAAAAATTTACAGTGGTGTTACACCTTAAACGCGTTTTTCTCGAAACTGCCTTTTTCAAAACGATGCCCACGATTTCTCAAGTTCTACTGGACCGATTTACTTGAAATTTTTTTGAGAGTCTTCTTTATAGACTTGTCTATGTCCGGAACTAGCCGCATCCCCATATTTCAATTTTTACTATTTTTAAAAAATTCGAAAAATCAAAAAAGTGGTACAAAAATTGCTTTTTTTCTTTAGGCAGCGGCCATTTTGTGAAAAAATTTTTTTCAACTTTTCCCTAGTTCCGAACATAGCGACATTACTCTCTAGACTAATAATCTTTTTTATTTTTTTTCGGATTGCTAGGCGGGTTGGAATCGTGGGTATGATCACGCACCAATTTTTTGAGGCCCCCCACTTCATCAGTTGCTAATTTTTTGAATTTTTAACTTTTTTCTGTATTCTTGCAATGTTAATAAATAACTCTTAAAAATGGATAGAAAAATATTGATTGCCTTTTTTTTACGGCGCTTCAAAAATCACCTAAAATTCGGGCCTCTAGACTGTGTAAAATTAGATGCGTTCGGCTATAGCTGCTATCAGTTAAATGTCGGTACAAGAGCCTCTTAAACGCGCCAACAGCCACTGTGCGTTGAATATCAACTGGAAGTGAGTTCCACTTCCACTGGATATGTGAACGAAGTAGGAACGTTGCCCAATGACTGTAAGGTAACGAGGGATCAAGATATGGACGTGTCTAGAACTACGAAAAAAGCTAATACTGCTGCCCAAGTATGCAAAATTGTTGGTGTATATAAGACGATGTAGAAAGGTAAGCGATTGGTACAGAAGGTAAGTTTTAAGGGGGCAGCCAAGTATTGAGTTTCTGTGTAGGGATATATGATCAAAGCGTCGAAGTCCAAACACGAATCTAATATACAGTTGTTAAAAGCCACCTCCCACTTCCGCGAGCAGACAGAATCGAGGCTAGGAAAGACTTGTAGGTTACCATAGGTAAAAAATGGGATAACCAAAGCTTTGACTCATTTGAGTTTGGTAACTACCGAGAGAAAATCCGCTGAGCACCAAAATTTACGAAGTGTTACCATATACCTTACCAAGGATGTTGTTAACATAATCGCAGCAGGTCAGGCGAGAGTTGAGAATTACCCCAAGATCCCTAACTCGCTCCAAGTGAGGCAGGGGATTATTAATTAGGAGAACTGGGGGAAAGTTTGATGGATCGAAGCCTCGCCTATGGAGTCTCATGTAATTTGATTTGCTTGCATTCAAGGCAAGATCATTTACCACAGACCAGTCATGGATGCGCTGCAGATCCTCGTTGATTTTAAGGATACAATCCTCGGATAGACCAACAGGGCAGCAAAAAAAAAATTGAACATCGTCTGCATACATTATGTATATTTGCGTTGCGTATCACATCTGATATAAGTCATTAATATAGAGGCTAAATAGAAATGGTCCGAGGATAGAGCCTAGTGGTACACCACGGTGGTACAGACATATCGGGTCAGAGAGATGGTTGCCACTTTTCACTTGCTGCGTTCGACTTAACAAAAAACTTTTGATGACTGATAAGAGTGAGAACGGAAAATCTAAATTGTATTGCCAATTTATGCAATAATAATTTAAAGTGGTTAATGCTATCAAAGGCTTTTGAGAAGTCTAATAAAACAAGGATACCCAAGTTATCTCTATCAAGTGCTTCCCGAATATCAGTATAGTAACCCTTAACAAAGCCGTTTGGCAGCTGTGCCTGCGTCGAAATCCAGACTGTCACGTTGATAATAAAGCATTACCTTCAATATTATATTCAAGCATTTGATCAGTCAAGAGTTTCTCCAGAGCTATCGATAAGAAGCACAACAGGATGATAGGTCGAAAATCAGACATACATACAATTAGGGGAATTCTTTTTTGGAATGGCTATTACAGTACCTCTTTTCCAATTTGTAGGAAATTTAGAGGATGTTAAAACTGCATAATATTACGGGCAAAAGTATTTTTAGGAAATGTCCCGGTATGTTATCCGGGCCGCAGACATTCGATTTGATTGAGAGTATAGCACAGCCAGCAGACCGTTTGCCGTGAACACTCATTCGTTTTAGATTGGACGACAAAATTTGCTAGCTGGGAGTTGAGGATCAAGCTCAGCACCATAATAATTACACTTCGCAGTTCTTATTTTACTAGTTACTAAATTTCAGACGCGTTTGTATTGCAGTTCGATTGCATTGATTTTTAAATGTTTATATTTGCGATAAAGGAACTCACGCTCGGCTATCAAATTTGCAATTTCCACAGAGTACCAAGTAGCTTTAAAGATTCTTCCTTTACCTTAACACGTTGACGTTGACGCTCACTTTGAAATCGGTGATGGACGACAAAAACGACTTTTTGTTTTTTTTTCTTAATTAGTTGGTTCTTGGGGAGTTCGATCAAGATATCATGCTTACAGAATAAAAATAATGTATTTTCCACCAAATATTCCTAAAAAATTTTAGACGTCTATAGCCGTCATTTGTTTTTAATAGCTTCGATTGCACTAATACACAAAAGTCGTCTATAGACGTCTTGGTAGCTGTAAAGACCATAACGATATTTGTTGAGAATAATTTAGTAAAAATGAAATAAATATATTTTTATAAACACAAAACTATCCGTCACCTAAAACTGTTGGGCAGGCCCGACGCTTACTAGGTAAGGCGGGATGGTATCAAAGATTCATTCCGAACTATGCTGATCTAACTGCCTCCATATTACAGACACTTTGAAAAATCCCAGTCAGTTCCAATGGACACCTGAAGCCCAGACGTCTCTGGAATTGTTAAAAGAGAAACTTACCTCTGCTCTGCGCCAAAAAGTTAAATTCAGCACAGCGAAATTACACAGTCACAGAGCAGGAATGCTTAGCAGCGATTTTAAGTATACAGAAGTTTCGGTCCTTCATAGAACTTATGCCGTTTAATATAGTGACTGATCATGTGAGCTTGAAATGGCTGATATCTCAAACGGACCTCAGCGATAGACTTGTTCGGTGGAGTTTGAAGCTTCAAGGTTTCGACTTCACCATCGAACACAGAAGAGGTAGCTTGAGCGTCATCCCGGATCCTCTGTCACGAATTCACTGTGACACCTTCTCACAATCTGAAGATCCTGGTCCGGAAGTTGAACTTAGCTCCCTATATTTCAACTCGTTGGAATACGAGGAGTTGAGGCAGAAAGTTAAATCAACTTTTGTGTTAGGGATGGCTTCGTCTATATTTGGACTGTTCCGAGAACAGGCGATCTGATTCAGGAAGAAGAAGCCCACTTTTAGACCACCATGGGAGTTCAGTCTGTGATAGAAAGACCATGGCAAAAGCTGTACGCCGAGTTTCTAAGTCCATATCCCAGGTCAGCGAAAGAAAATGTCTGCATACTACTAATTCTTGACCACTTTTCTAAATTCCCGATTCTCAAACTAATGAGAAAGTCATCTATTCTTAATGTATGTCAATTTATCGAGACAGAAATATTTCATGTGCTCGGAGCTCCGGAGACGATAGTCTCTGACAATGGAGCCCAGTTTTGCTCGGCTCAGTTCGACAAATTACTGGATAGGTATGGGGTCAAACACTTGCGAACGGCAGTCTACTCGCCGGAAGCAAACGCCTCAGAGCGAGTGAACAGGTCTCTATTGGCAGGGATTAGGGCATATATCCAGATTTCGATCATGCGAGTTCCTATCACATCCTTAGGAACCTTGGAACTCCTAATGAACCTCTAATCTACCAAGCAACGGGCTTCTCACCCTACCCGATGCTTTTCGGTCAGCAGATGATTGATCATGCTAGTTCCTATCACATCCTTAGGAACGTTGGAACTCCTAATGAACCTCTAAGAGTAGATGCTGAAGACAAAGTAAGATTGATCCATGCGAGAGTGCAGGAAAATATGAACTATGCGTTTGAACTGGGTTCAAGAGCTTATAATCTTAGAGCGATGCCTGTTAGTTACAAAGTGGGTCAAGAAGTGTACAGACGGAGTTTTGCCGGAAGCAATTTCCAGCAGCAGACCAGTGCTAAATTAGGACGTAAATTTGTGAAGTGTCGGGTTAAGTCAAAGAAAGGAAACTCCTTATATGAGCGTGAAGATCTTCAGGAAAGAACGTTAGAAGTCTATCACGCCAAGGACATGAGGCCGTGATATCCATATTTCAGGGACGTTGTAGGTCTAGTGCAAATTTCAATCCTGGTAGCCCTTATAAGGCATCCAGCCAGCTTAACTGGTAAACTACAGGATGCCAATGTGCCGCTTAGGACCCTCCCAGCCTAGCGGTCGGCATACCTTTTGGAAAATAGACACGTTTTACCCCTCGCCTGACAATGCGCCAGAACCTCTCCTACGGCAGATAGTTTGTCGTAGGAATTCCACTTCCATAAAGCCTTTGCAAATTTAAGGAAGAAAATCTGGCACGTCGCTACCTCATCGACGCCTTGGAGACACACCCTTGAACAAGCGTCGGTCGGAGATCAGAGTGAGATGTTAGGGATGGGAAAGCTTTGCGATCAGTTGGTTAGGTTACTGACCGCGGGGTTCCCTCGGCTAATCTCAGTGAAAGAAGGCAAGAGGGGTACTCGCCGACTGGATTTTTTAGGTTACCAGCTTGTGGATACACCTTTGACTTCCGGCACGGAAAATCATGTCGAGGTCTGATCAAAGATTGATGGGACTTCAGGAATGTGTCTCCGATTCGGCACACTTCAAGTAAATCAAATCGGCCTGGACAATCCGTCTCATTCGCCTTATTGATAGGAAATGCTTTCATCATGGGTCGTGCGTGGGTCGAGACACACATTGGGCGCCTGCAGCGATGAGGCCTATATTTTAAGACCGGCTAGCTAGAATCCAGTGCCACAGTGGAACCTCTCAGAGGCGCCTCGGGGAGGGATCCTCATCAACAAAATTCATGTAAGTTGCTGCCAAATGTTTGTTTGATTATCTTATATACCCTTTTTGCAATCTCTTTCTAATTCTGAGAATAACTGAAAAAGACGACTATATTAATTATTAACAAATATTTCGTGATTCATTCTTAGAACAAGATTGAAGAAATATGAAATAAATGGATTTAACACTCATATACAGTTTAATCATTTATTTAGAACGCTAGGACGGCTATAGCAGTCATTTGCATCTGTAAGCACTAGCGTTGGACGGCTATAGACGTCATTTACGTCAACGTGTTAATGAATTTTATGAATTTCATTTTCCCTGCTGCTTTTGATATGTTTACGAAGAAAGCTTCTTTTACAACTTTATCTTATTATTTATAAAAAAAAAAAAAAAAAAAAAAAAAAAAGACGTTATCACCCGTCTTATCCCCTACCACAATAAAGCAGAAACCGGAAGCTAATATTGACTTATTTTGAAATAACGCCAACAGCAAACTATATATAGCTCTTTCAGATGCCCTGTTATATAGCATTGTCTGTGTCAGTTCAGTTCAGTCCAGCATTCGCACCTGCAAATTGCTGCCGGCAATCACGTCACCTGAAAAGCTCGCTCTTCTCCTCCTCCTCCTCAATCTCATTTATCTCTAAAGATTTTGGCCGATGCTTGCTTGCTTACGTAAAAGCGGCACCAGGCAGACAACACATACCTAGTATAGATGAAAGACTAACTGGAGTCCAAAAAAAAAAAAAAAAACCTATGCTTAATATCTGACGTTATTATGTAGCATTAACTGTTATATATATAAATACAAATACACTCAAATTTTGATACTTCATAAAAGAAAAATCCAAGCAAAATCTGTGAGGGCGGCCAGGTAAGCAATCTCTCGCGTACATACCTAAATATCAGCTTTAGTCACAGTTTGTCGAGATTTGAATCAAGTTTTGTCTGGAGCGAAAAATCTTTTCAAATTCCCCAAAAAAAAAGAGGAAAAAATATAAGAGAAAAAAAAGAAGAAAAAAAACAAGAGGCACATTAGTTATTTCATCCAGAGCCAAATAGGACCCATGTCTTTAACAACAAGAAACACACCTGGCCAAAAATTAAGCAGGTGAATGTTCTCGGGATAGATGGCATATAGCAGCATCTCAATGAGGTAGTTATGTATATATATGCATGCATATACTTGAGTATAATACTCATACATATATATATATATATATATATATATATAATAATCTGCCTACGATGTTTATAATGCTCTGTTCTGGTCCTCTGATGTTGGATGCTGTTGTGACAAAAGATATTTATTTTTGTATTTGCTCAAGGGCACATGCGAAAAAAAACCAGCTGCATCTGTTCAAAAATCACCAGAAAGAACGTCTTTCAATTATTTTGTAAGCGATATATAAAAACCAAACCACTCATTTTTATGGATATATATGTGTGTGGGTATGTGTTCGGATGAAAAAGAGATGTATTCTTTTCTATAGCAGATGAGCAGGTGCGTAAGAAATTTTCGGAGTTTTTTTTTATAGGTATAGAAAAAAGGGTGCAAAAAAAAACAACAAATTTTTCAAT
Organism: Dioctria linearis; assembly: GCA_963930735.1. Taxonomy (NCBI): domain Eukaryota; kingdom Metazoa; phylum Arthropoda; class Insecta; order Diptera; family Asilidae; genus Dioctria; species Dioctria linearis. The sequence goes on along the minus strand of OZ005740.1, from coordinate 32,842,897 downwards.
ATAGATTTGGCAAGTTTTGACATATGGCTTTTCGGTTTTTTTTTTTTTTTTTTTAACCGATTATCACCTACCTGTTAAGAATAATTCTGGTAGGTATATATACCGATACCTATCTAAATAAGAATAAAGACGCAGTATAGTCGCTTTTGTACATACCTAGTATACCTACCATAGATAGCACAAGAACTAGATGTCGCATGGCATACTAGATCAGAGTATACAGATTGTGAAATTGATCAGGGTTTAAAACACCAACAAATTTCCATGTGCTTGCGCTATCTTGCTATGCTATCGTAGAAATTCATTTTGGAACTGCTGCTGTTTCAAATTTCACTGCTGGGCTTGCTGTGGCTATTGCAAGTTCATTTTGCCACGGCTGTTGCTACAGCATGCTGTGGAAAGCAGTAATAGCATTGTGGATTGCTGTCATACAACGAAAATCGAAATTTGAAAGCACCAGTAAATTCTTAGGCCGCTTACACATCGAAAAACGAAAACGAACGAATAAACGGTTCCACACCGAAAATTCATCAAAAACGAACGAATAAAAGTTGGGTTTGTATCAAATGTAAATAAACGGAAATGAGGTTATGTAGGAACGAAAAGAATATTCGTTCGTGTGTGGAACTTAGTATGGAACGAAAATATACTTGACAGTTCGGAACGAAATTTTTTTTCTCGTACGAATAAACATAAGAATGTGTTTTGATTGAAATAAAGCTTTAAATATGGATATTTTTTTATCGAAACTATAATTAGAATAAATATCCAATATTTTATTGAATGTATTCCGGCAAATTTCTGTTAGATTAAGAGAAAATTTGAGTTTTTCGGTTTAGTGTTTTCGTTTTCGTTTTTCGATGTGCAAACGGCCTTATGTCCTAAGGCCAGCAACGGTTGCTTGAGCCACTAAAAAATTTTATGATCGTAGACGCGTAGATAAGCAATAAACATTTATTTCTTCTTAGAAATTTACAGAAAATATTTCAGCAGAATGGAGTTATTTTTCAGATACAATACATTCATGTGTGCCCCTGTCGGCCTCCAAAAATGCATAATACATAATTCTAAACAAAAAATTTCCAGTAAATTTCGAGGATAAAATTGATGCGTTCCCTACATCAGCGGCCGGATTCACTAACTCGGAGAGTTGTGGAGTTGTGGAGATGAGAGTTCTTTTGCCACTTAACTCTCCATTCGGAATTCTGTAACTCGTGGAATTTGTATTGAGATTTACCAAACTCTCTATTCCACTCGGCAAAACTCTCGGATGTGTTAGTGTGGAGAAGTAAGAAAAATATTTCTCGACTGACAGTATTGTCTGCTTTTATTGTCCATTGTGAAGGTACCCAATGTATCTAGGATTTTCAAATTGAATTATGAATTCACTGCATATCCTCTGGCTATGATAAAATAAATTATGGAAATCCTTGCAATACTTACAGAGAAATAAGGATTTTGGTGTCTTAAGGTACCCGCTAAAAATTGTAATTCACGCGAAAATGGTCAATTTGGTCGTCTTCCAGTACAGAATAGATAGATGCTATTAAAATTTTAAATATGGATGAAATGGCAGCTACATTTTGTCCCCTAATTAGATATGTAGGATTAGTTTTTGAGTCCGGTCAATAGTTTTGGCGATAACTGTAAAAGAAGTGAATCAGTCCTTCTTAAGATGAAAAAATGGCCGTGTTTTTGGTACAAAAATAGATATATGTATTTTCAACTCATCATTATGAAGAACTGATAAGTCGTGGAAATTCACTTTTCAGTAGAAAAATGTTCGCAACAGAGTAGGTACTAAATGAATGTGAAACAAAGAACGGAAGAAATATATGCAAAATATAGGAACTGGGGTGTATATGACCAAGTGAAAAAAATCCGTCTATCGGTGGTAAAAAGTCAGTTATGAAGTTAAAATGATCAAAAAAAAGGACTACACCACTCGATTACCCGCTTATCCCTCTTTAATTTGATACCAAACATGACGTATTTTGGACAACCCCCAATGAGGGGTGGTGCGACCCCCAACCCCAAATATTTTTCATCTATATTTTTGTACTCTAGGTCTAGACTCTAAATCGGAAGGAAAAACCGCAATGCTCTATGACCCTCCCACACAGAGTTAGTCGTCCTTCAATATTGCGATACTTCTCACGTTTTCCTTAACTCCCCAAGTATTTTAGAGAATCGCGAAAGGAGAGTTAGGGAGTTTTAATCGGGGAAAAGGAAAATTCTCATCTCCCAAACTCCCAAACTCTCCGAGTTACAGAATCCGGCGCCAGGGCTAGACATCGTTGATTTTATATTTCGTTGTATTACAGCAATCTACAGTGCTATCACTGCTTTCCAAAGCATGCTGTAGCAACAGCTGCGGCAAAATGAACTTGCAATAACACAGCAAGCCCAGCAGTGTAATTTCAAACAGCAGCAGCAAGCATAGCAGTTCCAAAATGAATTCTGCGATAGCATAGCAAGTACCTATAAGCATGATTTTTGTCCAGTGCTTGCTGTCTGCTATTGCTTTCAAACCCTGAAATTGATACTGCATTCTGGAATGGATCATAACACATATTTTAGAATGTGCCGAAAGCAAGTGTTTTTATAATAGCAGTTTTGTATACATTTAATCGCCTTCCTCAATACTTCAGAAACGAAAAAAATATGAAACACTCGACGTACCTATACATCATTTCAAATGTTGTGATTCATTCCGGAATGAACCACACAGCCATATAAATTTTACATACTTTTTTGGTACTGTATGCGACATCTAGTGTACATCTTGTGCCATATCTATGCTAGTACCTACCTATTTTTATTTATTTGTGAATTTTTATCGAATATTCATAATAAAACTAAAAATATAAAATTACAGAATAAAATACTTGTTTAGTTTCTTACGGTACTATGGTATTGTTGCTATAACTATACACACATAAAAGTAATTAGACATAGCACTAATTGGAATATTTAAATTGGCAATCGGCCATTGATCGCATCCAAAATTAATGGCCTCTTTCTATACCCCCCCGGCATAATTTTTGGCCACAAATCAAGGGAAAATCAAGTTTTACCCCGGTTTTTGTATATATTTTAGTTGTTTGGTCTGATTTGTTGCTGCTGCTGCTGCTTTGTGTATGTGTGTGTGTGGTATTATAAACCAGTTTATGATTTGAAATGACAACTACAACAAAAACAAAAACAACAACAACAGAAAAACTGTTCTTTTTTCTTATTAAATTTGTTCATTTTTTTTTTTTTTAATTAGTGTGTAACTGGTATTTTGAAGGTGAAGCAAATTAAAAAAAAAAAAAAAATCCAAAGATTTTAATTTGATTTGTTGATGATAAAATAACTTGTTTTTTTTCTATCTTTTAATTAAATTTGAATATTTTTTGACAAGTGTACCTACATATTATATTATTTATAATTGAGATAAGTTTAATGTTCATTTGAGATACATCTTCATTAGGTACCTACTACGCCTCTTATTACCTCGAAAAGATAGGTACTCTCTGATGTGCTTATGCCTGTGATTTATGCTCATTTTATAAGAAGAGGAATATTTGTGTAATGACTGAAATGTTTTTCTTAAGTGCTTTGGCACAACCTAAATAAATTGAATATTTTTGTTTACATATTTCCCATATATACAGGGTGCAGGCCTATTATGAAATCGCATTTGTTTTTGAGTAAATCAAAAAAAGAGCAGACATTTTGTGACATATGGCTCAAGATGCGTGGGATAGTAGTATTGGAACGTTTACGTTTAATTTAACGTTGACAAATGAAGAGATATCTCTACCTACGCTTCTCCTCTATACACACAGGGTGACCCGGATCAACGTACTTTAGTTAAAATATGACCAAATTGTTTGTGTTTGAAAAATAAAAATTTGTTCTACATATTCCTGTGACTTTTAGGAATTATATGAAATCAGGTGATGCAATTTTTGAGCCAACCTATGGTTTCGTTGAGTTGCTGCTGCTCTCAAAAGAGATGAAGTTCATTATTTTTATTTAGACATTTCCTTATTCTTAAATTAAACAACGATTTACATAAATATAAAATTTAATCAATGGCTGATTATTACAAAACTAAAACAAAATAACGTCAAAATAGTACTATCCAATTTAAATAAGGTTTAAATTAAACACGTGAGGATAACATATTTGATTATAAGAGTAAGATAGAACAACAACGAAAAAAGATAAATAATAATACAAACTAAAAATGCGAATGAATAGAAAAAAGCTGCATCAAGTAGGTTGACCATTCAAAAGACGTTTTAATTGAGCTTTAGTCATATAATATAAATCGAGTTCAAGCCAATGAGTATTAAACAAACGAGACATCATTGGCTCATTAAAACAATAATTTGTATCATAAAACAGCAAATAAAAAAGTCATAGTTTCTCAAAGAGCGAAAAGGAGCAGAGATATTTAGGAGGCCAAACACCTGCTCAGGGGAATTCATTGCACTATGCAAGCAATCAAATCAAATACAAAGAGGATCCTAGAAATGTCACGGCCCCTCTCAAAAGTGTCGATGGAGAGCAATTTGAGTCTATATCTGTGTAAGGTGGCAAAACTACAGAATTACTCCAAGGTAGGCCACGAAGAGCAAATTTGAAAAATCTGCGTCGTTAGATTCAGTCTGGACAATAAACTTCCATTGATAAAGTAATTCAGATATGAAGGAATATACGCTTACGACGATAAGACATAACAAAACACTTATCAACATTCAAAAATGAAGAAAGTTCTTAGAACACCAGGAGTAGAAGGTGTTCAAGTCAGAGTTAATCTGAGCACAGTCATCGTCATTCGAGATACTTAGTTCGAACAATAGAGGTCCTAGATGGCTACTCTGGGGTACTCCAGAAATATTAAGAATGAAAAGAGTTTTGCTGGGTACGGTTAGATCGGTAGGAGGTTACCCAAAGTAGGAACCGATGAGGAAAACCTAGGAAACTAGGCTTATGTAAAAGTAAGTTATGGCTAATCTTGTCAACTTGTTTTCCTGTATCTATGGCAAACATACAATGCTTACAAAACTTTAATATAAGTTAGTGTAGTTGTAGACCTACCCCTAGTAAAACCATGCTGGAAAACTTATAGACGGTGTTTCCATAACTTAGGAAAAACACCAGATTGACAGGGCAATTTAAACAAGTGACATAAGATGGAGATAAGCGAAATTCTGCATTTCTTCAAAGAAAAAAGAATTTGGGACATTGTTGATTCCCTTCTAAAAAAAAGTTTTAACGGAAGTTGTACTAACTACAGTCCGCGACAAAATGATGAACCACGCTATCCAACAAAAATTCTTGAAAAAGAACAAGTACAGATGTAAATTTGTTTGCCTGTTGTAAAAAAAAACATAGTAGGACATTTATCCCGTCGATGTTGTACCGCATAGAGCTCCCTCACGGTCATACATGCTATGAACTAAATCAGCAGACATTTTGGTAATTTCATGACAAAATCCACTTCTCAACTTGGTAAATGCCGCATCTCTACTGATAAGGAATTTTGCAACGCTGCATACCGAAAACATATTGCATGGCATCTCAACGGCGCAGTGCAGACCCGTGTCGTGTGTATTGATTAAAATGCACGGTGGCAAGAGTGGCGCAGCATGCTGCACGTTTACGGAGTCAATGTCGCACCGACCTGTCAGGTAGAGCTCTAAATAAAAAAGAAAAAGAAAAGCAAAGTATTTCTCATATCACGAGGATTTTGAAGAGAAGTCGTTGAGTGATTGCAAATTTTCTTACAGATCCCAAAAATTACGGTTCAAATGAAAAGTCCTGATCGTTCTCGTGCTATGACCTCAAGAGAGGAGCGAGCAATTCTGAGAGAGGCGTTAAATAGTACATTTACAGGTAGAGAAATTGCAATCAGAGGTATAAGGAGTGTCCAACGAATTTTGCAAAAATGGGAAATATCGAACGAAAAAAAAATTGAAAGGATATCCACCTTTAATGGAAAAACATAACGACGAACGTTTAAAGTTTGCTCGTGAATATCTCAGCTGGTAGAAAAAATGAAAGAAAGTAATTTTTACCGATGAAAATAAATTTAATTTGGATGGACCACATGGATGGTCGTATTATTTCCACGATTTAAGGAAAACGGAGTTGTTTTGCAAGGGACGACAAATGGTAGGAGGCAGAATAATGATTTGCGCAGGAATTGGCTACAAGCGGAAGACGAATTTACGATTCACTTGTGGAAAAATGGACAGACATTTTTATATAAAGCTAATTGGTGAAGAAATAAGGAGACAAGGAAACTTGATAGCAGGAGAAAGCTGCATTTTTCAACAGTTGTAGTTCATACCGCCAGGAGAATGAAAATGATATAGAGCTTCTGCAATGGCCATCCATCATCAAGGTTTCCAGATCTTAATATTATCGAAAATGTTTGTGGTCATTTTGCAAGAAAAGTTTTTATCAAGGAAAAATGCAATTCTCTACTACCATAAATGAATTGAAAAATGCTTGAAATTTGATTCCTAGAAAAAAATTAAAATTGGTGTTTTAATCTTTTCCAAAACTAATGGAAGAGGTAAAAGTAGTAAGATCCCTCTTACTTCACCTATTATTAAAAAGGATTAAACGTCTTTTTTTAAAAAGAGAAACTATCCTTTTTATTTAACCTTCTTCGAACATAACTGTTATCTGGGTCATCATTTTCTCGCACCATTTTTGTAGAAAACACCAAATAATTATACCATGTTCTTTTTCAAGAAACAGGTCAAATTTATGGGTGGGTCATCATTTTGTCGCGGTGTGTAATGTACATAAAGAAAAGAAAAGAAATTCGTATCGCATGTAAAAAAAAAAATAAATATTCTTCAGTCAAATATTAAACACACTCTGCGGAACACTTGAATACCCTCATCGGGGAAATGTTCAAATGCTTAGAATTTTACTTGTGAGTTGCACGACAGTAAGTTTTTTTGGTCGACAGATAAGCAAGAAATGGGAGGTGAGGCAGGGGGGGGGGGGATCCCGAACGACCGAGTAATTCACATAACTGCTCAATAAAATTTATGATATATGATATTATATGGGACGATTGTCGAATGAAGCAGCTAACTAAGATGGTAAACATTTCAAACGAACGTGTTTTCTCATATCTTTTTTCAACATTTTGGAACAAGAAAGTAATCGGTTTACTCACATACAGTTGACCGAAAACGATCTCACACCTTAGTGTTTGGGCATATTCAAGTGTATAACCCAAGTGAGTTTTTACTGCAATTTTATTAAACCATGACACATTTAAGAAATGAAAGAGCAGTCAAAACTGTGTATTTCTCTTGGCGAACGAGGTTGGCTTAAGGTTTTCGCCTGGAAAGTTGACGCCTATAACTTTCCAGGATTCGCAGAATATAATTTTCATCGACTACCTTGAAGAGAGGGGGGGAATGATCATAGGATTGTGTGTAATATAACCCTTTGAGGACTAATAGGATAATACGTTCCAAGAATTAAAAAAAAAAATTCTGTTAGGAAAACTACGCACTCTATTGACGTACTAATGCCTTCTTTCAATACCTACATACTTCTGGATCTCTTCTGCATGTGTGAGAAGTAACTTGTCTCTCACATTCGACGTGTGAAACAGCAGTTGAAGATGACGGCTTGCCCCAATCTGAATTGGTGCAAAGTGATTCAGAGCGGGAAGAACGCGTTTGGCTCGAGAAACTCTTACGAGTATCATTCATTGGACATTCCCACAATACCTAGAGCAACGTTTCGTTTCGAGATTCTACCTTTTAAAAAACATTTAAAAAGATTATTAGAGGACATATTATTCCAACCAATTTTCCAAAAACCAAAAGCACAAAAATTTCAAAAAAAATGTGTTATTTCTGTCCATAAATAATCAGCGCGCCGTATCCTCAAAAGAAAAATAAAGGCATCTTTGTTGGTGGATCAATTTCAAACTAAATGGATGTGACGAACTTAAAAAATTCTTTTCCGTTACGAAGACAATGTACCAAGCACAAAATGTCTGATATTGGAATGATCAAAATTGTCGAATTGTGCTATACGAAGTGCACTCCACTATTATTCAGATTTGGTACTTTATGACATTTTTTTCTCTTCCAATCATGAAGAAGGAATAGAATAGGTAGAACAAAACTCTTTTTTTGCAG